>CM034301.1:16249527-16792027 GCA_019925795.1 Dendrobium chrysotoxum | reverse complement strand
GATCTGCATGCCGCTTTTGTTTTAGCATGGATTTCGTTAGGCTCTTTAAGGACTAAAACTTTTTCTACTCGCAACTAATATTTTAAATTTTAAGGTTTAAGCAATTTAGAAACTTAACGACCTAGGGAATTGCCGGAATCGTCCGGGGTCGCATGCATATCGCTGCATTTCTCTCTTTCCTTCTATAAGACACTTCCCCGCCTACGGGTAGAGTCCGGATAATCTGACCTATGTGGATGAGGTGCCGGACCTGGGGAAGCCCAGTCTAATTCTAAAAATTATTTTTATAAGCCTTTTTAAAATTCTGTGCATATCTGATTTGGATACTTTAACCAGCATGCATTACATTAGAAATCAACTAAATCAAAATTTTAATTGCATTAGTCATAGGAGCAATCACCCAACATCAGTCCAGAGCCAATTAGGAAATCCTCTAGATGTCGGCCCTACCTCCGAGAACTATAACCTATCCACCCATCTTTCATTAAATGACTGGACAACATAGTTTTAAAGCGACTAGGTGGTTAGCTGGCTCCCCAATCCAGGCCGGGGTAAGTCCATATTTGGCATTGCATTTGTTAGGACATGGGTGTTAGTGTTACGTATAACAATAAACCCGTTAGATTTAGGATTCAAGGCCACTATTGTTTCGTAGTACGCCTCATCAGTGGGTAGGTCTTCTATCTTCTACAGACCATAAACCCTACATATCTGCGTCACATGGCTGACGCCACCTCCATCATTCTCTCTTGTATGCTCTGAGTGCATGACCTTTATTTTATCCAGTTTCTTCTCACAACCCTAGTCCCTCCGGGTGTTGAGCAGAGCCGTGCATGTTGACTAAGCCTAGTTGAACCCTTCTTTCCCTTCAAGTAGGATTTCCTAGTCTTCGCCCTATGTGCCAGTCCCAATTTCGAAAGAATAATATAGAATTTTTAATCGAGAGTATTCTCAAGCCCCGGCTTGAGATGTAATTAACCACGGGGGCTTGCACCCGTGGGAAACTGCATCCCACTCTCAAATAAACCCCATTCGAGCAAATGTATCGGGTGGGGGAAACCCGTTGTGACGATCAGATCATATATATTATTACCCATCGGGGTATGCTGGTGAGAGCCGCTATCCTCAATGGTTAATCATATGTGTGATCGAATCTGCCCTCCCATTGGCCAGATATTGTCTCCCCTCGCGCGGCGATGGTGTTTGTTGTTCCTTTCGGAGGTCCACAGATTACTTGGTGGATCAGTGCATCTTCTATCTGATTCAATGTGGCTCCTCTTTTTAGAAGCTACTCCACCACGATACTATAAAGTCAAGTGCTATAGTACTTGAATGTTAGATCTAGCACTACTACATTATGATGATCATCACTTTGATGTTTAAGTTTTTGAGGCTATAGTGTTACGGTGCTGATTAATGGTGCAGTGGTGCTATGAAGAGCTACAGTGCTGACATTGGCTCTGCCGGGGCACTGACTTTTCCTAAAATTCCCTAAATGTCAATGTTGCAATGTTAAAATTTTGCATTGAGGTGTTGCAGATGTCAACGCTGCGATGCTTTACATGTGGGAGCTATGGCACTGTCTAACACTTGTGAATTTTACCTTCTCCTAAACATTTTTTGGATAAATACAAATAAAATATCACTTTTTATTAATTTTAAATATAATAAATAATACATAATTTATAATTAATAGATACCTAGACAGTTACTATTCTTATTTTTAGATACTCTAGGTTTTGGCCTAAACAAATCGCCTTGCAATTACCCTCCACTTGCAAAATTTCTTCTTCTTAAATTGTTCACCTTTTATCTTCACATTTGGTCTCCCATTTGGATTTTCCTTTTTTAGAGAAGGTTGATAATTTAGTTCTGCTCATTAGGTATTGATAAGAGAAAACATATTAAGTCCAAATTGTATATATTATAATATTTATACTTTTAATATTTATGTTTTATGCAACAAAAATGTGATATATATATATATATATATATATATATATATATATATATATATATATATATATATATATATATATATTGATCCAGCATCACAACGCCCGAGACTCACCACCACAGTACCATAGCTTATCCCAACACAATAATGACACGCCTTCAACTCCATAGTAGAGAGCTCTTACAAAATTTGTTAGAAAGCATAGCACAAATGTGCTAAATAGGAAATTCCCAAGTGTTAGATCAAGCACTGTAGCACAAAATCAGCTAGTGTTATAGTGGGAAATAGTTAGATCGATGAACTAATTGAACTAATGTAATGAATGGTGAACCAACACGCCTGTCCAGTAGGGCCATAAAAAAACCAAAGTCATTATCACGGCACCAGTTAAGTTATTTTAAATAAATATAAATAATAGCCTTAAATTATAAGAAGTTTTAAAATATAGTCTAGCCTTAATAAAGACATATGGTTGTTTGGATTATGGGATCTTAAGGATACAATAGAACTCTAGTTATGAGGAATTCAAGTTTATATTTCAACAAGCTCAACAAAGATGAGGAATTCTTATTCTCTGATACACAGTAATAATTGGAAGAAAACCACTCTTATGTACTCATGTATTTTTAAATATCATATGTTCAGAAAATTTATAAATAGAGAATTTACCTTTTGCATTTGTTAATTTTTATTTTAAATCATTGAGGTAGATAAATATGGTAGTTCAGTAAGTAGAACTAAAGTGATTTAAGGAAATTTTTAGAATCCCCATAGGCATAATACTCTTCTTATCATTTTATTATTTGATATGACATGCATACCTATGTTTAATAGGACATACACCATAGGAAATTAAACCATATTTAGTGGACCAAGTAGTGTGTGTAAGGGAAAGCACAAAAAAATATATATATTTCCTGTTAGGCATATGGATTATTTTGAAGAAAGCAAACTTATTAATTGCATCCTTCACTATGAAGAGATATTTCAACAATATTTCATCCATTTATATTCTTTATTTATCATATTCTCCATATTCTAAGAGCAAGAGTAAACCATAAGTTGTGTTGCACCTATGCCTGTAGTGAGTCATAGGTTAGTAAATAAGGTCTCATACTTTGTTTGATTATTTGTCACCTTGAACATAATAATGGGGGCATGATTGATGATGATTCCTATTAGGCTATTTAATGCTATGTCTGCTCTTAGGCCTTGCTTGCTTAAGGGCCATCAATATAGAAAATCTTAGGCTACTACTATATCTCTGAAGGTTCTTTCTCATTGCCTTAGATGTGGAAGTAAGCTAGGAAGTCTGCTAGCTAGATTGAGCCTCGATGGCTATCCAAAAAAAGTAAGTGTTGCAACTCGATCCCATGAGTTTATATTTTTATTGATAACAAATACTGTGGCTCACATCCTTATGTCTAATTATATTTGTAATGTATATTTGTTTGTATGTGTATTAACATTTCAAGAGCACCATGCACCATCCAATGAAGATTCAAGGCTCAAGATTGGGTAGAATAGGTTATGCTGTAAATATTTTTGTACTATTCATTAATGTATTTTTGATTTCTAGAGTCATGTCTTGTAAAGGTGTATGCTAGCTTGGTGATCATGCACACACACACACACTGAGGGAGTGAGATTGAGTCAAAACTAGAAGTTCAAATTTTAAACTAATCATAATGTATGATTTATATCATACTGTATGATCAGCTTATCGAACTAATCATACTATATGATATATATCATACAAGACGATCAGTTATGATCATGAAAAATAGCCGGTAATAATAATTTAGGCAAGATTTTAAGATTGAAATTTTTTTCTAATCATCCACGATGATATACATCATACTGGATTATCTATATAATCATACCTAAATTAATCTTATAATTAGGGGATAATTATGGTTAATTTTCTCAATCCAATCATCAAGGATGATTAGTAATAATCATATTAGATGACTAAGAGCATGCATCGGATGAACCCCAATCGTACAAGATGAAATACCATAATTATTCATCTAATCATCCAGGACAATTCCTAATATCATACGGGATGATTAGTACAAATTTGAACTAATCTTACTAGACTATCTGGTGATCGTCTAGTACTATCAAGTCAAACTTTACACATTATACTGGATGATCCTGCGATAGTACTGGATATTCTTTACCACCATAATTGAGTTTTTAGGGTTTTTAATTTCTGCAAATCATACTGGATAATCTTATGGCCATACTATACGATCTTTGTCTCCAGAATTAAATTTTTAGGGTTTTTTAAAGCCCCCTATTTAAGGTTTCTCCAAAGATATTGTATATGTCTTTGGCATGCATTGAGTCATTTTTCTTTAGGAGAAAATTTGAAGAGAGTGCCTTGAAAGGGAGAGAGGAAAGGGTGGAGTTTGAGAGGGAGAAAATCCTTGGAGGGGATTTTCAAGGGAGTGTGGAGGGGGTTTCACATAGTTGCTCTAGCAATCTTGCACCTTAGTACCATCATTGTCATCATTTATCTTTAGGAAAGTTTTGGGAAAAAGAAGATCTCTTTGGTATTAAAGGACCCGGCTACTTTGCCCCACCTGGGAAGGTGAAAGGGATTCAAGGTTCTCTGCCTGTGAAATGATTACGGTCCCATGCCACACAAAGTTGCTGGAAGAGATTTTGTAAGGACTTCTCTGCCTAGCTGTGGGGGTTAAAGGAGAGTCACTAAAGGTTTAGTGCAATACCTAGAACAGAGGGTTCTGGAGAGTGGAAATAGGTCATGTTGGACTGAACTAGTATAAATTCTAGTGCGTTTGTTCTTAGTTTTATTTTTTCACACTTTATTTTTCACATTTATTTTTGTGATAATTGTGTGGTTGAAAATCTCTGATTTTCTTTTATTGTGAAATAACTTTGCTTCCGCATTGCGATATAAAATTATTAGTTTTTCAGATGTTGATACAGCTTTAAAAAGGGAGATTTTTCTTTTTATTTAAAAAATCTTTTAATTAACCAATTAACCCCCCTCTTGGTTAGCCTCGGGCTTATTCTTAAAGGTTTAACAACCCACATGAACTTTCAAGTGGTATCAGAGTTGGATTCAAAAGCTAAGTTTTAGAAAACTTTTAGAAAAAGATCAATAGCTAACTTTAGAAATTGTAATACTATGGAAGGCTATTCAATCACTCAACCACATTTATTTGATAGTATTTCTTTTGATTTTTGAAAAATTCATATATCTACTTTCTTATAATAAATTGATTATCGAATGTGACATATGATTCAAACTGGTTATTCTGTACTGTCACGTATTATCAATGGAGTCAAAATTGATATTCCTTTTATTGAATCGAGTATAATAGAAGAAATTAATGCTCAATTGAATGCTAAATGTTTGAATTATTTCTTCTATGCTTGAAATTCTAAAGATAGAATGAGAATCTCTATATGTACTACTGGTAAGGAAATTTGAGATAAACTATGCATTTCATACGAAGGTACTAGTGAAGTCAAGCAATCTAAATTGAACATTTTAATGCATGATTTTGAACTTTTTAACATGAAACCTTATGAGTCTATCTCATACATGTATGCTAGATTTACTCAGATTATAATATCTTTGCATGCTAGATTTACTCAGTTATTTGTGAATCAAAAAATTTGAATGATTTTTCTATTGATAATCTGATTGGCTCACTCATTGCCTACGAGCAAAGTTTAGGTCAAAAGCATTTGGATGCATGTGAAATTATAGTACTAAAAATTGAAGACATGAATACAAGTGGCTCAGTAGATGATGAAAGTGAAGAGTTATCATCAATAACATGCAAATTTGAAAATATACTAAAGTGTAAGCATCAACATCAACAAAAATGAAACAAAGGTAAAAATGATAAGAATGTTAAGATTTTCTCTCACATTATTTGCTTTAGGTGTAGGAAACCTAGACATATAAAAATTAGTGCCCTAATATAAAAACCCCTTATATAAAGGAAAAAAATAAGAATAAGTCAATTGTAATAAGGGCAAATGATAAAAAAAAAATATCTCCTTGTCAAGCCTAGCTTCTAAATCATCAGACCAGGAGCCAGATAATGAGGTATAGAGTTTTATGTGTGTATTTATCTAAATTATAGTTAATACATGTGTGTATGTTCTTTATTTTATTTTTATTCACTGTGAATATTTTTATTTTTTATGTTATTTTAGTGTTTTGTTTAATAGTAAGATATTTATGTTTGTAATTTTTTATTTTATTTTCAATGTATATTTTTGAGAACACTCTATGATCATCACACACAAATCACATCTCACATCGTATTTGCATAAGAGAATCAATCACTTCTCTCTAATCACATTTTTTTTCTTAAAATGAAAAATTTACCACATTTTTACTTAAAATTCTTGGTAAGTAATTATTGACTTCTCTAAATAGTTAAAGGAAGAGAAATTGATGACTATCCCACTTCCTCTAACTCCTTTAGTGGTGAAACTTCTTTTCAAATCTAAATCTATTTCAAAGTAAAAATTGGACCTAGAAATAGAGATCTACTTCATCTTCCTACATTTCATTATCCCATATGAATATTTTTTGCAGGTCAATGAATCTTCTTCAAATTTTCTTAATCAAGTTGTTTTTTTCTATCATATGGATTGGGTTTTGCCTTGTGGTTTACTCTTCTTTATATAAGAGAGTGAGTTCTTCTTCCCTTTTTTTAAAAAAATAATCTCACAACTAAGAGAACTCCTTCTTTAAAGATTTTGAAAGTAAGCAAGTTGGCAAAATATAAAAAGAGGCACAAAATGAGCCCAAAATGAAAAGATGAATAATGTCTACCAAATAATTGCAAGATACACAAAATGTATCAAAAATTAACAGATGCGCAAAGTACGCCAAAAAGTATTTAAGAGGCACAAAATGAGCCAACAATAAGTTAGCTCTCCTATATTTCAATTCTTTAAAGCTTAGAAAAATTCATGTGTCAATTGATATCTTCAATACTTGAGTTTAAAAATTATGATTCCTAATTAAGCATTTATTCATTAATATTCTATTAGATATATTTCATGCAAGAAGATTAAAAGATTAAAATTTCTTTCCTAATTTATTTTTTGATGTAGAGTTTTATTTGAAAAGATTTTAGCCTATAAGGAGCTTGAGTTAGGGTGAATAAAACTTGAATCTCTAACCTTTCTAGCTTTAAGCATTTTCAATGTATTTCTTAATAAGCTTTTGAATAAAATAAAGATTTAACTTTCTAATTTTGAGAAAATTTTCTGAAATTAATTGATTCTTCTTAATCATCACCGTCACCTCCACCTGATCAGGGTCCATATGATCTTTAGTTTTTTATTTGTGTTCCATTTTATTTTTTCTGTTTCTCTTCTTTTTTATAATGCCAAAGAGGAAGAATGTATTTATCTGGTTATATTTGTGATTAGGTTGCATCTATTCATCTTGTACTGGCATTTATTTTTTATGATTCAGTTTTTAAAATTTATTTGCCTTTATTTAAAAAAAATATTTTAATTTTTCTTTTTATTTTTAATATGATTAACTTAGTAAGAGGGAGATTAGGAGAAAATATTTTTAAATTTCCAAAATTAACCAGTAATATTTGCCATCATAAAAAAGGGGGAGATTATTACAACTCGAGCTCACGAGTTTATATTTTTTATGATAACAAACATTGCAGCTCACATCCTTATATCTACTTGTATTTGTAACATATATTTATTTATGTGTGTGCACTAACATTTCAAGAGTACCATGTACCATCTAATAAAGATTCATGGCTCAAGATTGGGTAGAATAGTTTATGATGTAAAGATTTTTATAATATTCATTAATATATTTTTTTATTTTTTGAGTCAAGTCCTGTAAGGGTGTATGCTAGCTTAGTGACCATGCGCACACACACTCAGGGAGAGTGAGATTAAGTCAAAATTAGAAGTTTAAATTTTGAACTAATCATATTATATAATTTATATCATACTCTACGATTAACCCATCTAACTAATCGTATAGGATGATCCGTTATGATCATAAAAAAAAGCTTCCAATCATAATTTATGCAAGATTTTAAGATTGAAATTTTATTCTAATCATCTAGGATGATATACATCGTACTGGATGATCTATGATAATTATGCCTGAATTGATCTTGTGATTAGGGGACTAATTATGATTAATTTGTTCAATTCGATCATCCAGGACTATCAGTGATGATCGTACTAGATGATCGAGAGGATGCATGGGATGACCTCCAATCGTATAAGATGAAATACCATAATTATTCATCTAATCATCCAGGATGATCCCTAATATCATTTGGGACGATTAGTACAAATTTGAACTAATCGTACTAGACTATATGGTGATCGTCCAATACTATCAGGTCAAATTTTACACATCGTACTAGATGATCCTGCGATTGTACACGACATTCTTTGTTACCAGAATTAAGTTTCTAGGGTTTTTCAAATTATATACATCATATTGAATGATCCTGCGATTGTACCCGCTAGAATTGAATTTCTAAGGTTTTTTAAAGTCCTCTATTTAAGCTTTCTCCAAAGAGATTGTAAATGTCTTTAGCATGTATTGAGTAATTTCCTTCTAGAGAAAACTTTAAGAGAAAGCCTTGAAAGGAAGAGAGGAAATGGTGAAGTTTGAGAGGGAGAAGATACTTGGAGAGGGTTTCAAAGGAGTGTGGAGGGGGTTTCATACGGTTGCTCTGGCAAGCTTGCACCTTAGTACAATCATTATCAAGGTTTGTCTAGAGGGAAGTTTGGGGAAGAAGATGTTCTCTTTAGTGTTAAATAACTAGGTACTCTGCCGCACTGGGGAAGGTGAAAGGGATAGAAGGCTTTCTACCTGTGAAAGGATTACATTCCACTACCACACTAGGTTGGTGGAAGAGATTTTGCGGGGCTTCTTTGCCTAGCTATGGGGGCTAAAGAAGAGTCACTAAAGGTTTAGTGTAATACCTGGAACGGAGGGTTCCGGGGAGTGGATGTAGGTCAAGTTGGACCGAGCCACTATAAATTCTGGTGTGTTTCTTCTTTGTTTTATTTTTCTATACTTTATTTTACACATTTATTTTTGTGATAACTATGTGGTTTAAAATCTCTAATTTTCTATTATTATAAAATTACTTTGCTTCCGCATTAAGAGATAAAATTATCAGGTTTTCAGATGTTGAAATAGCTTTAAAAAGGGGGATTTTTCTTTTTGTGTAAAATTTTTTTTTATTAACTAATTCAACCCCCCCTCTTGGTTATCCTTAGGCCTATTCTTAAAGTTTTAACAAACCTCATAAACTTTCAGTAAGTAATTTGGAACTCGGTTGATTCCACTGACACTTCAACAATCTTTCAGAGTGATTAGGCTTGGTGAACACTGTCTTGAGTGGGTGGTCCAAGATGGCTTGGATTGAATAAGCTTGAAAATATTATCTAAGTCATTGTGTTGAGATCACCAAAGCCCATATGATATTCTTCATGATTTATTACATTTTTTGTAGGGCTTTTATAGTCTTACTTACATAATAGACTAGCCACAGATTCTTTCCCTCTTGTCAAATGAACACCAAATTACTTGCATATTTACCCACTCTTAAGTAAAGCAACAAGTCTTTGCCTAGCCTATGACTTTATAGTAGGGGTCGTGAGTAGAGAAGAAGTTTTAACATATGGAAGGTGTCCTCAAATTCTTCCCTCACAAGCATTTCTTAGTACTTTAAAGAATGACAGGCACATCCAACCCAACTTGGAGATGAAGTGATTTAACCCATTGCCTCACTTAGTGAGTTACTGCACATCCTTTTCTATCCTTGGTGGTGGAATAACTAGAATAACCTTTACCATATTAGGATTGACTTTGATGACTTTTGGGTTGAGAAGGAAACCGAAAAAAATTGGCTGAAGATGCATTAAAGGTACACTTATAAGGGTTGAGGAACATATTGTATCTCTTTAATTTGGCAAACATCTTATTTAGGACATAGATTTCCTTAGGATACTTGCTCTTCACCAACAAGTAGTCTACATACACATTGATATTATGTCCCTTTTGGCCCCTAAAGCTATGATTCATCATCCTCTAATTAGTTCCCCTCACATTCTTCAATTCAAATGGAAACACCTTATAGTAATGCAAGCCATCCCCTATGGTGAATGAGGTCTCTTCGTAGTTATTGGGGAACAATCCTATTGGTAATAGCCAAATAAAGTGTCCAGAAAGTAAGTCATTGAAAAGCCTACTATCGAGAGTTGACTAGAAAATCTATCTTTTGTAGTGGATAACTACTCTTTGGGCATACTGATTTGAGTTTTTAAAGTTAATAAACATACTCCACTTTTACACCATTACTACATTGGAGATCCAATAAAGATACTACACATCTCTGGTGATGTCTATGCCGAGTAATTTCTTTACTTCATGCCTAAAAGGCTCGACAAGTGTAACTACTATTTATCTTATTTTCTACTAGATGGATCTTACATCTCTTTTACATTTAATTTGTGATTGGTGACTTCTTCATCAATGTCAGATGTCTCTATTACTATCCAAAGGAAGATGCTTAAGCCATCCCTGAGGGCTTGGACATGCTTACCTTGGTGCTCTATGTTGAATGCCATATTATTCTCCAGGTGCTCTTTAACTTGCCTTTAATAGAAAGAACTTCTTCCACGTATCCATAGTCTCTAACATTGGGCCTCGATCAATATTAAATTACATTACCTCCATTAGGGAAGATGTCATGTTCTCAAAAGCTCTTAATTTGACAACTTTCATGATGTTGAATCCAAGTCTGCTTGTGGGTGACACCTGGCCTTAGTAGCAAGAGAGCTCTTAGGGTACAATCTTGGAACTTGTGTGAAAATGGAGAGAAAGAGAGGGGAAAACTCTATAATAAATAATCTAAAGCTCAAGTATCTAATGAAAAATAGCAAAGAATCTAAAATATTTCTCTTGACCACTTATTTATAATGATCCAAGAGCTTTAAAAAATGCTACATTAATAAAAAAAAATAAAATAATAAAATAACTTATAGTACCAACATCCAAGGAAATGGGTCGAACCTTGACTGTCTTGATGGGTGATTGTATCTCTAAATGTTGTTTACATATCTCAGGGCATGTTCCATATTACTGAGTAATTGAGGGTGAGGAGAATGCGAGTCTGTTGGCGAGTGCTGAGGTGAGAGGGATGTGGTTGGCGAGCATTCAAAAGGTATTGGTGACCTTGGCTGGAGGTCCAATACCACACTTGCATGAGGCGAGTGTGCTTGAGTTGCGAAGATGGTGGGCATAGTGGTCAACTCACAAAGATGGGATGAGTTGGATCCCTTTTGAAAGGTATTTTTCTATAGCTGAGCTAAAAAGCATGGTTGGTGATAAGTGTCATTAGGGGGTAGTTCTCGCATGAGGGTGAGGGTCAAGTTGAGTGATAAATGATAACCCTTGACTACTCTGAAAGTTCATTAGGGATGTTAACACCTTGTGAACTAGTCCCGAGGATAACCAAGAGGGGGGTGAATTGGTTATTCTAAACATTTACGAGCAAAAATGATTTAGAAAAATCTTTTGGATGTTTTTAAAAAATAATTACAATTTCCTGATGATGTGTAGATGTTCAATAATATCAGAATAATAATCTTAATCACACGATCATCAACAAAAAAATAAATGTGGAAGATAATCAGAAAGAACACACCAGATTTTATAGTGGTTCGGTCAACTTAACCTATGTCCACTCCCCGGAGCCTCCCCTCTAGGTATTGCACTAACATTAAGTGACTCTTCTTTTGCTCCCACAGCAAGGAGGAGAAGCCTGTACAGAACTCCTTTCCACAAGCCAGGTGAGGCAGAGAACTTGGACTCCTTTCGCTTCCCCTTGAAGCAGGCAGAGAACCTGGACTCCTTTCGCTTCTTCCTGAAGCAGACAGAGAACCTGGACTCCTTTCGCTTCCTCCTGAAGCAGGCAGAGAACCTGGATCTTCTAGCAAACGATCCTCCCACAGAGACACCAACAAGATAAGAGACGATGACTAGAGAAGATGACTCAGCCACTTGCTTGGAGCAAACTTTGTGAATCCCTCACAAACTCCCCCTCATAAGATCCTCTCTCTCTCTCTCTCCCAAGGTCTCTCTCTCTTTCTCTCAAGGTTTTCTCTGACAAGGAAGGTGGCAAAAGATCTTTCTTATTGAAAGAAAAAGATCTTAAATAGGAGGGCTAAAAAATTACCCTAAATCTCAACTAGTCGTTAGAGATCATCCAGGATGATCGGTCAATCGTCCTGTACGATTAGTACAAAATCACATGTATCAACATGGACGATCTAGTTTCTCTAGATGATTAGTAGAAAAAAATTATTCAGATCGTCCCATACGATTCTGCGATCATCTGGGACGATTAGTGTAAATCAAGAATTTCATCCAAAAGACAGCTCGGGTCGTCCAGGGAAACTTATGCTAGACGATCTCAAAATGAATGGATCATCCAAAATGATATCTATATCATCATGTATGATTAGTTCAAAAATGATAATATCGTCATGCACACAGCTCGGGTCATACAACCAAAACATGCTGGACGATCTCAAAATGACTTGATCATCCGAGATGATATCTCGATCGTCCCGTACGATTAGTTCAAAATCCTGAATATCATCCAGCACATTTCTCAGATCATCCAGGTGAAGTGCTCTAGACGGTCAAGATTTTGCATGTATCTTCCTGGATGATATTATGATCGTCCAGGATGATATGATCATATCAATCAAATATTAATTACTTTGCTTAATCACCAGACTAATTTAGGCATGATTGTAAAGGATCGTCTAGGATGATACACGTATCGTCCGGGATGATCAGACTAAATCTCTAAAAATTAAAACTTGCCTAACTTAATATGGCGGCTGAGAATTTCTGATTTGAGCCTATCATCCTGTACGATGGGTATATCACCCAGGACGATCTACTTAATCCAACCGACTTAACATGGTCGCCCTAATAAGTGTTTCTAATTTCACTGGATCGTCTAGGACGATATGAATATCGTCCAGGATCATATGAACAAAATTTGAAACAGAAACTCTAACTCACTAAAACTCTCCCTCTGAGTGTGTGTGTGCAAGGTTACTTAGCTAGGGGATCAATTATATTACATTTGACTCAAGAAAGGGTAAAATGACATTTAAATAGACACAGACCTGATCTTGAGTTGGCTTGAATTCCATTTGATCTTTTATAACTGAAATGTTAGCCAATCAAAATAGAACACAAAAATGTTTGTTATCATCAAAAAAATAATCCTTAAATCCAGGTTTGCAATAATCTCCCCCTTTTTGATGATGGCAAATATTTATTTAGTAGTTTCAAATCAAGCATATTGAAGTAATTAAAGCACAGACGAGAGAAAATTTGTCATTATAGATTTTACTAATCATTGACAAACAGTGACATTCAAAACACAAAAGAATCTACTACAACACAAAAACAATAAAATAAACTACTAGTACAACAATAACAACTCCCCCTTTTGACATCACAAAATGGTGAAAAAAAAAACAAAATAACAACAAACTAAAACATCACAACACACCAAACTAATAGAGAGGCGAATCATTATCAGATGGAAGAGGTGGTGGTGGATGAAAGTAGATGTGAATGGTGGCGAACTGCTCAGCAAACCAGGCCATGTCCTGGTCGTACTACTGTTGTTGGTGAGTCACAAATGAATTGAAGCGATCAACATCAGTCTCATGTTGCTCTTCTTGTGCTGCCACATAGGAGTCCAAGCGAGCCTACCACTAGTCAAATCACTACAGCAAGTGATCTAAGGGTGATGTTATATAGAGAGGAGCAGTTGTAGCTGGCTCAGGAGCAGCCTCCCCCTCTTTATCCTTAATATCTGCTGCAGGCTCCGGATGAAGTCTAGTACTGTGGAGAGTATAAAAAGAGCTGTTGGAGAAGAAGATAGGTGGGATTCTGGCTAGATCTGGATATTTAAAATTGCATTTTATTTCAAGGGTATAGTGGATGCGATGTCCTAAAGCAAGATTGGGGCATCTCTTGTGGCTCGGATCCCTAATGGTAGTCAGTTGTTAAATGTAGTAAAAAAGTAGATTAGTTGCATTAAAGTCAAGATGGGCCATGATGTAGTAGGTAGTTATGGAGAGCAAAGGAGTGATGTGGATGTGGTCCCCAGCCTTAGAAATGATGGAGGAGCGAAGGACATGTTGGATTGTCCTAGCATCCTTGACTAGGGAGAAACAGGCCTGGTCGTGGTATTGGGCATTTGTGTTTCTAAGGAAGTGGTTGGGGACACTCAAATTAAAGTCAGGGTCAGCTGCTAAAATATGAAGCTTATCGCCAGAAGTGGACCGTTGAAGAATGTTATGAAAGTCCTGGAAGGTTAATTCTATAGGCCATTGATTAACAAAGGACTGAAAGGTGGAGTAATCAGTGATAATGTGAAGATTCACAAAGAAAACTCTAAGAAGTTCAGTTCTGAAAGGAAATGCCAGTGTAAGAATGAAGGTGAGGGATGTGTGATTGAACAAATCAAGTACCGGATAGGTGAGGGTCCATGGGTGCATAGTTTTGGAGATAGTGATCCCAGCATTAAGATATCTTTGAAATGCAGCTTGATCAACTGCATCAGGAAAGAGAGGATCGGTAGTTCCCCAAGAGGAACTAGCACCCTGATACCAAGATCGTTTGCCACCAGCCATTAGAGGATGATGGGATGAAGGATCGAGGGAAGAACGGTGAAAAATAGTGAAGAAAATTGCTGTTTAAATAGAAATCGTTCATATCGTCCTGGACGATAGGAGCAATTATGACGTCTAGGATGATTAGTTAAAAGGTGATCGGATCATCCAGGATGATCACATATCATCCAGGACGATTAGACACCGACGATCGTTCTGAGGAGACAAGCTGGACGACTTTTGACTAAAGGTATCGTCCAAGACGATTAGGTGGATCATCCAGGATGATAGGCAATAAATAAATCAAACGGGTCAAAGTTAAATCGTCCAACTTCTGCCGCGTGGACCATCCAGGATGATGAGGTGGATCGTCCAGGATAATCACGAATAATTGGTGCATACAAGCCGTTGGATCATGGTGGGGATGATTTGAATGGATTGTCCAAGATGATGTATGGATCATCCAAAATGATGTCAGATCGGCAAGGACGATGTAGGGATCATCTAGGATGATGTGAAGAAAAAAGTGAAAAAGATGAAGAATGGAGAGAAAGATCAGGGATCCAAAAAACAACACAAAAAAAGAAAAATCAAAATCAAATCAAACAAAAAATCAAAATAAGAAAACAACAATAAAAATAATGATATAGTTTTTTTTAATCGATCAGCTCTAGTGAAACAGAATTTTCCTTAATTTTTAATTCAAAAGCTAATAAGAAGAAAATCGACCACACTGAAATCCAGAAAAAGTTGGAAAATCAACTTTCGTAACTTCTGCCACTGACACCTTACAGGTTTAAGTTCCTTTCAAATAAAAGTCTAATTCAGAAGAAAAGAAATTAGATTTGAAAAGAGATCATTTCAAGCATCGTTCTAGAAAAATATCTGATAGAATAGTATTACAAAGCAAGGAATCAGAAATCATGATTTTTCATCTCAAGCTTTTGAAAATATTAATGGCGCATGGATTTTTCTAAGAAATTTAAAGATCTGAAAGGGAAGAAAGCTTGTTTTTTTGTGCGCTCATTTTGTGCCTCTTTTTTAATTTATTTGGCACACTTTGTGCATCTTTTGATTTTTGATACACTTTGTGTATCTTTCTAATTTGGCGATATTACGCATCTTTTCAGCTTTGAGCTTATTTTGTCTCTTTTTTTGGTGCTCTTTGTGCATCTTTTACAAGCTTGCTTCCTTTCATAATCGTTAAAGAATCTCAGTTGTGAAATTACCTTCTAGACATAAGAGATGACAAAACTCACTCTCCATAATAAGGAGGAGTAATTCACAGAATAAAAACCATACATCATATGATAAGTGTAATCACCTGATTAAGAAAAAATATAATAATGATTCAAAACTTTGAAAGCACTATTCATATGAGGTAGATTACTGTAGGAAGATAAAGTAGATCTATATTTCAAAAACTAACTTTTGAATTTTGAAGAAGATTTTTATCCAAAAGAAAAAATGCACCATTAAAGGAGTTAGAGGAAGAGAAACAATCATCAACATTTCTTCCCTTTAATAGATTAAAAGGAGTCAATCACTACTTACAAGGTTCCAAACAAAAATAAGGTAAAACTCTCAGTCAGAAATCTAGTTTATCAGCAGTAGTGAGCAATGATCTGATTTATAAGAAAAATAGTAAAGCAAGAACAGGTAGGAAATCATATCAAAATAAATACTCAAATTAGGAAAATGACAACAACAAAAAGAAAATTAGCAGAGAATAAAAATAAACAGGAAATAGATAATAAAAATCTAACACAAACTAAATGAAAAAATCAAAACCAGAAAATTCAGAAATCAGCAATCATCAGATTCATGCATTTATGTCTATCACACCCAATCTAGTCCTTAAAATGCTGAATGAGTCAAAGGCTAGTGGTTTAGTAAAGATGTCAGCCAGTTGATTTTCAGTTGCTACATGATGTAGCTCAATGTCCCCTTTTGTAACATGGTCCCTAATGAAGTGATACCTTATGTCGATGTTTTTGGTTCTAGAATGTTGGATTGGATTCTTAGAAATGCAGATGTCACTGGTGTTATCACATAGAACTGAGATTATGCCAACAGGTAATCCTAAATCCAGAATTTGTTTCTTCAACCAAAGGACTTAGGTCACACAACTTCCTAATATAATGTACTCAGCTTCAGTAATGGAGAGTGCAACTGAGTTCTATTTTCTACTGGACCAAGAGACTAAAGACAGTCCTATGAAATGGCAAGTTTCAGAAGTGCATTTTCTATCCACCCTACATCCTATAAAATCAGAATCAGAATATCTAATAATCTCAAAAAAAGTGTTGTGCCTAGGATACCAGATTCCTAAGTTTGGAGTCCCTAAGAGATATCTAAGAATTCTCTTAACAGCAGTTAGGTGGGACTCTTTAGGATCAGCTTGAAACCTAGCACAAAGATAAACACTAAACATGATATCAAGTCAGCTAGCAGTCAGATAAAGTAGTGATCCTATATTTCCTTTATACTTCTTCTTATCAATAGATTTTTCATTTGAATCCTTATATAACTGAACAGATGAACTCATGGGAGTGTTGATTGGCTTGACTTTATCCATTTCATATTTCTTCAAAATATCCTTAGTGTATTTTGATTGATTCAGAAAGGTTCCATCATTCATCTGCCTTATGCTAAACCCTAAAAAGTAGAATAATTCTCCCATCATACTCATCTCAAACTCCTTACTCATTATTTTAGAAAAACATCACATAAGTTTTACCAGAAGATACAAAAAGTATATCATCAATATAGATCTGGACAATGAGTAAATCATCTCCTACTTTTCTTAGAAAAATGGTGGTGTCTACGCTCCCCTTAACAAACTCTCTTTCTAATAGGAATGTGCTAATCCTTTCATACCAAGCTCTAGGTGCCTGTTTCAATCCATATAATGCCTTTTTTCAATTTGTAAATATGATTAGGATATGGGGAACTCTCAAATCCCATAGGTTGCTCTACAAAGACATCCTCTTTTATTACCATATTCAAAAAGGTACTCTTGACATCCATTTGAAAAAGCTTAAATCTCTTATAACAGGCAAAGGCTAGTAGCACTCTAATGGCTTCCAATCTAGCTATAGGGGAAAAGGTCTCCTCAAAATCAATCCCTTCTATTTGGTTGTACCCCTTAGCTACCAATCTTACCTTATTCCTAACCACTACACTAGAATCATTCATTTTATTCTTAAAGACCCATTTGGTTCCCACTACACTTTGATTATTAGGTCTTTCTATTAACTTTCAAACATCGTTCCTTATAAATTGATTCAATTTCTCTTACATAGCCAAGATCCAAAATTCATCAGAAAGGGCTTGATTGATGTTGGTGGGTTTAGTCATTGAGATAAAGGCAGAATGGTTTACTTCCTTCCTAAGTCTATGCCTAGTTCTAACACCTTCAGAAGGGTCTCCTAAGATCAGTTCTTTAGGATGACTTGAAGAATATCTCCAATCTTTAGGTAAAAAAACATCAACTTCTACCCTTTTCTCATGATTTGTAGATTCTACTCCTTTGGTGACTACTACAATCTCTTCATCTTCTACCTCAGATCTAGACTCCTTAGAATCATATTCATCAAACACTACAAGAGTAGTCTCCTCCACCACTAATGTCATCTTATTAAATTCTCTAAAGGATTTCCCTACACTTGAATATCCTAAGAACACGCCTTCATCAAATTTTGGGTCTAATTTTCCTATGAGTGACTTCCCATTATTATGAATGAAAACCTTACAGCCAAAGACATGGAGGTGAGAAAGGTTTGGAGTTCTACCCTTAATGATCTCATAAGGTTTCTTATTCAGATTAGATCTAACATTCACCCTATTCAGCACATAATAGGTAGTGTTCACCGCTTCAGCCCAAAAGTATTTTGGAAGTGAATACTCAGTAAGCATGGCTCTAGCAGCTTCCACTAAGGTCCTGTTCTTCCTTTCAGCTACCCTATTCTGCTGAGGGGTCCTAGGTGCTGAAAAGTTATGGCTAATCCCTTGCTCCTCACAGAAGGTTCCAAATCTCATATTTTCAAACTCTCCACCATGATCACTATGCATGGTCAAGATCTCACTACCTAACATCTTCTGAATCTAAGTGGAGAAGAATTTAAATTCATCAAATGACTCAGACTTATGTGACAGAAATCTAATCTAAGTAAACCTCGAGTAGTCATCAACAATCACAAATCCATAGACATTTCCCCTCAAGCTGGCAGTGCTAATGGGTTTAAAGAGAACCATGTGAAGGACTTCTAAAGGTCTAGAGGTGCTGACATCCTTAATGGAGTGGAAATAGGATTGGACTTGCTTCCCTAGTTGACAGGCATCACACAGGTGGTCCTTAGTGAACTTAAGCTTCGGGACACCACTAACAAAGTCTTTTTGGGTGACTCTTCTAAGGTTTTTCATATTGGCATGACATAATCTCCTATGCCACAGCTAAGACTCATCAACAACAATTTTTAAGCAAATGGAAACATCAACTTTAAAGCAGCTTACATCCAGCATGTAGACATTGTTGATCTTTTTTCCCTAAAAAATAATTTTATGATTTAAGCTTATAATGCATCAAGTTAGCAGGAATTTTATGTTATATCCTTTGTCACAGAGTTTACTGATGTTGAGCAAGCTATGTTTCAGTCCATCTACAAGCAAAAAATTATCAATAATGAAATTTTTTGAATCACCAATTATACCTGCTCCTATCACCCTCCTTGTGGTGTTATCTCCAAGTGTAACCTTGCCTCCTACTCTGGTCTCCAGCGAAATAAACTGATTTGTATCTCCAGTCATGTGCCTTAAACATCCACTGTCCATGTACCACATACTCTCACGAGGCCTTTTGTGAGAACACACCTACAAAATCATCAAATGTCATATTTAGGAACCCAAACAAATTTGGGTTCCTTTTTATGAAAAGAAAAATACAATGTATGTGTGCTGTGCTATGAAATATGCAATTTGGGCTTCCACACCCAATATGTACTACAGTGAACAGTGTAGGTGTGAGAGATTTATCCTAACATGCCACAAGAAAAATATCTAACTCCAAGAAAAGGGTTAACTAATCTATGTGGGTGATAGTGCCTCTTACTAGGTTTGAATGAAACATGCTTTGATGATTTTGAATGAGATTCTTCAAAAGATGGAGGTGCATAAAATTGTGCAAAAGTAGGCGGTGTTTCATTATTCTCATATGTACTAATTTTTACACTTAGAAATTTATTTTCTTTCTTGAGACTTGTAATTTCAAATTTTAAATAATGCTCATCACTATCTAAATTAGATACATGTGATTCCAATTTCTTAAATTCAGCTTCTAAGTCAACATGCGATACTTTTGATGAATCATGCTTAATAATCAAATCAGAATGCTTTTTATTCAACTCATCAAATTCATCAAGTAATGACATGTGATTGCTATCAAGTGTAGAATGATCTTTAATCAAAATTTCATGCTCTTTTTATAAATTCATAAATTCTAAGTTCAGGATAGCATAAGTTTTTATAAACTTCCTATATGATGAATGGATCTTTTCAAAAACATCATGCAATTGATCTTAAGTTAGTTCACATACCTCTTCTTGGTCGGACTGACCAAGATGCTCACCAGCCATCAAACATAAGTTTGTAACTTCCTCTTCAGCATCAGTCTCAGAGGAGTCAGATGCAGAATCTGTCTAAAAAGCCTTTTGAATCCTTTTCTTATCCTTCCTGAACTTGGGTTTCTCCTCACCCTTCTCCTTTCTTGGGTGAGCCTTAAGTGTAGGACAATCAACTTTTATATTCCCTAGATTCTTGCATTCAAAATAAACTATATCAGAAGAACCTTTAAAATTTTTACTATGCTTACCTTTATTCCACTTCTGATAGTTCTTATGTTTCTTCCTCAGAAAGCTTTTGAATTGCCTAGTGATTAAGGCAACATCATCATCATCAGATCCTGAAGAGCTGGAATCAGAATCACTAGCCTTCAGGGCTACAGTCTTCTCTTTCTTCTTCTCACCTACATCAATCTCTCTTTGGTTCACCCCTTGCTTGTAAGCAATGAGTGATCTAAGTAAGTTATCAATAGAATAGGCATTCAAATCTTTGGATTCAGTAATTGCAGTTATCTTGGCATCATAAGAAGAAGGCAAACATCTCAAAATTTTGTTCACTTTTTCATAGTTAGTGAGTTCTCTTTCTAAAGCATGTAGAGAGGTGACAATTTGAGTAAACCTAATATACATTTCAGATATTGATTCACTAAGCTTCATGCAAAATAGTTTATAGTCGTGAAGCAAGATGTTCAATCTAGATTGCTAACTTTAGATGTACCTACATAAGTAATGCATAGTCTATCCCAGATTTCTTTACTAGTAGTACAAGTAGAGACACGCATGTAATCCTCAGATTTCAAAGCACAGAAAAACTAATTCAAACACTTTGCATTCAGTTGGGCTAAGTCCCGATCATCAAAAGTCCATTCGGTAAAAAGGTAGTTCAGTTTTAACATTATTAACAAGTCTAAAAGGTGCTTCATAGCCATCTTTAACAAGCATCCATATGTGATAATCTATAGATTGTAAAAAGGTGGACATATCAATTTTCTAAAAATCAAAAGGTATGTTATCAAACAACGGTGGTCGTGTAATTGAATAATATTCATCAATATTATGATTACCAAAGTTAGCCACGGATCAAAATTTAAAAGTTTTTAAACTTAATTTTTGAATCCCACTCTGATACCACTTGAAAGTTCGTTAGGGATGTTAAGCCCTTGTGAACAAGTCCTGAGGCTAACCAAGACGGGGAATGAATTGGTTATTTTAAAAATTCATGAGCAAAAATGATTTAAAAAAATCTTTTAGATGTTTCTAAAAAATAATTATAATTTCACGATGATGTGCAGATGTTCAACAATATTAGAATAATAATCACAATCACATGATCATCAACAAAAAAGTAAATATGGAAGATAATTAGAGAGAATACACAAAATTTTATAGTGGTTCGGTTAACTTAACCTACATCCACTCGCCGGAGCCTCCCCTCTGGGTATTGCACTAACAGTAAGTGACTCTCCTTTTGCTCCCACAGCAAGGCGGAGAAGCCTGTATAAAACTCCTTTCCACCAACCTGGTGAGGTAGAGAACCTGGATTCCTTTAACTTCCTCCTAAAGCAGGCAGAGAACCTAGACTCCTTTCGCTTCCTCCTAAAGTAGGCAGAGAACCTGATATTCTTGTGGATGATCCTCCCACAGAGATACCAACAAGATAAGAGACGACGACTGAAGAAGATAACTCAGATCCTTGCTTGGAGCAACCTTTGTGAATCCCTAAGAAACTCCCCCTCATAAGATCCTCTCTCTCCAAAGCTCTCTCTCTTTCTCTCAAGGCTTTCTCTAGCAAGCAAGCTGGAAAAAGATCTTTCTTGTTGAAAGAAAAAGATCTTAAATAGTAGGGCTAAAAAATTGCCCTAAATCTCAACTGGTCGTCAATGATCATCCAGGACGATCAGTCAATTATCCTGTATGATCAGTATAAAATCACATGTATCAGCCTGGATGATTTAGTTTCTCTGGATGATTAGTAGACAAAATTTGTTCAGATCATCCCATACGATTCTGCAATCATCCGGGATGATTTGTGTAAATCAAGAATTTCATCCAGAAGACAGCTCAGGTCATCCAGGGAAACTTATGCTGGACTATCTCAAAATGACTGGATCATCCAGAATGATATCTATAATGCCCTATACGATTAGTTCAAAAATGATAATATCATCCTACACATAGCTCGGGTCTTACAGCCAAAAATTGCTAGATGATCTCAGAATGACTTGATCGTCTGGGACGATATGTCGATCATCCCGTATGATTAGTTTAAAATCCTGAATATCGTCCAGTACATTTCTCGGGTCGTCTAAGTGAAGTGCTCTAGATGGTCAGGATTTTACATGTATCACCCCGAAAGATATTACGATCATCCAAGATGATTTGATCGTATCAATCAAATATTATTTTTTTTCCTTAATCACCAGACTAATATAGGCATGATTGCAAAGGATCATCCAGGATGATATACGTATCGTCCAGGACGATCCGACCAAATCTCTAAAAATAAAAACTTGGCTAACTTAATCTGGTGGCTGAGGATTTCTGATTTGAGCCTATCATCCTATACGATGGGTATATCGTCCAGGACGATCTGTTTAATCCAACTGACTTAACATGGTCGCCCTAATTAGGGTTTCTATTTTCATTGGATCGTCCACGATGATATGAATATTGTCTAGGATGATATGAACAAAATTTGAAATAAAAACTCTAACTCATTAAAACTATCCCCCTAAGTGTGTGTGTGTTAGGTTACTTAGCTAGGGGATCAATTACATTATATTTTACTCAAGAAAGGGAAAAATTACATTTAAACACACGCAGACCCGATCTTGAGTTGGCTTGAATTGCATTTGATCTTTTATACATGAAATGTTAGCCAATCAAATTAGAACACAGAAATGTTTGTTATCATCAAAATTATAATACTTAAATCCAAGTTTGCAACATACTCTTGTGAAGCAAACTTCCTTGAGTTTTTCACGTTAAACCATGATGAATCTTAGGCAATCTCTCCTTATAAGGTCCATGAGATAGGAGTTCATCTATTATGACTCACTGACTATCTGTTAAATACCTGAAAAAACATATACAAGAGTACAAATAAATTTAATGATTTATACTAAGAAACCTTAAGATTTTCTTGATGCATGGCAAATTTAGTTTTACTTAATGGTTGCCAAAAGGGAAAATGCAATTATGAAATGTACAAAAGCTTTTAGATGCTTTAGGATGTCTCCAAACACTCAAAGAAGTTCATTTTAGAATTGTTTAAGTCTTAAGAAGCTCATTCCAACGTTCATATTCTCTCTTCTATGCATTCTCTTGCTCTCGCGATCGTGTTTCCCCTGTAGAACTTCGTGGTTTCTTTTGTAGTCTTTCAAGGTTTTTTGTTTTTTTTTCTTGATTTCTTGCTTTGTATCAATGTTTTCTCTTTCCTGAGGCCATTCAGCCTTTAGTTTATTTCTATTTTATCAACATGGTGGCTAGGTCGTCCTCATCCGCTCCATCTCCTTGGGGTATTCCTCCTATGGGATCCATCGGGGTCAATAAAGGTTTTTTTGATGTTTCTAGTAACATTTCAACCTCTAAAACTCACTCTTTTTGAGATGTCTTGGCAAGCAATGCTAATTTGAAAGAATCAGGTTTCTCATTTACTTGTTCTTCTTTCAAAGGAGTTCCTGCTTTGTTGGTTTCTGAAGAAGATATTATGAAACTTGCCTCCGCTTTTCAGTTTACTTTGGTTGGTAAGTTCTCTTTAAAATACCTAACCTTGATTCTGTTAGGTCGTTTTTTAGTAATCTTAAATTTTCTGGGGTTTTTTTTATTGGACTGTTGGACGTTAGGCATGTCGTGATTCTACTTTCTAATGACTTGGACTATAATAGAATTTTTGCTAGGAGATCTTATTACATAAATAATTATCAAATGAGATTATTGAAGTGGACTCATTACTTTGACATTAAAGAGGAATCTCCTATAGTTCCCGTTTGGCTATCTTTTTAGAATTTGAGGTTACATTTCTTTAACACACATGTGTTATATGCTTTGGGATCCATATTTGGTTGTCCCCTTCAATTTGACCAAACCACTGCTTCTAGATCCATACCATCTGTAGCCTAGATTCTAGTGGAATTAGACATTACCAAAAAGCATCCTAGGGAGGTGTGGATTAGATCTGAAGCTGATGGCTATCTATAAATGGTTGAATTTAAAAATATACCCGATTGTTTTTTTCTCATTGCAAAGTTCATGGACATTCATTTAATGAATGTTTTATGGCTCTTCCCAATCTTAAGAAAGGAAATAAGGGAGAGAAGGTTATCGATATTTCTATTTTGAAGGATCATAATAATATTGAGGCTTACATTCCCTTAGAGGTGAACAATGTTCCTATGGCAGTTCAAGACAACTTGGAAACTATACCTTTAGATATTCCTATTAGTGATCGGGTAGAAAATTTAGATAATCCTCGTATATTGGTATCACAAAATTTACAACCAACAGATGGTTTAGTTTTACAAAATACCAAAGCTGACTCCACGGTTATTACTAGTTTTTCTTTAAAGGAAGTGATTCAAATTGAAAACATGGAAAAAGTTTCACACAATAAAGGAGAGGGTAGTGATTTGATATGCTTTAAATCATAACAATGGACAACATTTCATGAATGAGGATGATGGAGAGGAAGAACATATCGAGGAAGGGAATTTTTTACGTAACAAGGATGGGTCTCTAATCAAAAAATCTGAAAGTATAAATGATGTTTCCTTGTTGTCACCTCCTACAAATCAACTTGCCAAGATTAACTAGAATGGTTATACCAAAGTTGGTAAGAAGAAAAATAAAAATAATAAACTCTCGGATGGTTCATAATCTAGAGTTACTCGAGCTTCTAATCTTTCTTCTTCCAATAGTTAAAGCCCTCATTTGGAATATTAGGGGTGTGGGTAATTTTCGTTCTAGGGATAGGGTGAAGAATTTATGCAGAATTCATAATATTAAAGTTTATGTTTTACTCGAGCCTTTAATTTCTTCTTCAAAGTTCGATTCCATTCATATTAATTTGGGATTTAATTGGTCTTTTAGTAATTGTTCTAATAAAATTTGGATTTTTTGGAAACATTGGATTAGCCTAAGCATTCTTCATGATGAACCTCAAATTGTGCAAACTAGTATTGATTTTCTTCTATTCTCTTATTATGCTTCCTTTGTTTATGCTTCTTGCTCTAGGATTGATAGGAGAATTTTATGGTCTCAAATCTCTGATTTCTCTAATAATATTTCTAAGCCTTGGATGGTTGGTGGTGACTTTAACACTATTACGGATGTTTTTGAGAGAGTTAGTGGGAACCCTCCCAACTTTCAAGCCATGGAAGACTTTAATTATACGATTTTAAACTCTAATTTACATGATATTGATTTTACTAGCTATGTGTTTATGTGGAATGAAGCTACTATGTGGCAACATTTAGATCGTATTCCTTTTAATAACTTATGGATTTCTAAATTTCCTAGTACTCACATTGAGCATTTATCTAGAACTTTATCTGACCACTCTCCCCTTCTTTTGAATATTTCTATGCAGCATATTAGTAATCATTCTCCTTTAAGATTTCAAAACATGTGGCTTCTTCATGATTCCTTTCTTAGTAATGTTGAGAGCAATTGGCATACCCCTTTATTTCCTTCTGACAATATTTTTGGTATGACTAGATTTTGGTTTAAGCTTAAAAGGCTTAAACACAAGTTGAATTGGTGGAATAAATATGTTTTCAAGAACTTATTTTCGAATATTATGCAAGCTGAGAATCAAGTTGTTTTGGCTAATAATAATTACTTGCTTGATCCTTCTGCAGAGAACCTTGCTTTACTAAATGAGACCAAAGATGTTTTTTTTAAACTTCAAATGCAAGAAAAAGTTTTTTGGAGACAAAAAACTACTTCTAAATTTGTTGTAGAGGGGGATAGGAACACCAAATGTTTTCGTAATATTGCCAATCATAAGAAAGTTGCTAATTTTTTGCATAAATTATTTATCCTGATGGTTCTCACATTGATTCTCATGATTTGATTTATGAGTCGGGTATTGATGTTTTTAAGAATATTTTAATAAGAACTTCAATCTAGCTTTGGATGTGGATTTCTCTTTCATTCCTTCTATTGTTTCTGAAGAGGATAATAATATGCTTACTAAAATTCCTTCTGCTGAGGAAATTTGGTTAATTATCAAAGAGATGAATGCTGATTCGGTTGCTGGGCCTGATGGTTTTACTACTAATTTTTTTAGAAAACTTGGCATATTATTAAAGAGGATTTAGTCAACACTGTCATTGATTTCTTTAAGGGCAACCCTTCCCTAAGTTTTTTACTTCCACCTCTATTGTTTTAATTCCCAAAAGTAATGTCACTAATTTTTGGAGTGATTTTCGGCCTATTAGTCTTTGCTCTTTTTTTAACAAGCTTAATGCCAAGTTGCTCATGAGTAGATTAGCTTTACTTATTCCTAAAATCATCTCTTTAGAGTAAACAAGTTTTTTTAAAGATCATTCTATTTTTGATAATGTTTTATTGGCTCAAGAATTAGTCCATGACTTGGAGGCTAAAATTACTGGTGGTAATGATATCTTTAAAATTGATATTACCAAAGCTTATGATAATCTCAATTGGGAATTCCTTTTTACCATGCTTAATATTTTTGGTTTTAGTAATAACTTTATTAGAACCATTAAGAATAGTATTGAACATTATTTCTTTTTTATCATTAATAATGGTAAGAGGCATAGTTTTTCAAATCTGCTCTAGGGCTCAGGCGGGGGGATCCTTTATCACCTACTATGTTTATTTTGGCGGCGGAGTTTCTTTCTAGAGATCTTAACAATCTTTTTATAAAATATACTACTTTATAGTACCATACTATAGGTGGCTTCCCTTTTTCTCATTTGAGTTTTGCTGATGATTTTATTATTTTAACTAACAGTTCCAAAAAAAATGCTTAATATTGTTTTCAAAATTCTTCATCAATTCCAAAATACTAGCGATTTAATATTTAATCCACTTAAAAGTTGCTTTATTATTGCTAAGTCTATCTCCAATCAAAGGATCAATTCGACTCAGAACAATTTGGCTTTATGCACAAGCAATTCCCCCTTAAGTACTTAGGCACTCCCCTTTTTAAAGGTAAGAAGATATCGTTATTTTTTAGGGCATTTTTCCACTATTCACAAAAAGCTTTCTACTTGGGCCTTTAATTTTCTTTTTTTATGGGTAGATTAGTGTTAATTAAGAGTGTTCTATATTCTATTCCTATCTATTTATTTCATATGTTATATCCGACTATGAATTTTTGTAGCAAGCTTGAAAAAATTTTCAACAAATTTCTTTGGGGAGCTAAAGAGGGAAAATCTGTCATTTATTGGGCTTCGTGGAATAAATGCATTGGTGTTCAAGATGAAGGTAAGCTTGGTTTTAAGAATTTGAGTGATATGACTCTTGGTTTTTCTTATAAACTTTGGTTTAATTTTAGGGCTAAGAAAAGCCTTTGGGCTAATTTTATGGTTTCTAAGTATTGTGTTGGCAAACATCCTCTCACTTGCTTTTTCAAAAAAGGGGACTCTTTTAATTGGAAAAGATTATGTTCCATTAAATGGGATGTTGAGAATTTCATTCAATGGGGTTTGGGGATGGGTGACATCTTTTTTTGGCAAGACAATTGGTTGGGTTTCTCCTCTATTAATAATTTGCTTAATACCCATACTACTAGTGCTTGTAAAGTTTCTCATTTTTTTCAAGATGGGTCGTGGTAAGTGGATTATCTTTTTGAAATGGTGCTTAATTTTGTCATTAATCTCATTTTGAAAGTTCCCCTTCAACTTGAGAAGAATGATTGCATTTTGTTCAATACATCTAATGATGGCAGCTTTGTTTTCAAAGAAGTTTGGCATTATATTAGGAACTCTCAGGCCAAATCTCAGATTTTATCTTCAATTTGGCATAAAGAAATTCCTGCTTCTTATTATATTCTTATTAGGAGAATTTTAAATAATTACATTCATGTGGATACTTTTTTAATCAATAGGGGCTTTAATATTATTTCCAAATGCCAATGTTGCTTTCATTTGGAGAATTTAAATCATGTTTCTGCTAATGGTCCCATTGCTATGAAAGTGTGGTTGTTTTTCAAAAAAAATAGTAACAACCAGTTATGTAATGAGTATAACAATATTAAGAGTATCATGGAAGATTGGTGTGTGTCTTCTAAAGGTCAAATTCATAATATTTTACCTGTTATTATTTGTTGGTTTCTTTGGAAGAGTAATAATTAGTCAAAATATGAGAACATTTCCATGAATGCCTTAAGCATTATTTTTAAAATTAAGGATAAAGTGAGATAGTTATATTTGGCCAATTTGATCAATGGGAGTAGTTTTAATGATTATTTTCAAATTGCTGAGTTTTTTTAATATTAATATTTTTTTTAATACCCATAATCATAAAGACATTATTGTGAGATGGATTAAACCTCCCCTTGGTTGTTATAAACTCAATACTGATGTTTCCTTTAAGACTTTGGAAGTTGGTTGTGGTGAGCTGATCCGTGCTTATAATGGTCAAATTATTGTGGCCTTTATAGGTCCCCCACCTGTCAAGACTACCATTATAGCTAAACTTCAGGGTTTAAAGTATGGTGTTCAATTTTGTATTTCTTTAGGGATTACTAGTGTTTGCATTGAAGTTGATGCTTTGCTTATGATTCATTATATTAATGATAAAATTCAAGCCAATCCCTCTTATTTGTATACTATCAGGGAAATTAAACAGTGGCTTTCACTCATCAATTATTCTATTATTCATTTATAGGGAAGGGCATTCGGAAGCTGATTTTTAGCTGATATGGGTTGCAATTTAATGGATTTTATGGAATATATGGGAACCTCCCTTCTTAGCAAGCTTGTGGGGTTGACTAGACTTGATCGTATGGGCATGCCTTATGTCAGAATCTATTAATTTATGGTTGTTCTATTTGTTTTTTTTTTCTCTAGTTATTTAATGGTTGATTTGATTTTTTTCATTGCCTCTGATTCTATTATGGCCATTACCAGCTACTGTCATTTTAGCTTTGGCTTTGATTTTTGTTGTTTCTCATTGTGGGGCGCCAACTTCATCTCTTTTGTGATTGCTAGGATTAATGTTTTGGACTCAGTGAACTTTACTATCTTATATTATGTGTTGTTTAGTCTCTGGAATTTGGCTCCTCTTCGTGTTTGTCTTCATGGATTCTTCATGTTGTTCTTTTCTTTCACCTGTAATGGTGGTCGATGCTTAAGCTATGATTGTAATTTTTTTATTCCTGATTTAACCCCTAAGTGTTACTCATCTTTTCCTTGTGAGGAGTTCTATGGGTGTTTTTTTGGTGCCTGTTTCTTTGGTTGGATTGGCAAGTGTTGCTATCTGTTTTGTATCTTTAGTATGAGTAGGTTGGTTGTGGATTTCTTTGGGTCTCATTGGATTTATTATCTTTCTTGTTGTAGTTTCATCTGGGCGTACATTCCCTGTAGCTTATGGGGTTAGAACTGCGGTTGTGTGGTCTTCATGATTTATACTTATAATTTCTTCTTGATTTACCTTTACTTGAGTCCTCAATGTGGCAGGATAAGGATTAGATTTGAGTGGCATTGGGGGTTCTTTCATGATGGTTATACGGATACTACAACCTTGAACTTAACTGTCCTTTGGATTTCCTTATTTTGGGTCATTTCTATTTTTTCATCTCGAAATTATGCTAAGTGGGGTTTTATGAGACGTGGTTCAAAGAATGAGTGTGCCATTTTTGCTGTGGTGATTACAGATATGTTGTTTTTTCTTGCTTGGTCTTGAGTTTTCTCTTTATTATTATTATGGTCCAGTTGCATTTATTTCTTGGTTATTTTATCTAGGGTGTTGTCAAGTCTAAGCTGTTATTGAGCTATATTGGCAAGTTCACTGTAATTGTTTAGCATTTAAACGAAGACCATTTTGTGCTAGATGAGGAAGGGTTAATGCTTTCTTCTGAATATTTTTATGGTCTTCAATTCCTAACTTTTTCTAAATTGTTTTGTTATTACTATACTTTGCTTTGCTTGTTTTTATCCTGCAGTCCTTATTTTTTGCGGGTGCTTTAGACTGACGATTTTTTGGTTGAGCTGAATATTTTTGGCAGGAAGTTTGAGATGATTGTGCTATATATTTTCTTCCTTTTTTGGGTGCTTGCTACTATTTTGTTAATAGTATGGGAAATCATCTGCTCTTAGGCTTTATTTTAACTTTTTTTTGTAGCTCTGTCAAGCATTAGTGAGCTGAAGGTTTCTTTTAAGGACCTTGTAACCCTCCTTTTATATTAACGCGTAGGCCCCTCCGTGGATTTTCCTAAAAGAAAAAAGTCATAAAAACTATGCCAGTAAATAGTTTGCTTAGGTGAAGTTCTACAGTTTAGCTTACACCGCCTAGAACTCAATTTAATCAACTAAAATTGATAAAAATAATTTTTTACTAGCGTACCATATTTTAATTTTGTTGATGTAACTTTGGAAAAAATCTTCAAGTCAATTTCAACATTATGTGAATTAAATGCTAACATTTGGATTTAATCAAATAAATATTCATTAATTATTAAGTATTTAATATAATAAAACTTAGTAATGAATTTTATTCCACAACAACAACAACAACAACGTCAAGCCTTTATCCCACTACGTGGGGTCGGCTACATGAATCCTTTTTCTCCATTGTGTCCTGTTAAAAGTCAAATTCTCGTTTAAATCTAATAAAGAAAGATCATTTCTAATATTTGTTGACCTCATTTTTGTATGAGGTCAGTAGGACCCATCCAGACCCCTGATCAATCCTAACCCCAGATCAACACAACTTAAGACCAATCTAGACTCTAGGATCTCCCTAGATTTCAATCTCTAGGATCTGCTCTAGACCCTAGAATCTCTTCAAATTAATCTTGACCCTAGGATCAATATGATCTTAGATCAATCCAGACTTTCAGTCAATTTAGATTTCAAATCCATTTTGATTTCAAACAAATTTAAGCTTCAAATCAAACTCAACATTAAGCCAATCCAGATCTATTCAATTTCTAGATCATCCTAGATCTTAGATCCTAGGATTTCTAAACCTTAGGATTCTCCTAGATTTTTAACCCTAGGATCTACCCAAACTCTAGACCAATTTAGATCTTAGGATTCTCCTAGACCTCAGATCTATCCAGACCCTAGGATCTTCCTAGAATCCAGACTTTAAGATTTATTCTAGATCCTAAGAACCTTATAGATCCCAGACCTTAGGGTTTCCTAGACTCTAGGATCTTCCTAGACTTCAGTCCTTAGGATCTACTCTAGACCCTAGGACTCCTTCAAATTCATTTAGATCCCAAGATCATTCTAGATCCCAAATCTTAGGATTCTCCTAGACCTTGGATCTATCCTAACCTCAAATCTACATAGATTTCAAACCTATTCAAACATCAAATCAATCCTTACCTCAAGCCAATCCAGGTGCTTAATTCAAATTTCAATCTATTCAAATTTCAAATCCATCTAGATTTAAATAAACCTAAACCTCAATCAAGATCTTAATCCAAAGTTTCAACTCAAACCTCAATCAAATATGCATCCTTCAATCAATTAAGTTTCTAATCAACCTCCAAACCCTCAAGTTCATATCAAATTAAAATTCAAAGACATTTAGATATGTGGGAAGTCAAATCACTTTGATTTGATTTGGTCAAATCTCATTCTATGATCAAATCTTGAATCTTATTCAATCTATAATCAATTTAAACTGTCCAAATCCATTTCAAGCTTCAAATTAACTTCGAACCATAGCCTAATTATGTCCTTTTCTTTAGTTAATTGAATCCAATTGATGTTGACTTAGTCAACCTATGCTACTCAGTCAAATCTCCCTTCATTTATGAATTTACATTCAAGCTCCAACCTCCAAGCCTCAAACATCAAGTTTTCAATCAATTGTCAATCAAAAATTGTTTGATTTTTATCAAAATTTGATTCAATCAAATGATCTAGAATTGACTTGACCAGTTCTTATTCAATTTAAAGCTCGTTGGCTTTAATCAATTAGACTTAACCTATCTCGGCTCGATATAAATCAAATTGGCATTAATTAAATTAAGTAATTTTAATCAAATTAATGTGAATCCTACACTTAATTAATTTGGCTTATTAAATTCAACTATTTCATTCCAATCATTTTAATTACAGGTTTAATATTAACCTTTGGTGTCAAGATCAAGAAAAGGAACAAGCTATCTTCCCAACCCTTAGATCAAGGGTTTGTGAGGGGCAAGATGGAGAATTGGCTGAATATTTTTTTTTATTATTTCATATTTTAAATGGGGGCTTTTGGGGCTGGCCTTCATGAACTCTCCTTCCACACAATCCATCCTCTAGGTCACTTACGCAAGCAACCGCAAGAGAGAGGAACGATCTCATTTTCCCACAAGTAGTCGCTCCCATCCATTCCTGCTGCTAGGGTCATCCAGTCACAAAGCCTCCCTCTATCGTTCCTTTGATCCCTTCATCCATTCAAGCAAGAAGAGGAAGAAGAGATCTGAACGGCACCTGGCAATCAAGTGATAAGGAAGAGGTCAAGTTTTTTTTATACTCTTGGAGAACTTTGGGATCAGTACAAGGAAGGGAGTGTGTATGATCTACACCGGCAAACCTTCAGCTGCTCTGAGGACATTAGGAGAGGAGACCACGACTCAACGGCCAAGCTAGCTTCCATACGACTCTAAGCTTTATGTGCTTGCAGAGCAAGAACAACCGTTTCTCCTTCCTCTTGTGTAAGAATTGTGACGGTAAAGATCATTCCTCTCTCCTAAATCAAATGATTATACCTTTTCATTTAAAAAAAAAAATCAAATAGCTGTATTTTTTTTATCCTTATAAATCGGATATATGTGAATGTCATTGAGAGCCCAATGAGCTGGTGTATACATTCTTTGAATCCTGCTATACATATTTTCTGTATTCTTTATTTTAGTCTATGTTTATGTACATATTTTCGATCCTTCATTGTAAAAGGCTGCAGTTGATTCCATTTTTTGGCTTTGGTTATATGAAAGCTTGAGGTCTATTGATTTTATTTGAAGTTTCGACCTCTTTTTCTTGCTCCAAATGGCTACATGTTTTCCCCTCTATTTTGAGAACCTTATTAATAAATGAGGTATTGGGTCTGTTGTTATTTGAAGAGGAATTCTCTTTGATTAAATTACATGAAGTTCATTTGCTTAATTTAAGTGGGTGAATAGTAATGAGATCATTCAAACAAAGTTTTGTTCAGCCAAAGAAGAACTGGCACCACGTTTGGAGGTTATTTTACAGCACTTGTTATGTGCATTTAGGAATACCAGTATGCAAAGCTCTTTAAGACCGAGAATATGAGTTTTTTTTTTTTTTTAAACTGAATTTTCCTATAAGAGATAATTCATTGCATGCTGTCCTCTTAAATTTGTAGCTGCTACAGTTTATACTCCTGTACTATTGCTGCCATGTTCCGTTTGAATCTATTTACAGATTTGATAGTTCAATCAATGGTATGACAGTGAACCTTGTGATTTTGGGTAAATATTTGTGGAATACTATCCAGGGTATCATACATGAAGATGTGTATATAAAGGTTTTCTTTCTTTCCATTCAGGATACAAGTGTTATTGTATATCGATATTGAATCCAAGAGGCTTCAATTTGTTGTGTTCACTCTTGACGTAAGAGAGAGATCTCAGTATCATTAGAATAGGTTTGAGAATTCTATATGTGGATAATCTTTCATTGAGAATTAGAATTATTATCATGTATTGTTTCAGAATTTTAAGAAGTGGATAAATGATCTTTTCTTTAAAAACTGAAAATGGCTAGTTGCATTCTCTTTCTTCCTGAAATAAATAGGGACAGGAGTGTAAAGCCCTTCATTGCCTTCAAAATTCATTAGTGATTGCTGCAATGAGTTTGCTCTAATTTAGCCAAAAAGTTAAATGCAATCTTTAGCATTTTTTTTATGGAGGAAAAGGTGTTTGTTAAATAATGAATGTTGATGTTATCTTGCCATTAAAATTTGCTTTCATGGAATGATAGTGCAGAGAGCTGAGATTGAACATTTGCATATTGTTTTATCATAAAAAGGACAACAAGAAGTGAAATGTTTAATATGGTTCACTGCTCCAAATGCATGGCTTGCTGTTTGAGATATGTATTAGATGCCATATTGGTGTTTGTTTAGTAAGTTTTGTATGTTTGTTTCATCAAGAAATCAATGTCTTGAAATAGGGTGTTGATGACTTTTGAGACAAGTTGAAGAGCATGTTTTCTGAATTTGTTTCCATAGCATTCATGAACAAAATTATTGCCAATTAGAGATTACATCTTCATAGATATCTTATTTCATGAATGAATTCAATGATTTGGGCTATACATTTCCTACATGAGTTTTGAAAGGGGTTAAAGCTGGCTTTAGCTCTTTCCTTGAGTTGTATTTGGCCAAGTATTGAGCTGGAAGGTAAAGAAATGTATGTGCACATCTAGCCAATCTTGATTGTGAAAATGAAATGTGTATATGATGGAACCCCAACATTTTATAATTGACAATGGGTTTGAAGAGTCCATGTGCCTACCAATGTTTTGATAATGTGTATGGAAATGTTGGGAAGGCTTCTTACATGTTTCATATGGTGGTATTATGTGACATTTGACTTGAAGAATTGTGGCTATGTTGCTAAGCTTTCATTTGAATGATTGAATTCAAATTTTAATGGTTTATGTTTGAAGGCTTTTTGAATTGTTGGAAGGAAATGAAGTTGCCATGATCCTTCTTTCTTCCCTTAAGTATTATATAGCATAAGTGTTGAGTTGGAATAACTGAATAGGTTGGGAACCTATCTCTTGCAAGTTGAGCTCAAATTGAGGTGTACAAATGTTGGAGAGCACACATACATTCTATGCTTAACTTTTGAGTATTTTAAAGTTTTCCATGAAGTGTTTTGGAAACGAATAAGTTGGGATTCCTTTTCGTTTAGAAGCATACATGTTGAAATTGATTCTAGTAAATTAATGTACATACACTTTGAAATTGCTTCAATAATTTGATTTGATTCATATTTTTACATATTCAGTTACATGTTAATTCATACTAGCTTCTATATTCACATGCATGATATTCTGACACCTCCTTCTCTCTTCGCCTTTTTGCGAGGTACTGGTGGAGTTGATTGGGGAATAAATCCAAGGGACTTCAGTCGCTCCTGTCTCTTTCAAATAAGAGTGCCACGATCGGAATCACCGTTGACCAGCTCCGGTGATCAGGTAAGTTTTTCTTAAAACTTAAAAGATCATAGGGCTCCTATATTTCCCTGTTGAGCTATTCTCCTTAAAATTCTTGACTCCTGCAATTAGTGAATATATACCATCACATAACTTGTTCACATTCACATGTATGTCCAAAGGGTTAGTGACATTGATTCAAACCCACTAAACCTAGTGACGTCATTAAGGACAACAATTAAGGACGAGTCTTAGAGAACTTAGGCAAACTCTAGGCTTCACACATATATCCCTTAGGGATGAAATATCAAACTTAGAGAACTTAGTGACACCATACCTTAGGGTCAGTGTACACCATCAAACTTGACCTCAATCAAACTTAAATCAATCGATTAATCATTAAACGACTTAATTAATTTAATTAAAGTTAAACCCTCAAATAAACCTCAAAACTTCTTTAAATCCAATCAACTTGAAATTTAAACCCCTTGAGCTTAGTGACTTTCCCTGCTCTAGGGAAAATTCTCACTAAAGTTTGAATTCCTTAAACCCCTTAATCAAACCCCTTAAGATTAAGCCATAATCAAGCTCTCAATACTTCAAGAAATTTAATAAATCAAATTTAAAACACAAAGACACACATAATACCTCAAATTAATCAAAATTGAAACCTTAATATAGAAAAATTAAAACCCCCTTGATTTGACATTAAATTTAAGCTTAATTGAATTTTAAATAAATTGAACATTTAATTAATTTAATTGATTTAAAATAATTAATGATTCCAAAGAATTCTTAAACACTTGATAATCCCTCCTTAGATCATTCCTGATCTTTGGAGGTGATTTCAAGGAGTTTAGATTTCATTTGAACTCAAATTATTAAAACACCTTTAATTAAACAATTAAATAATTCAAATAATTTTCAAATTTTGATAATTTAAAAACCATAACTATTTCAAGAAAATCTCAAATTGATCAAACTAAAAGTCATTCAACTCAAACAAAAATCTAAAATCTATAAAAAACATCAAACCTTCAAAAATCATTTAAAAATCCAGAAAATTTCAATCTAACCTTAAAACCAGCAATCAATTAACCTTAATTGAAATTCATCAAACTTCAAACCTTAAATTAAACCTAATTCATTTAATCATACCGGGTACCACTGGGTAACCCAGGCCAACGAGGCTATTAAATTAGCCCCAAGGAAGGTGAAATAAACTTCACGGCCTCGGTGAGCAACAAAGGTGGTATCCAACAAATAATCAAGAATCAATCTTAAAAATTAATTTCAAATTATTAAGACTTAAACTTTAACCAAAATCTTCCCTTGAGCCTTTCAACAAATCAGAACATCAAACAACTTTAATCAATTACCTGATATAGGACATATCCAAACCACACAGCCTGCTACACACACCTAGATTGACCTGTTAGGATACGGACTCTAGCTTTAGGTTAGGCTTGTGTTCCTTTCTATTTTGAGATATGTTAATATGCACACAAAATGAGAGTGACATCCTAGATTAGATAACATAGACATAGGTTCACTACTTACAGACCTGTGCACCTCCTATGTGTCAGCCTAGGATTAGTTCCCCAGCCCCTTGGCCTACGAGGTCCCCTTGAATGAGGTAACCCATGGTTGCTAACAAGGATCTTCTGGTCGGCACTCGACTAAGTGGGCTAAGGATACCAACGAACCCGGGACAATGGAAAACCATGGGATCTTGACCGAGGACGTCATACCCACTCGGTAGGTTAGTCTCTACCCTCACTTCCTGGGCATTCTCCCAATCTATTGATCGGGAGTATAAGTCTCAACTTTCTAATAAAATTGATCATTTAAATTAAATATCTATTTCTATCAAATTTAAGCCTAACACTTAAGATAGGCTGGGGCACTTCTGAAATTGTTTCAGAATCCCAGATGTCTCCTACTCCTCCTCCTTTGACTCTAGAAATAACTGTTCAAATTTGATCCAATCCCTATTAAAACTCCAGTCCCTACCTCCTTTGATATCAAGCTTTGAATTCGTTAATGAAATTCGTATCGCTATTTTAATCGAGAGTATTCATAGGAAATTTTCTGGTTTCCTACGATGTAATTAACTACGAGGGCTTGCGCTCGTAGGAGATTTAGAAACCCGAACCTGATTTCAAATTCAAGCTTTTCAAAATTTTAATTAATTATCTTTGGGAAATTCAAAAGACAACGATCATTATCCTCATTTTCAAATGATCGATAATAGACGATATCCTCTTCCCTTGGAAAGATATATCGTACTATTATCGTGATCTTGATTATGAAATTAATGATCTTTTTACTAGATTATTATAGTTAAACATTGGATTTAACATCATTTTGATCTTTTGAGATCATATGTTGTTTCTCCTTAAGTTTGACTACGATAATCAAATAAATTCAAATATTTGTAATCTGAACCTATTAGGGAACGATATGTTCACCTTTCGAGGTGATATATTATTCATAATAAGTGTTCAACTTCAAATATTCAAATTCCAGAAATTTAACATTTCCCAAAGAAAATTAAACACTTTTTTAAAACTATATTTTTTCAATCACATCAAAAAATGGCGACTCCACTGGGGAAAATCTCTCTATCCATCTTTAATAGCGCTACGAATTTTGTTGCATCGGTAGTTTTGACTACCTTTCTTCCGTTGGTCCCTCTACCCATTTCTTCCTTGGGTGAGTGTGGCCAACTCAATTAAGACATGTGAAAAGAGAGGTGAGTGTAGGAAACCTCCCTCCAAACTGGGCTTTGATATTTTGCCTCCAAGTATATTGGTAGAGCAAAAGAGTCAAGCCAAGCTTGTCAAAATTTTTTTGCATATGTTACAAACTCGCATGCGAATAGATTTTTGCATACTAAGTTTCACAATTTATAGAAAATTCCTCAATCTCAAAACCCAGATTCAAATTTTTTTTAATTAAACCTGGATTTTGACATTTCACCCCAAGCTAGTCAGTACGGTGAAAGAGTCAAACCAGGTCTCTAGATTTTCCCTTAACTTTTGTTAACCATTATGTTAAAAAGAAAACTCAACATTTTGCGTTTCAAAAGTCGAGGAAAATCTTTCAAATCAACTTCAATCGTCATTGATATGTGTCTTCTACAATATTCTGTTGTAGTTGAACGCATGCAATTCAAATTCAAAATTCTCCAATCAATTCTAGGCTTTGACATTTCACCCCTAAATTGCTTGGTGGGGTGCAAAGAGTCAAGCCTTAGGATCTTCAGGCTAATTTGGTAAACCTACATATTTGAACAAAATTCAATATGTTGAGTTCCAAATTTTGAAGAGGAACCATTCAATTCCAAACTTGAGTGTAAATCTAGTTTCAAATTTGAATTTAATTTCGATTACAACTCAATTTCAACCTGAATTTCGAATTCAATTTTAATCTCAAGATTCAAATTCAACATTAACTCTAAATTCAATTTCCACCTTAAATTCAAATTTGATTTTAATTCTAGATTCAAGTTTAAATTTGATTTAAAAATCAAATTCGGGCTTTGACATTTCGACCCAAGTCAATTGGTGAAACGAAAAGAGTCAAGCCCGATCCCCAGATCTTTCATATCAATTTTATGCACCTATATGATTGAGTGAAACTCAATCTGTTGAGTCATAAAATTCGAAGAAAGATCAATTTGACCTGAGCTTCAAGTTCAAATTCAAAATTTGAGTCCAAACTTACTTTCAACCTGAAATTTGAATTTGATTTATAATTTAAAGTCGATTCAATTTAGATCGAGACTTTGACATTTCGACCCAAGTCAATTGGTGAAATGAAAAGAGTCGAGCTCGATCCCTGGATCTTTCATATCAATTTTGTGTACCTATATGATTGAGTGAAACTCGATCTGTTGAGTCACAAGATTTGAAGAAAGGTCCATTCGACTTTAACCTTAAATTCAAATTCATATCCAATTTTGATTCAAAATACAATTTCAACCTTAAGTTCGAATTTGATTGTCACCTCAAATTTTAAATTCGATTTTGAATTCAAGTTTGAGTTTGAACTTTGACATTTTGCCCCAAGTTATTTGGTGTAGCGAAAGTGTCGGGTTTAACCCTTAAGTCCATGTCAATTCTACGAACCACTATTTTGAATCTAAGTTTAACATGATTGAATTATCAAATTTTGAATAACATTAATCAAGTTTAAAATTCAAATTTAAATTCAAGATTAACTAATTCAAATCATTGTTCATTAATTTCAGGATTTAAGCACTCAAATGGCTGGGAAACTCATTTTCTCTCTAGATAGAAACTTGATAGTCGAAGGAATCACTTCTGGTAATTTTATCCAATTTGAAATGCAATTCCAAGACTTCAAGTTATCAGTCGACGGAGAAGAAATGATTGATTTGTCTGCCGGAATATGAAGGGATGTCCCCTTGGTTGAGATTACTTTAGGGTCAGGAGTTGACTCCCTCATCTCCGAAATGGAGGCTGTTGTCATCCCTTTACCCACTGTATCTTCTACTAAGGAGGATAACAATCAGAACTCAATAACGATAGAAGAGCTACCATCTCAGCCTGAGATCGAGTCAAGTTCTAGTACCCCTGTCGTCAGCAAGGCCAGCAAGAACCAAATGAAGAACTACCTTCGTAGAGTCAGAAAGAAGGTTGTCAAGGCCAGGAAGACTGCTGAGGCGAAAGCCTTAAAGCACGTCAAGTCCGAGGCTAATCAAAAGTTCGTTGCTCCTTCTACGAACCCCTTCCCTGGTGGAAATCATTTCCACCCATCTCCTGTTGCTCAAAGGAGGGAGGTTGTAGAAACGAGAGCACGATCTTCAATACATCTTCTTGACTACTACATGGCAAGAATTAATCAAGCCAGAACTGATCAAACACTAGCACCAGGCCCTAGGCCCCCAGTTGAAGGTTATGACCCATCCACTCTACTAGATGATGTTAGATCACGTTTCTATACGTGTCCCACTACATCAACTAGAGAGGAGGAGGTGTAGAAATCATTCGGGGTGCCACTCTCCTAATTACTAGACCACTAGTAATAAGAGAGTGGAAATAATCTAAGATTATATCAGATAGTGATACCGTTAAAATTCAACTTTCAACGGGGTCCTATCGAGATAAATCTTTTTGATTAAAGTGATGTAGCAACTTCTAAGGATAGTGCAGACCCAATAATAGTCTCTCCCTCCAAGGAGATCGTAGGAATTTAATTCCGTACTATTAGGGTCTTGCCACCTAGATTTGTAATTCCTTTTTAAGGAGAGCTTCCATTTTCTCAAGTGTATTGATTTCAAATTTCAAGATAGTTGAGTTATCGTTTTAATGAAAATTGACCTCTATTTTGAAGTCTTAAGCAGGAGAAAGTTGTAGTTGACTCCAAATGTTTGAATACACCTCCCTCCCACCTCTTTTGTGGGATTAATTCGACTGTTGAGTTAAATCAATATCAAATTTAAGTTGATCTTTGAAATGAAAATTTTCTCAAATTTCTAGCAATTTTCTATCTTAGATAGATATCTCTTGCGTGTTTAAAATCTGTTCAATGATTTTCAAAAGTCAAGCCAATATTCATTTTAAAAGACTGGGTCCTACCTTGAGGATTATTCGTCCTTGCATAAGAAAATGAGTTTTCTTCTCTTATACTCGAGATGTAATCCCGGTATTGAAATAGAGAAGGTGTAGCCTCTTCTTAAATTCAATTGAATTCAAAAGATGCGCAAATGCGTCAACAATCAAGAAATGCACAAAGTGCACTAAAAATAAAAAAGATGCGTAATGGGCGCCACAAGTTAAGAAACAATGCAAAATGCACTATAAATAAAAAGATGCGCAGTGTGCGCCACCAGAAAAAGAAAGAATGAAAGAGGCTCCCTTCTGCTAAATTCTTCAATCTCGAAAGACCCAGTCCATTTTAAATTGCTTGATTTTGAAAGTCTTGAATCCAGAATTTTTACCGTGCTTCGGTAATCTATCAAGATACAAAAATCTCTCGTGCTAGAGAATTGAAAAGATCAAATTTCTATATTCAACTTAAACCTCTTTGAAATTGATTTTAATTCAAAATATTTAAGGGAAATCCCAGTTTAGTTTCTACGAAGCTTGGTCTGGGTCAATAAAACCTAAATCCTCAAACCTTTTCAGGTTAGTTGGGGTCACTCAAACTTTTCACTGTGCTTCTGAACTTGTTCCCGCTTGTCATTCCGACAGGGTCAAAATATCTAGAGGGAGTTTTCTAATAAAGAGAATGAATCTTCTACTCTTGATTAAAATTTAAATCTGGTCCTTGAGAAATGTGTGTAAGCCCTTGTGCATAGGCATCCTTCCTTTAAGGCCTTATTTATAAAATTACACTCTATGCTGGGTCCAAGTTCAATCCCACTGGAGGAGTATTTTATAATGCTGGAAATTATCGTTCACAATCAAACCACACCCTGTGCTGGGTCCTAGATCACCCCAATCTAGAGGCATAGTTTCCTTTGCTGAGACTTGCTGTTCAAAATTAAACTAAAGTTGAGCAGAGTGCTTGACTCCAATTTAAGGAGCTCGAGGGCCTCAAATAAAAATCAATACATGCTCAATAAAGTTTGAAAATCTTTAAGTCACATTTGATTCGAGATATTGATAAGTTATGTCACTTTAGAACTCCCCAAGTAGGAGACTTGGTCGTAGTCTTTTGTAGACCGCTTTTAATCCATTGTAAACTCAATGGAAAGCTTGAGTCAATGTTGACTGGATTGTTCATTTTTAATGACAATCTTTGAGAGAATTTCTAATTGACTGATCAACCCTCGAGAATGCCACCCAATATTTTTAAATATTGGAGAGGCCCCTTCAGGAAGTACCATGCCAGATGAGTGTCAAACTTAAAATTAAATTCAAAACACTTCAAATTCAAAATCAAATTCAAACAAAAAATCGAATCAAACACAATCGAAATTCAAAACTTAAAATCAAATTCAAAATGAATCAAAATCAAACCAACTTTCAAATTTAAATTCCTCAAATTCAAAAATAATTCAAATCAAATTCAAAACACATCCCAGATTCAAGACTCTTTAAATTCAAGTTTGTCCAATCAAGTTTCAAATTCAAACACTTTGAAATTTAAAACAAAACCAATTCAAAAATCATTCAATTCTCAAGTTCCGGAATTCAAATCTGATCCTCTATGTGAAGCAAGTTTCCTTCACATATGATTAATCCAGACTCGATCCTCTGTATAGAGTAAGTTTCCTCTATACACGATTATCCAGATCCGATCCTTTATGTGAAGCAATTATCCTTCACATACGATCATCCAGACTCGATCCTCTATATAGAGCAAGTTTCATCTATATACGATCACCTTAGCTCAATCCTCTGTATAGAGCAAGTTTCCTCTATACACGATCATCCTGACCTGATCCTCTATGTGAAGCAAGTTTCCCTCATATATGATCAATCCAGACTCGATCCTCTGTGTGAAGCAAATTTCCTTCACATACGATCATTCCAGACCCGATCCTCTACATAGAGCAAGTTTCCTCTATATACGATCATCCAGACCTGATCTTCTGTGTGAAGCAAGTTTCCTTCACATACGATCAATCCAGACCCGATCCTTTGTATAGAGCAAGCTTCCTCTACACATGATCATCCAGATTCGATCCTCTATGTAAAGCAAGTTTCCTTTACATATGATCAATCCAGATCCGATCCTGTGTGAAGCAATGCTTCCTTCTCACAGAATCATCCAGTTTTCTTTTCCTTAAGGACAGATGTGAGTCATCGTGCTTTCTATCCTTAGGATTAGATCTGCTAGTGGTGGAATACGCCCTTCTTGGCACCATCCTATCTTCTTCCAGTTTTCTTTTCCTTAAGGTTAGATGTGAGTCATCGTGCTTTCTATCCTTAGGATTAGATCTGCTAGTGATGGAGTACGCCCTTCGTGGCACCATCCTAGCTTCTTCCAGTTTCTTTTCCTTAAGGACAGATGTGAGTCATCGTGCTTTCTATCCTTAGGATTAGATCCGCTAGTAGTGGAATACGCCCTTCGTGGCACCATCCTAGCTTCTTCCAGTTTCTTTTCCTTAAGGACAGATGTGAGTCATCATGTTTTCTTTCCTTAGGATTAGATCTCCTAGTGGTGGAGCACGCCCTCTGTGGCACCATCCTAGATTTAAAATCCAGATCCGACTTTCTGTGGGAAGCAATACTTCCTTCCCTCAGGGTCCTCCAGTCTTCTTTTCCTTAAGGACAGATGTGAGTCATCATGCTTTCTTTCCTTGGGATTAGATCTACTAGTGATGGATAATGCCCTATGCGGCACCATTCTAGTTTCAAAATTCAAAATTTCAAGCCTGATCTCCTATAGGAAGTAATACTACTTTCCTATATGATCATCCAGTTCTCTTTTCCTTAGAGTAAGCATTCTCCTTCTCTTAGGATTAGATTCCCCAGTGATGGAGTAAGTCCTCTATGGCACCGTCCTGGGTTTAATTTCAAAATTCAGTTCTCTCCTCCTTAGGGTAGGCATTTCTCCCTTCCCTTAGGATTAGATCTACTAGTGGTAGAGTACGCCCTTTGTGGCACTGCCCTAGTATCAAAATTCAAACTTGATCCTCTATAGCTAGGAATTCTTCCTTCCTATACGATCATCCAGACCCTCCTTTCCTTAGGGTTAGATGTTTTCCTTCCTTAGGATTAGATCCACTAGTGGTAGAGTACGCCCCCTGTGGCACTACCTTAGTATCACATGTTAATTCGATCCTTCGTAGTTAGGAATTCTTCCTCTCTACATGATCATTAAAGCTTTCTTCTTCCTAGGGATAGGTTTTCTTCCTTCTCCTAGGACTAGATCTACTAGTGATAGAGTACGCTGTCCCCAGCACTACCCTAGTATCATTTCAAATTTAATCTTCTAGGGCTAGGATTTCCTTCCCTTAGATTCAACTCAAATTCAATCTTCCAGGATTAGGATTTTCTTTCCCTTACAATCAAATCCAGATTCAATCCTTTATGGTTAGGAGTTTCTTCTTCCTATAGGATCACCCAGACTTCCTTCTCCTTTAGGGATATATCCTTCCTTTCCCTTAGGACCAGACCCACTAGTGGTAGAGTACGCTTTTCCTAGCACTGCCCTAGTATCAATTCAAACTTGATTCCCCAGGGATAAATCTATCTTTCCCTTAGGATCAAAACTCCAGACTTGACCATTCTGTTCGGTCAACACCAATATGTGCAATAGAACTACATTCTATTACACATATTGGGGGTCCATTTGTTGACCTCATTTTTGTATGAGGTCAGTAGGACCCATCCAGACCCCTGATCAATCCTAACCCCAGATCAACACAACTTAAGACCAATCTAGACTCTAGGATCTCCCTAGATTTCAATCTCTAGGATCTGCTCTAGACCCTAGAATCTCTTCAAATTAATCTTGACCCTAGGATCAATCTGATCTTAGATCAATCCAGACTTTCAGTCAATTCAGATTTCAAATCCATTTTGATTTCAAACAAATTTAAGCTTCAAATCAAACTCAACATTAAGCCAATCCAGATCTATTCAATTTCTAGATCATCCTAGATCTTAGATCCTAGGATTTCTAAACCTTAGGATTCTCCTAGATTTTTAACCCTAGGATCTACCCAAACTCTAGACCAATTTAGATCTTAGGATTCTCCTAGACCTCAGATCTATCCAGACCCTAGGATCTTCCTAGAATCCAGACTTTAAGATTTATTCTAGATCCTAAGAACCTTATAGATCCCAGACCTTAGGGTTTCCTAGACTCTAGGATCTTCCTAGACTTCAGTCCTTAGGATCTACTCTAGACCCTAGGACTCCTTCAAATTCATTTAGATCCCAAGATCATTCTAGAACCCAAATCTTAGGATTCTCCTAGACCTTGGATCTATCCTAACCTCAAATCTACATAGATTTCAAACCTATTCAAACATCAAATCAATCCTTACCTCAAGCCAATCCAGGTGCTTAAATTCAAATTTCAATCTATTCAAATTTCAAATCCATCTAGATTTAAATCAATCTATACCTCAATCAAGATCTTAATCCAAAGTTTCAACTCAAACCTCAATCAAATATGCATCCTTCAATCAATTAAGTTTCTAATCAACCTCCAAACCCTCAAGTTCATATCAAATTGAAATTCAAACACATTTAGATATGTGGGAAGTCAAATCACTTTGATTTGATTTGGTCAAATCTCATTCTATGATCAAATCTATAATCTTATTTAATCTATAATCAATTTAAACTGTCCAAATCCATTTCAAGCTTCAAATTAACTTCGAACCATAACCTAATTATGTCCTTTTCTTTAGTTAATTGAATCTAATTGATGTTGGCTTAGTCAACCTATGCTACTCAGTCAAATCTCCCTTCATTTATGAATTTACATTCAAGCTCCAACCTCCAAGCCTCAAACATCAAGTTTTGAATCAATTGTCAATCAAAAATTGTTTGATTTTTATCAAAATTTGATTCAATCAAATGATCTAGAATTGACTTGACCAGTTCTTATTCAATTTAAAGCTCGTTGGCTTTAATCAATGTGACTTAACCTATCTCGGCTCGATATAAATCAAATTGGCATTAATTAAATTAAGTAATTTTAATCAAATTAATGTGAATCCTACACTTAATTAATTTGGCTTATTTGATTCAACTATTTCATTCCAATCATTTTAATTACAGGTTTAATATTAACCTTTGGTGTCAAGATCAAGAAAAGGAACAAGCTATCTTCCCAACCCTTAGATCAAGGGTTTATGAGGGGCAAGATGGAGAATTGGCTGAATATTTTTTTTTATTATTTCATATTTTAAATGGGGGCTTTTGGGGCTGGCCTTCATGAACTCTGCTTCCACACGATCCATCCTCTAGGTCACTTACGCAAGCAACCGCAAGAGAGAGGCACGATCTCATTTTCCCACAAGTAGTCGCTCCCATCCATTCCTGCTGCTAGGGCCATCCAGTCGCAAAGCCTCCCTCTATCGTTCCTTTGATCCCTTCATCCACTCAAGCAAGAAGAGGAAGAAGAGATCTGAACGGTACCTGGCAATCAAGTGATAAGGAAGAGGTCAAGTTTTTTTTATACTCTTGGAGAACTTTGGGATCAGTACAAGGAAGGGAGTGTGTATGATCTACACCGGCAAACCTTCAGCTGCTCTGAGGACATTAGGAGAGGAGACCACGACTCAACGGCCAAGCAAGCTTCCATACGACACCAAGCTTTATGTGCTTGCAGAGCAAGAACAACCGTTTCTCCTTCCTCTTGTGTAAGAATGGTGACGGTAAAGATCATTCCTCTCTCCTAAATCAAATGATTATACCTTTTCATTTAAAAAAAAAAAATCAAATAGCTGTATTTTTTTTTTATCCTTATAAATCGGATATATGTGAATGTCATTGAGAGCCCAATGAGCTGGTGTATACGTTCTTTGAATCCTGCTATACATATTTTCTGTATTCTTTATTTTAGTCTATGTTTATGTATATATTTTCGATCCTTCATTGTAAAAGGCTGCAGTTGATTCCATTTTTGGGCTTTGGTTATATGAAAGCTTGAGGTCTATTTATTTTATTTGAAGTTTCGACCTCTTTTTCTTGCTCCAAACGGCTACATGTTTTCCCCTCTATTTTGAGAACCTTGTTAATAAATGAGGTATTGGGTCTGTTGTTATTTGAAGAGGAATTCTCTTTCATTAAATTACATGAAGTTCATTTGCTTAATTTAAGTGGGCGAATAGTAATGAGATCATTCAAACAAAGTTTTGTTCAGCCAAAGAAGAACTGGCACCACGTTTGGAGGTTATTTTACAGCACTTGTTATGTGCATTTAGGAATACCAGTATGCAAAGCTCTTTAAGACCGAGAATATGAGTTTTTTTTTTTTTTTTTTTAACTGAATTTTCCTATAAGAGATAATTCATTGCATGCTGTCCTCTTAAATTTGTAGCTGCTACAGTTTATACTCCTGTACTAGTGCTGCCATGTTCCGTTTGAATCTATTTACAGATTTGATAGTTCAATCAATGGTATGACAGTGAACCCTGTGATTTTGGGTAAATATTTGTGGAATACTATCTAGGGTATCATACATGAAGATGTGTATATAAAGGTTTTCTTTCTTTCCATTCAGGATACAAGTGTTATTGTATATCGATATTGAATCCAAGAGGCTTCAATTTGTTGTGTTCACTCTTGACGTAAGAGAGAGATCTCAGTATCATTAGAATAGGTTTGAGAATTCTATATGTGGATAATCTTTCATTGAGAATTAGAATTATTATCCTGTATTGTTTCAGAATTTTAAGAAGTGGATAAATGATCTTTTCTTTAAAAACTGAAAATGGCTAGTTGCATTCTCTTTCTTCCTGAAATAAATAGGGACAGGAGTGTAAAGCCCTTCATTGCCTTCAAAATTCATTAGTGATTGCTGCAATGAGTTTGCTCTAATTTAGCCAAAAAGTTAAATGCAATCTTTAGCTTTTTTTTTATGGAGGAAAAGGTGTTTGTTAAATAATGAATGTTGATGTTATCTTGCCATTAAAATTTGCTTTCATGGAATGATAGTGCAGAGAGCTGAGATTGAACATCTGCATATTGTTTTATCATAAAAAGGACAACAAGAAGTGAAATGTTTAATATGGTTCACTGCTCCAAATGCATGGCTTGCTGTTTGAGATATGTATTAGATGCCACATTGGTGTTTGTTTAGTAAGTGTTGTATGTTTGTTTCATCAAGAAATCAATGTCTTGAAATAGGGTGTTGATGACTTTTGAGACAAGTTGAAGAGCATGTTTTCTGAATTTGTTTCCATAGCATTCATGAACAAAATATTTGCCAATTTGAGATTACATCTTCATAGATATCTTATTTCATGAATGAATTCAATGATTTGGGCTATACATTTCCTTCATGAGTTTTGAAAGGGGTTAAAGCTGGCTTTAGCTCTTTCCTTGAGTTGTATTTGGCCAAGTATTGAGCTGGAAGGTAAAGAAATGTATGTGCACATCTAGCCAATCTTGATTGTGAAAATGAAATGTGTATATGATGGAACCCCAACATTTTATAATTGACAATGGGTTTGAAGAGTCCATGTGCCTACCAATGTTTTGATAATGTGTATGGAAATGTTGGGAAGGCTTCTTACATGTTTCATATGGTGGTATTATGTGACATTTGACTTGAAGAATTGTGGCTATGTTGCTAAGCTTTCATTTGAATGATTGAATTCAAATTTTTATGGTTTATGTTTGAAGGCTTTTTGAATTGTTGGAAGGAAATGAAGTTTCCATGATCCTTCTTTCTTCCCTTAAGTATTATATAGCATAAGTGTTGAGTTGGAATAACTGAATAGGTTGGGAACCTATCTCTTGCAAGTTGAGCTCAAATTGAGGTGTACAAATGTTGGAGAGCACACATACATTCTATGCTTCACTTTTGAGTATTTTAAAGTTTTCCATGAAGTGTTTTGGAAAAGAATAAGTTGGGATTCCTTTTCGTTTAGAAGCATACATGTTGAAATTGATTCTAGTAAATTAATGTACATACACTTTGAAATTTCCTCAATAATTTGATTTGATTCATATTTTTACATATTCAGTTACATGTTAATTCATACTAGCTTCTATATTCACATGCATGATATTCTGACACCTCCTTCTCTCTTCGCCTTTTTGCGAGGTACTGGTGGAGTTGATTGGGGAATAAATCCAAGAGACTTCAGTCGCTCCTGTCTCTTTCAAATAAGGGTGCCACGATCGGAATCACCGTTGACCAGCTCCGGTGATCAGGTAAGTTTTTCTTAAAACTTAGAAGATCATAGGGCTCCTATATTTCCCTGTTGAGCTATTCTCCTTAAAATTCCTGACTCCTGCAATTAGTGAATATATACCATCACATAACTTGTTCACATTCACATGTATGTCCTAAGGATTAGTGACATTGATTCAAACCCATTAAACCTAGTGACGTCATTAAGGACAACAATTAAGGACGAGTCTTAGAGAACTTAGGCAAACTCTAGGCTTCACACATATATCCCTTAGGGATGAAATATCAAACTTAGAGAACTTAGTGACACCATACCTTAGGGTCAGTGTACACCATCAAACTTGACCTCAATCAAACTTAAATCAATCGATTAATCATTAAACTACTTAATTGATTTAATTAAAGTTAAACCCTCAATTAAACCTCAAAACTTCTTTAAATCCAATCGACTTGAAATTTAAACCCCTTGAGTTTAGTGACTTTCCCTGCTCTAGGAAAAATTCTCACTAAAGTTTGAATTCCTTAAACCCCTTAATCAAACCCCTTAAGATTAAGCCTTAATCAAGCTCTCAATATTTCAAGAAATTTAATAAATCAAATTTAAAACACAAAGACACACATAATACCTCAAATTAATCAAAATTGAAACCTTAATATAAAAAAATTAAAACCCCCTTGATTTGACATTAAATTTAAGCTTAATTGAATTTTAAATAAAATTGAACATTTAATTAATTTAATTGATTTAAAATAATTAATGATTCCAAAGAATTCTTAAACACTTGATAATCCCTCCTTAGATCATTCCTGATCTTTGGAGGTGATTTCAAGGAGTTTAGAGTTCATTTGAACTCAAATTATTAAAACACCTTTAATTAAACAATTAAATAATTCAAATAATTTTCAAATTTTGATAATTTAAAAACCATAACTATTTCAAGAAAATCTCAAATTGATCAAACGCAAAGTCATTCAACTCAAACAAAAATCTAAAATCTATCAAAAACATCAAACCTTCAAAAATCATTTAAAAATCTAGAAAATTTCAATCTAACCTTAAAACCAGCAATCAATCAACCTTAATTGAAATTCATCAAACTTCAAACCTTAAATTAAACCTAATTCATTTAATCATACCGGGTACCACTAGGTAACCCAGGCCTACGAGGCTATTAAATTAGCCCCAAGGAAGGTGAAATAAACTTCACGGCCTCGGTGAGCAACAAAGGTGGTATCCAACAAATAATCAAGAATCACTCTTAAAAATTAATTTCAAATCATTAAGACTTAAACTTTAACCAAAATCTTCCCTTGAGCCTTTCAACAAATCAGAACATCAAACAACTTTAATCAATTACCTGATATAGGACATATCCAAACCACACAGCCTGCTACACACACCTAGATTGACCTGTTAGGACACGGACTCTAGCTTTAGGTTAGGCCGGTGTTCCTTTCTATTTTGAGATATGTTAATATGCACACAAAATGAGAGTGACATCCTAGATTAGATAACATAGACATAGGTTCACTACTTACAGACCTGTGCACCTCCTATGTGTCAGCCTAGGATTAGGTCCCCAGTGCCTTGGCCTACGAGGTCCCCTTGAATGAGGTAACCCATGGTTGCTAACAAGGATCCTCTAGTCGGCACTCGACTAAGTGGGCTAAGGATACCGACGAACCCGGGACAATGGAAAACCATGGGATCTTGACAGGGGACGTCATACCCACTCGGTAGGTTAGTCTCTACCCTCACTTCCTGGGCATTCTCCCAATCTATTGATCGGGAGTATAAGTCCCAACTTTCTAATAAAATTGATCATTTAAATTAAATATCTATTTCTATCAAATTTAAGCCTAACACTTAAGATAGGCTGGGGCACTTCTGAAATTGTTTCAGAATCCCAGATGTCTCCTACTCCTCCTCCTTTGACTCTAGAAATAACTGTTCAAATTTGATCCAATCCCTATTGAAACTCCAGTCCCTACCTCCTTTGATATCAAGCTTTGAATTCTTTAATGAAATTCGTATCGCTATTTTAATCGAGAGTATTCGTAGGAAATTTTCTGGTTTCCTACGATGTAATTAACTACAAGGGCTTGCGCTCGTAGGAGATTTAGAAACCCGGACCTGATTTCAAAATCAAGCTTTTCAAAATTTTAATTAATTATCTTTGGGAAATTCAAAAGACAACGATCATTATCCTCATTTTCAAATGATCGATAATAGACGATATCCTCTTCCCTTGGAAAGATATATCGTACTATTATCGTGATCTTGATTATAAAATTAATGATCTTTTTATTAGATTATTATAGTTAAATATTGGATTTAACATCATTTTGATCTTTTGAGATCATATGTTATTTCTCCTTAAGTTTGACTACGATAATCAGATAAATTCAAATATTTGTAATCTGAACCTATTAGAGAACGATATGTTCACCTTTCGAGGTGATATATCATTCATAATAAGTGTTCAACTTCAAATATTCAAATTCCAGAAATTTAATATTTCCCAAAGAAAATTAAACACTTTTTTAAAACTATATTTTTTCAATCACATCAATATTTTCTTACCAAGTCTTTTTAGGTCTACCTCTACCTTTCTTAACATAAGTCAAATCTAAGACCTCTACTTTCCTAACCAGGTCATCGGGAGGCCGTCGTTTTATGTGACCAAACCATCTATGGTGACTCTCTCTAATCTTATCTTCCATTGGAGCTACTCCAACCTTTTGACGAATATGCTCATTTCGTATCCTATCTCTAAGGGCCACTCATCCACCTGAGCATCCTCATCTTTGCAACACTTAACTTAGAATTATGCTTCTCTTTTAATGGCCAACATTCGGCACCATAAAGCATTGCAGGTCTCACCACCATCTTATAGAATTTTCCCTTAAGTTTGAGGGGTACTTTTCTATCACACAATAAGCACGATGCATTCCTCCACTTCAACCTTCCAACTTGGATTCTGCTGATAATATCCCCATCTATTTCACCATCACTCAGAACAATAGATCCAAGATATCTAAAACGTGTACTCTTATTAATGACTTGATCGGCCAAAGTCACAATCCCCTCACAAGGTCTATTATTACTAAAATTACACTCCATATATTCCATTTTAGATCTACTCAAGCTAAAACCTTTAGACTCTAAGGTTGACCTCCATAATTCTAGTTTACCTTCAACTCCCTCTCTAGTCTTATCAATAAGAAGAATATCATCAGCAAAAAGCATACACCCAGGTACATCCTCTTGCAAATGTCTAGTGAGAACATCCTTGACTAAAGCAAAAAGATATGGGCTTAAGGCTGATCCTTGATGTAATCCAACCGAAATAGGGAAATACTTGGTCAAACCACCTTGTGTTTGAACACAAGTAATAGCTCCTGCATACATATCTTTAATGATTTGAATATAAGCATTATTAACTCCTTTCTTTTCAAGAAATCTCCATAGCACTTCTCTTGGAACTTTATCATATGCTTTTTCTAAATCAATAAATATCATATGTAAATCCTCCTTACTCTCTCTATATTTCTCCATCAAACCTCTTAATAAATGTATGGCTTCCATAGTAGACCTACCTGGCATGAATCCAAATTTATTTTGAGAAACATTATTATCACGTCGCAACCTGTGCTCAATAACTCGTTCCCATAGTTTTAAAGTGTGACACATTAACTTAATTCCTCTATAATTTGCACAATCTTGTGCATCACCTTTATTCTTAAAAATAAGGATTAACACACTCATTCTCCACTCATCTGGCATCTTTTTAGTCTTCAAAACAGTATTAAAAAGTTTAGTAAGCCAAGAAATTCCTTCATCTACTAAGCATTTCCACACCTCTACTAGAATATCATCAGGTCCAACAGCTTTTCCACCCTTCATTTTCTTTAAAGCCTCTCTAACTTCAGTTTTACTAATACGCCGATAAAAACAAAAATCTTTATTTTTATTTAGGGTGCTAAGGTCACTACAGTCAATTTATTTTCACATTATTCATTAAAAAGTTTAGCAAAATATCTCATCCACCTTTGTTGAATATCATCTTCTAAAAAAAGTACTTTTTGATCTTCATCCGTAATACACTTCACTTGAACTAAATCTTTACTACTCTTATCTCTTTGTTTGGCTAACTTATACATATATCTTTCTCCCTCCTTAGTATTTAATCTATTATATAAATCACTAAAAGCTAAACTCTTTGCATCGCATATTGCTTTCTTAGATTCCTTACGTGCCTCTTTATATAATTTCTAATTATCAAAATTTTTACAATTAAACAAATTTTTATAACAAATCAGAATTTTATTCCATGGGATCTATAAAATGTTTTTGAATCAATCACAATAATAACTTTATATATTTGTGATACAGTAGTTTATTTACAACCTACAACACAATTTCCCTATTTCAAATAGTTATTTTAAGCATTCAAAAATATTTCTTAAATTTGCTAAACATCTCTTAGAAGCTTTTCTAACACTTTTTTTTTCCCAAATTGTTGAAACAAATCTTTTTAAAAGCTAGGTTTCATTTTTCATTTGTACTCATTAGTAATTGGTACTATGCACCTAAAATCTGAAAAAAAAATTTCCATCCAAACCTTCAAAGAAATTTTATATAACTCATTTAAAATATCTGCAAAACCATTCATTTGATTTGAACCTTAACTAGTAAAATCATTTTGCAATTCATTTGCATTGCAAAATGCACTTCTCAATATTTAAGTTATGTTTGGGATCACTATTGTGTTTTATAATGTTGATTGTGAAGTTACTATATGAAAAATAACTTACCTATTCTGATTATAAAAGATAATTTTTCATCTTAAAATTTTCTAAAAAGTAGTTGAGAAATAAAATAAAATTTTGGTTGTTATATGAAAAACAAAGCAGCGAAAAAGTTGTCCCAAACAGACATTTAGAAAACTTCAATATAGCTTATGTAATTTTTTTTATTTAAATTACAAACTATTTTGAACAACATTGATTGTCTTTTTAGGAATGAGGGCTCCAAAAATCTTGTTCCCCAGCCTATCCACGTCGGCTCTTTTGTTGTTTGTAACGGCAGAGAGTTTTAACAAGCTTTGGTTTTGAATTAATTTCCAGAAGACAGATTGGGTTTTGAATTAAACATTACCCAGAGATTTCACCCTCATTTTGTGAGGACTTTATGATTTGAGTTTCGATTTCCTATACGCACAATCCCTTATAGTTAATTACCCTTCATAATAATGAGAAGAAACTTTCGATTAAGGCTAGTCGTTAAAGAGGTCACATAGGACATAAATCCAGTGTATAATAAGAACACTTTTAGGGTTTGAATTTTTTATATGAATTATGTAGTTTGAGACTTAAAGTTAATCACTATAAACTTAAAACATGTGATGGGGGAATGAAGACAAGCCCGATCAAGATCCCATGATTTCATAGTTCTGGACTGTTATGGTCCCTATTCTACTTAGTTAGAGGAGGTAGCCGACCAAATTTGATAGAAGACACTTTATCAATAGTCATAGGTTGCTTCGTCCAAGAATACCTAGTAGACCTGGGATGGTGTTTATCTAAGGGGATAGATCTGAATCTACCTTAGCTGACAGAGGCTTTATGTCTTTCGAATATACCATATGATTCAGTATGCAAAGGTTTGACACCATCAGGGAACATACGGGCTTTGGCTGCGACCGTAATATAATGGTGCCATTTTGTGGCAAAATCACCCGATCAGAGGGCACGTGCAACGTCTCTAATAGCAATAGATTATTTGAGGATGAATCTTGGCCATACACCTGACACAACATCTGCACTTTGTGAGCTGAGGTTAATTTCAATTTTATCACCTCTAACAAATGGTTGCGGGATGTAGATGAGTTTTAGTTTTAAATTTTTTAGGTGATAGATTTTATTTTAAGAAATCATATTTTTCTTAGTTTTAAAATTTGACCCATTTGGCTGATATTTACATTGAACATGACCATCATCAAGGTGACGTTAAATTCATTTATTTTTTCTTCTTTTGTGGGAGATTGGGACTCATTTTATAATTCAGGTTAGGTTAACTCTAGTCCTTCCAAGGAGGATGATGAAACTTAAATATTTGGCCCGCGCATCATTCTTGAACCATTAGATTTATGAATCATATGTGACGATCGGAGCACATATGGGTTAAAATATTTTAGTGTATTTGTGTAATGAATTTAACACATTGACTAATGTTTATACACATGCGTAATGTATTTTGTATTTTATACTTAATTGATCTATTTGTATTTGTCTTATGATTTGTATGTTAATATAAGATTATCATACTCACATTTCATTCACAGTTCTTGCATAATATATTTTACACGTCAAATCTCTCTTAGGGGACTCTGACTTACACAAGCGATCATTTATATAGATATTAGGAATCTTGACACTATCAACATTGAATAGCCAACCCAACCATGGCTTAACTTTAAAAATCAAATATCTTGTTATTATCATTATTTTATTAAGAATTATATATAACTAATTAAAGTGACAAATTGATTGTGTGGGGGTCCATTTTTTTGTTCAATTTTCATTTCGGCAGCCTATCAAAATCCCCTCCCCACGAAGGGAGGTAGGGAGGACACTTGCCCTTTCAAATCCGCCTAGCCAAATAGGATTCAACGGCCGAGGGCTTCGGGACATTGTTAGATCCCGAAGATGGTCTTCTAGTCTTCCATTGCGTGTGACCAGTTACTTTTACTTTAAAACACACAGTTTTGTTCCTCTTAAAAATCTGCAAGCCTTTCTGCGCCCCCTCGCCTCGAGGAGAGGTTGGCCAGGGAATTTCTCCTTTCCAGTCCAGCCAACCGGATAGGATTCAACAGCTGAGGGGTTTGGGGGAGCGAATCTACCTCGTAATTATTCTTCGAGCCTTCCATCCACTTAGCCAGATAAGATCGAGGGCTAAGGGCTTTGAGGGACTAAATCAACCCCGAGATACCTCCAGTCTTCTCCTGTTGTGTTACCTATTTTATAATAAATAATAATAATAATATTGATAAAAATAATATATATATATATATTATAATATAATATATACATTAAATAGATAGCAGAGAGAGGGAGGGAGTCGGACAAGGCCCCTAGGGCACGGGTCTAAGGCGGGCGTCGGGTTGGTGCCGAAGTCAAACATTGGCATTGGGATAAGGAGAAGAGGGTGGAGGTGATAGCCGATGTGGCAAGGGAGCAATGGCGGGAGTTGGCATCGATTGGCGAGGTTAATCGTTTGTCGGCAAGAAGGAAGCAATGAGACTAAGTTGTAGGGCACGGCGGCGGGTTCAATGACGGACTAGGGAAATCAGACCAGGCTTCGTGCAGGAGCAGGCTGTCGGACCTAGTCATGTTGAGGGATGGGGTGCAAGTTGAAGATCGGCTCGGGTTTCGTTCATTTGAGGTAAGATTCCAAAATCTCTAGGAGTTTGAATGCTTCGTCATCCGTTTCTATGTGCATGTGTGAATCTAATGAAAGAGGGAAGTTGCCATGTGATCATGGGCTCGTGTGGCTTCTTCATGCGTGTCGGTCGACAGTTACAGATCAACCGGGACAACTATAGTGTTTTTTAAAGTTAGCTGTGAAGTTGCTTTGGAGAAGATAACCTAGCTACTACTATTACAAAAAGTAGCTCTCCATCACAAATTTTTTGAAAAAGCATTGAGAAAGCAGAAGCCAAATAAAATTATGATGTTATCTGAAAAACCAAATAGTAAGAAAGCTATCTCAAATAGACTCTTAATCAATGACTTAGTTAAAGGGAAGATATAACATAGAAAATTTTAAGATCTTGACTTTTTTGTAAAATAAAAATATAAGATGTGATAAATCAACTTTTTCAATATCACCGAAAAAGGAGTTACTTAAAATAATTTAGCGAATTTTATGCTCAGAAGTTATTTTGATTATCTTCCGTTGTTGACAAAAAACAATTGATAATAAAATAGAATGAGTATACCTAGTATTCCTACCTTAAATAAGAACACAAATATGGTATCAATTTCTTTTTTTTAAGAAAAAATGTAGTGATAACATAGGCTTCGTTTGAGGCGGCTTTTTTATTGTTTCTTAAAGTAGCTTTCAAGTATAAAAATTATTCTCTTAATAGTGACATTCAAGTCATTTTGCCATCTTGATGAATCTCACTTGACTGTTTATCATGGCGATCAACACCAATGATTGAGTTTTTGGTGATAATAGGAGAATTTCCTTGAGGCTTGAACTCAAGCTATACCACATTGATGCCTGTAGTATTCACATTCCATTCGTGAAATCGGTGCCCGTCATCATTATCATCTGATACTAATTTTTTTAATAATCAAATCAACAATTGGTTTCTCCATCATCCATTTATAACTCCTATACTCAGACATTTGTTTCCCCTACTATTAGTAAAGCAAACAAGATGATTGTCTATCGTTGCATAACTAATATTTCGCAAACAAGATGATTGTCCATCGTTGCATAACTAATATTTCTAACAACAATCGTCTAACATCTATAAATGAGTAAAATTCCCATCTTTCTTGTTGCCCAATCTCCACCGCTTCTTGGAAAACAAATAAGTTGATCAATGTGTGTAAGGCTTCGTTTGGGACGGCTTTCTTTCTGCTGCTTAAAGCAGCTTCATAGTATAAAAATTTTAATTTTTATACTAGGAAACTACTTTAAGAAGCAATAAGAAAGCCGTCTCAAATAAAGCCTAAGTCTGGACGCTACATTTATGTTTGATATTTTTCAGCCATTGATATATGACACCCTTCTTCGTAATCAAAGGATCTACATTCCAATCAAAAGAATAACTAAGCCAACTGCTTATCATTATAGTTTTTTTTATTTGTGAAGACTTAGATTTATATTTATCTATAAAAAATAAAGACCAAAAAATAAGAGAAAAAATTAGTTAATGAAAGCAGTGGCGGAGCCAAGATTTTTTATCTGTGGAGGCATAAATTTTTTATTTTAAAAATACCCTCATGCTTTTTCATTTGAGCTTCAAATTGGCATTATGGTTTTAATTTTTTTTTATTATGATTGTTAATTATAAGAAAATAAATTTAATGATAATGAAAAAAATTTATTGTCATACTGATCTAAATAAATTTTAACACAAATTTACTTGGATTATATATTATCATGTTTATCTATTTCAACTATTCTTCTACCGTACATTCTCATATCTAATTTAAATAAAAATATAACTAAACAATATTTTATAACGAGCAATAAATATATAAAAAACTGCATCTTATTAATATAAAAGTATGTTAAAATTATATAAAAAAATTAGAATAAGCATATTTTCAATTACTTGATTTAAATTTAAATATTGTAATCCTCCTCTCATATAATGTGTTGGCTTTAATTACATAAATCTCTTATAAACTAGAATTTGGAGTTTTTAAATATTAAAAAAAGTTTAAATTTTAATTTTCAAAAAAAGAGTTATAGTAAAATAATTTTATGGTAGTCTAATAAAAATCATCAAAAAAAATTTAATACTGAATTTCATAATTAGAGAGAGAAAAATAAAGTAGAAAATAATTAAAAAATATTTTAAATAGTCTCACCCCTCGTGGAGAGAGAGAGAGAGAGAGAGGAAAGAGGGAGAGCTAGGGGCTAGTATAGGAGGTTGCCACTCATAAAAACAAAATGGCAGAGAGAGAAAGAGAGAGAGAGAGAGAGAGGAGATATAAAAAGAGAAAGGGTGGGAGGCAAGGAGCAACGGGGGCACCTATGGGCTATGGAAAAAGAAAAAAAAAAAAAACATATAAAAATAAGAGCTCTTATTTCATACTCACAGCTAGTCTTCAAATGATTCAAACCCTAAAAGCCATGCATGCTCTATCATTGTCCCACAGTAGACAATAACACGCCTATACTTAACAAATAATAAAGCACCGACACCATGGCTTTAGAAATCCCAAGGACTGCTCACTAAAAGCCAAAGTACACCGACAAAAGAGAACAATTCCAACAATGTAGAAAGTTACTTCAAGCTTCCACCTTATATTATAATATATACTCTGATACATTTAATAGCTGTAACTTGGCAGAAACTAAAGCTTAATTGGAGATAATTTTTTATTATTTTTTAAAATAATTTTTTAATATAAAATTTTTTTAAATTAAAATTTTTTATTTTAAAAAGCTGTTTTAGAATTATTTGAGATAATTTTTTATTATTTTTTAAAATAATTTTTTAGTAAAAAAATTTATTGTATTAAGCATTTTTGTACTAAAAATTATTTTAGAAAATGAGAGTAGAAAACCTCAAGCACTTTATTGAACTAATCCTCCATGTTCTCTTCCTCACTTCCATGATAGAAGTCCAGAGTTACCTAAATGCCATCCATACAATCACATTGCCTGTCTGTTCTATAATGTAAACAGGTTGGGGCAAAGCATAAATTTACTATTAATTTTAGCTGTTTTAATCCGACGCAGGTATTGCAGAGAGGACACTGGCCAGATTCCAGTCTACTTTGTCATGGCATCTCTATGCAGGCATGCCTGATTTCTGCTTTAAAGTGACTAATAATTCTTACTTGCTGCTGATATTCGTTCGATATTTAAACAATTCTCATAACTAGAGTTGAGTTGGTTAGCTTCCCAATGTAGTTTTGAATCTTTACAATTCACATAACTAGAGTTGGGCGAATTATTACGTCCGGTCACCGGACCGTCCGGAGACGAATCCGGATGCGCCACATCACCCAAATGCACTGGGCCCGGGTGACGTGGCGCGTCCGGATTCGTCTCCGGACGAATCCAGACACCGGACGTAATAATTTTCCCTAGAGTTGAGTTGAGTTGGTTTAATGTGATAAATAAAATTATTAATCAAAAACCGGTGTTTTACGAAGTTGAAGAAATGTGACTAATAAAAAGTTAGATATTATTTGGAATAATTTTTTATTTTTTAAGAGATTGATATAAATAAAAGTTTAATATAAAAATATTTATATTTTTTTATGAAATAGTGGTGGTTGTTTGTGATGATAGTCGTAAGCAGCAATGGCAGTTTGTGGTGGTTGTTTGTGACAATGATTATATTGGCCAGTGACGATGATTATTTTGAAAAATAGTCAAAATATATAAAAAGTTATTTTAAATATATGAAAACTAATTTTATATTTTAAATATAAAATAAAAAATAATTAGAAAAAATTTAAATTAATACATTTTTAAAATAAAAACCAAAAGTAAACCCATAGTCTTATCTTTTAAATAAAAGATGGGTTAAAAAAAAATTCCAAGATAAAAAAAATCAAATTAATCAAGGGCCTCGTATACTCAAGCAGTACTCATCTTCTTTGACCAATCGTCACACTTGCTTCTTAACAAATTATGCCAAGGCTAATCATTCAGCTTATGTCACCTTACCATAAAACACTGCAAGTTTAACGAAGCTAACTAAGGCTTTATTTTGGGTAATTTTTTTACTATTTTTTAAAGTAATTTTTTAGTACAAAAATTATTTGAAATAAAATTTTTAAGCTAAAAATCTGCACTAGAAACAGTAAGAAAGTTCCGCCAAAGAAAGTTTAAGGTTTCGTTTGGGAGAACTTTTTTGATAATTTCTAAAACTTCTTTTATAATACAAAAAATTTTTAATTCACAAAAAATTTGTACTAAAAAGCTGTTTTAGAAAATAGCAAAAAAACTGTCCCAAACGAAGCCTAAGGCTTTTCATTTAGGACGGCTTTCTTATTATTTATTGAAGTAACTTTTTAATATAAAATAAAATTTTGGTAAAAAAATATACTTTAAGAAGCGTTATGAAAGCGGTCCAAAACTAAACATAAGTCATTATATTTTAAAATGGTCATGTACATATTCAGGCAATGATAAATCTTATCATTTCACTAAAAAAGCATAATCATGCCTCTTCATTTAAAGCAATATTTTATAAATGTTTTTTTTTTTAATTTTATATTTCAAATAAATCAAATTACTAAAAATAATCATATTTTAACTTTAAGAGAATTTCCTATTTTATTTATCTTTGTTCTATTCTACTCTATGATATATTTTTAATCAAGATGTCAAATAAATTTGTATTTTATATATTTTTTGTCAATATTTTTGTTAAAGACATTAATCCTTCTAAAGGGGAATTTTTTGGATTTTTCAATAAGTTAAACATCATAAATGAATATATGAAGAGAGAGAAAGAGAGGGTGAAAGAGAGAGAGATAGCGAGGGGGACAGAGAGAGAGAGAGAGAGAGAGAGAGAGAGAGAGAGAGAGAGAGAGAATGGATATTATAGTTCAAGCAAAATAGCTCTGTACACAATGATTCTTATTATTTTGGAAAATTGGTGCTCGTCTAACACTTTCTAAAACATAATAATTACTGGTCTCTCTCTTAAAATGTTGTTTATATATGTAATCTCACATAGATGAGAAATTTCATTATTATTAAATTTTTATTATAAAATCTCAATAAGCACTGATCAATATTTAAAAAGATGTTTAGTATAATGTCAAAATATATTGGCATAATATTGATTGGTCATCAGAAATTAGTTTGATCAAACACAAATCTTGATGCAGACCATCCGATGGATTGTTCCAATTTCTCTCCATATTTATAGGAAATACTACTCTATAATAATTTGTAAATAAGACCTCCCTTGTAACATGATGGAGACCCTTGGTTAGAAATTTGAAAGAGCTAAAATGTTTGAAATTTTTCAGAGCTCCACCCAAGTAGCACCAACATCGAAGCTTCGCCGCTTAACAACCGACATTGGCCTTTCACATCTTGATTTCTAGCATTTGGCTTTTACTACTCAACCATGATCAGACCTTTGCATCCCCATCATACCTTCAATGCCCGACCACCATCACCATTGCAGACCATGATTACCCGATCACTATCATCCAATCACCGCCCTATCATCATTGTTGTATCTTCAACATTCGAATGCCATTATTATACCACGATCATATCTTTGCCGCAAGACATAGGGTGGTAGATCGTCGTCATCAGATCAATGTCAGATCACTATCAGATAATTACTACCTTCCTCGAGCTATTGCCTCCAAACTAGCACCGTCAGACCATTGTCACTTAGGCACAATGTCCAAATTCCTTTCTCATTATACCAACTCCTCCATATTATTTACCAATTCTCCATACTTTTTTTAATTTTGTCATCTTCTATTTAAGGGACATGCAAACATTCATAGTCATTGCTTACATAGTGGAATCACTTTAGTTGGGTAAAACCTAAAGATTTTTTGTTCCATTTTTGAACTTTTAATACAAAAACTCTGGTACCACTTTGGAAGTTCGTGAGGGATGTTAAACCCTATAGAACTAGTCTCGATTCTAACCAAGAGAGGGTGAATTGGATATTCAAAAACTTTTTTAACAAAAAGAAAAATTTTTGTCTATCATCCAGCAAAAATTAATTAAATCAATAATAAAAAGATAAATCAGAGATTTCACCCAAATAGTTAATCGCAGTAAAAATAAAGTGTGAAAAATAATCAGAAAGAACACACCAGATTTATAGTGGTTCGGTCCAACCTGACCTATATCACTCCCCAGAACCTCCCGTTCCAGGTATTGCACTAAACCTTTAGTGACTCTTCTTTAGCCCCTATAGTTAGGCGGATAAGCCCTTACAAATTCTCTTCCACCTCCCCCGGTGCGGTAGAGAACTTAAAATCCCTTTTCACCCTTCTTGTGAAGGCAGAGAACCTGGTCCTTCGACACCAAAGAGATATTCTTCTTCCCAAAACTTCCCTCAAGATAAACCTTGAATCCGAAGGTACTAAGGTGCAAGCTTGCCGGAGCAACCGTGTGAAACCCCCTTTACACTCCCTTGAAATCCCCTCCATGGATCTTCTCCCTCGCTCAATCTCCACCATTTCCTCTCTCCCTTTCAAAGCTCTCTTTTCAAGTTTTCTCCAAAAAAATGAAGCCTCAATGGCTGCCAAAGAAACTTACAATGTCTTTGAAGCAAGCATAAATAGAAGGATTTAAAAAATTATAAAAATTAATTATTGTGGCAAAGATTGTCCAGAACGATCATAGGATCATCTAGTACGATGTGCTTAAATAGAGGGCTTCAGAAAACCCTAAAAACTCAATTTAGCCGCTAAGAATCATCTAATACAATCGTAAGATTATCTAGGAAGATGTGTAGAATTTGACCTGATAATCCTAGACGATCTCTGGATAGTCCAAGACGATCAGTTCAAATTTGAACATATCATCCAATACGATATACAGATCATCCAGGACGATATGATTGAATAATTTAATCAAAATTAGTCCCTTAATCACTAGATTAATTTAGGCATGATTTGTATTGATCTTCTAGGATTAGGGGTGATCCGGACGTAAACTGGTCAACTTGAACCCGAACCGTTTAGGTAAATGGGTTAAAAAATTAAACCCGGACCCGACCCGCACGGGTTGCCGGGTTGACCTGACCCGACCCGCGAACTCATTTGACTAGGCAGACTTGATAAGCCAGCGCGGAGAGGCAGTGCCAGAGACGGTGCGGACTCTATCAACCAGCGATCCACGCAGGTGGCGTGCTGAGGGCCTCAGGCGGTGCTGCGGTGCAGGTGCGTAAGCTGGCCATGTGATAAGCAATGACACGATATCTGGTGCGCAGTGCGGACTATGGTAGTGCGGTGTCGGGGGAGAGGGATAGCCACTAGGCTAGCAGCGGACTAAGCGGAGTACGGGAGCAGACATCCGACTCCCTTGAGGCTCGTGCATGACGTCCAAATGTCACGAGAAAAATTAAAAATGAGCAGAGTGTAGAGGAGCGAGGTCGGGTTATCGGGTTAGCCGCAGGTCAATTTCAGGTTACCGGGTTGACCCGGACCTGACCCGTTTGATAAACGGGTCGAAAATTGAGACCCGAACTTGACCCGTTTGTTAAACGGGTCAACCCTAACCTGGATTTTTTGGGTCAGGTTCGGGTCGAGTTGTCTGGTCGGGTCAATAATTGACACCCCTATCTAGGATGTTCTTGATCATCCAGGATGATTAGAACCAAATTTAAATCTTAAATGCTTTCCTAAATTATCATTGGCGATTATATTCCAAGATCATAAAGGATCTTCTTGGATGATAAAAATTGTCTAGAATAATTAGTTTAAAGAGCTGGTCATCATGAACGATCGAAATCGTTCAGTACGATTAGTTTAAAAATTGAACTTCTGATTTTGACTAGCTCTCACTCCCTTGAGCGTGCATGTGCATGGTCACCAAGCTAGTAAACACCTTTACAAGACTCGACTCAAGAAATCAAAAATTAAATCAATGAATATTACAGACTTTTTACAACATAATATATTCTACCCAATCTTGAGCTTTGATTCTTCATTGGATGGTGCATGGTGTTCGTGAAATGTTAGTATACACACAAATAAGTATAGAATAAAAAATATTAGGAGATATAAAGATACGAGCAAACGTTATCATTAAAAATATAAACTCGTGAGCTCGAGTACAACAATCTCCCACTTTTTGATGATGGAAAATATTACTGGTTAAAATTATAAATTAAAAGTATTTTCTCCTAGTCTCCCCCTCACTAAGATAAAAAATTTTTAAAAATAGGCGAAAACAAAAATTTCTTTTTCTTTTTAAATTTTTTTATTTTAAAATAAAACAAAATAAATAAATAAACCAAAAAAGGTAAACTAAAAAGTTACAACATAAAAATAAATAAAATAAACCAATAAAGGTAAACTAAATAAATATAACACAAAAATATTAGTACGTTCAAATATAACACAAATACAACAATACGTTCTCCTCTTTTGACATTATCAAAAAGAAGAGGAGCAAAGAGAAACAAAAAAAAAAGACTAGAGGATCAAACAATCCCTGATCTGGTGTTTTGGAAGAATCAGTTTGAATTTTCAAAATTTTCTTGGAATGAGAAAGTTACCTCTTGATTTTATTCAAAAACTTAGTTAGGTATGTATTGACCACGTATAATCTCAGAAAGGTTAGAGATTTAGAAATTATTAATCCAAGCTCAGATTCCTTAAGGGCTAAAAACTTTTTAAAGCAAATATCTAAATCTAAGAACAAATTAGAGAAGGAAATTAATCTTTTCAAAACTCCTTTCATGAAATATATCTACTAGAAGATTAATGAAAAAATGTGAATCAAAAGTCATGATTTTCAAACTCAAGTATCAAAAATATCAATTGATATAAGGGTTTTCTTAAGATTTAAGAAGTACAAGAAAGGTAAGCTAACTCATTATGGGCACATTTTATACCTTTTTATTAGTTTTTAGCATACTTTACGCATCTTTTGATTTTTAATACACTTTGTGTATCTTTTAATTTTAGCAACATTTCACATCTTTTAATTTTTAATACACTTTGTGTATCTTTTCATTTTGGCGATATTGCGCATCTTTTTAGCTGTGGGCCATTTTATGCCTCTTTTCTTTTTTACAAATATGCTTCTATTCTGACATTTTAGAGATTAAAGTAAACCTAATCTAGTGACAAAAAGAAACAGCTTGATTAAAAAAATAATGAAGTTGATTCAATAACTTGCAAATGATCCCTATGAGATAGAAAAAATATAGGGAGATGAAAAAAGTTCAATTTTAAAATCTAATTTATAATTTGATGAAGATTTTGAATCAAAAGTGAAATAGCCTCATTAAAGAAATGAGATAAAGAGATAAAATTATGAGTTTTCTTCTTTTGACTGATTTTAGAGAAGTTAACCACAACTTACATAAAATTTTAAGAAAATAAGAGATAAAATTTTCATTTTTTTTTGAAAAAAATGATTTTATTTTCTAAAGCGTATACGAAATAAAATGTGATGTATGTGTGTTGATCAGAGAAACTTAACAAACAACATGGAGACTAATTTAAGATTTAAAAGAAAAAAATATAAAATAAAATTAAAATGAAAAATAAAATATAAAGAAAATATAGAAAATAAATAAAAATATAAAAAAATTCACACATGAACAATACAAATAAATAAACACACAAACAAAGCTTTAGCATCATCTAGCTTCTGATCTGATGATTCAAAAGCTAGGTTTGCCCAGGAGATTTTTTCCTTTTCATTATTTCACCTTTTTACAATTTGCTTAGCTTTACCCTTTTCCTTTGTAGGAAGAGTTTTTAAATTAGGGCATTGATTTTTTATATGTCCATGTTTCCTACATCCAAAATAAATAATGTTAGAATAAATCATAACATTTTTACCATTTTTACCTTTGTTCCACTTTTGTTGATGCTTATGCTTGTGCTTTAGTAGACCTTTCAATTTATTTATCACTGATGCTAACTCTTCACTTTCATCATCTACTAAGCTACTTTCATCCATATCTTCAATGTTTAGCACTATCATTTTACCTGCATCTACAAGTCTTTGACTCATAGTTTGCTCGTAGGCAATGAGTGAGCCAATCTGATTATCAATAAAGTATTTATTCAAATTTTTAATTCACAAATAATAATAACTTTGGCATCAAACTTATTAATTAGACAATGTAGAATTTTATTGACCTTTTTAGAGTTTGAAAATTCTTTACCTAATTCATGTAATAATCTCACAATTTGAGTAAATCTAATATACATGTCTAAAATCATCTCATAAGATTTCATGCAAAAAAGTTCATAATCATGCATTAGAATATTTAACTTTGATTGCTTAACTTCACTAGTACCTTCATATATAGTGTATAGTTTATCCCAAATTTTCTTGCCAATAATACATGTTGAGATTCTCACGCAATCATCAAAATTCAAGGCACAAAAAAAATAATTCAAATATTTAGCATTTAATTGAGTATTAATTTATTCTACTATACTCCATTCATTAAAAGGAATATCAAATTTAATTCCATCTATAACATGTGATGGCACAGAATAACTAGTTTGAATCATATGCCATATTCGATAATCTATTAATTTCAAGAAAGTAGACATCTAAAATTTTCAAAAATAAAAAATAATATTTTAAAATAAAGGTGATCTGTTGATTGAATATCCTTTCACAATATTATGATTACAAAAATTATCCATTGGTTAAAATTCAAAAATTTTCAAAAACTTAATTTATGAATCCCGCTCTGATACTACTTGAAAGTTTGTGAGGGGTGTTAAACCCTATAGAATTAGTCCCGAGGCTAACTAAGAGGGCGGTGAATTGGATATTTAAAAACTTCTTTAACAAAAAAAAATCATTTTTCTATCTTATAGCATAAATGAATTAAATCAATAATAAAAAAAAAATTAGAGATTTCACCCAAGCAGTTAATCGTAGTAAAAATAAAGTGCAAAAAATAATCAGAAAGAACACACTAGATCAATAGTGGTTCGATCCAACCTGACCTATATCCACTCCCCAGAACCTCCCATTCCATATATTGCACTAAAGTTTTAGTGACTCTTTTTTAGCCCCCATAGCTAGGTAGAGAAAACCTTACAAAATCTCTTCCACCTCCTACAGTGCGACAAAGAACCTAAAATCTTTTTTCACCCTCCTCGTGAAGGCAGAGATCCTTGTCCTTTGACACCAAATAGATCTTCTTCTTCCTAAAACTTCCCGCAAGATAAACCTTGAATTTGATGGTACTACGGTGCAAGCTTGCCAGAGCAATCATATGAAACCCCCCTACACACCCTTGAAATCCCCTCCATGGATCTTCTTCCTCTCTCAAACTCCACCCTTTCCTCTCTCCCTTTCAAGGCTCTCTCCTCAAGTTTTCTCCAAAAAAATGAAGCCTCAATGGCTTCCAAAGACACTTACAATGTCTTTGGAGAAAGCTTAAATAGAGGAATTTGAAAAACCTTAAAAATTAATTATGGCGATAAAGATCATCAAGGATGATCGAAGGATTATCAAGTATGATGTGCTTAAATAGAGGGCTTTAAAAAACCCTAAAAACTAAATTCAATCGCCAATAATCATCTAGTACGATCGCAGGATTGTCTAGGATGATGTGCAGAATTTGACCCAATAGTCCTAGACGATCTCTGGATAGTTTAGGATGATCAGTTCAAATTTTAACATATCATCCAATATGATATATAGATTGTCCAGGAAGATCTCATTGAATAATTTAATCATAATTAGTCCCTTAATCATCAGATCAATTTTGGCATAATTTGCAATGATCGTCTAGGATGATCTCGATTGTCCAGGATGATTAGAATAAATTTTAAATCTTAAATTCTTTCCTAAATTATCATTGGTGGTTATATTCCAAGATCATAAAGAATCATCCTAGATGATAGAAATCATTCAGTATGATTAGTTGAAACAGCTGATCATCCTGGACGAATAAAATCATCCAATATGATTAGTTCAAAAATTAAACTTCTAGTTTTGACTAGATCTCACTCCCTTGAGTGTACGTGTCCATGGACACCAAGCTAGCAAACACCTTTATAGAACTCGACTCTAGAAATCCAAAATTACATCAATAAATATTACAGACTCTTTACAACATAATCTATTCTATCCAATCTTGAGCTATGATTCTTCATTGGATGGTGCATAGTATTCCTAAAATATTAGCATACACACAAATAAGTAGAATGAAAATATTAGGAGACATAAAGATACAAGCCTTAATGTTTGTTATTATCAAAAATATAAACTTATGAGCTCAAGTTGCAACATACTTGTGGTCCTTTAATTTATTTATTTGTGTTAGATTTTCAAGCTTATTAAGGATGTAAAGCACTCTTACTCAATTTTTGTTTGCAATTTTTTTTGAAAATGTGCAAATAAATTATAATTGTAATTTTAGGAAAATTTAAACATAGGCTTTTGCATCGAAACATGTCATCATGAATGATATATCACCTCAAGAGGCAAAAATAATATTCTCTAACGTGTTCAAATTATAAAATCATAAATATCATCCACGCTATCGTAGCCGAATTCAAGAAGGAACTTCATATGACCCCGAATGATTAAAATGTTATTCAATCATGTATTACGATAATCTATATGTATTATCATTAATTTCATAATCAAAGTCATGATTAGAAACAATATATCTTCCCAAGGAAAGAAAAAAAATCAATTTTCATTAAGCATTTAAATATGACGATAATAATCATCTTTGATTTTAATTTTCTCAAAGAAATAATTTCCTCTCATTATATTAGACACCAAATAAAATGTGGTTTATTTTTTCTGGGGTCTTAAATCTTCTACAAAGGCAAGGTTTCACATTAAGATATTTAGGCTTCCTACAAATACTCTTGAATAGAATAATGGTAAAAATTTTATTTAGATTTTCAAAGAGTGATAAGAAAGAAAAGATGTTGGAATTTAAATCGAGATCAGATCAAATTTTGAACACTTATTTTGGAGGCTAAGGAGTGAGGGGTTTGGAGTGCTTTGGGATTCTAAAAATCATTCAAAAGTATCTCAGCCTATCCTATATTGGGCTTTAAATTTTTTAGGAAAGAAAATTTAGTTTGAGTTAACATTTTATTTAAAGTTTGAGCTTAAATTTATGATATTGGTTACTTAGGATTTTGGATCTGCCTCAAAACCTAGATCTAAGTTAGGCACTATATAATAGTAACCCGAACCTAGCTAATGAAATGCAATTTTGGGCCTACATAGGTCTGGATTAGAATGCCAGCTAACCACCTAGGAACTTTAAAACTATAAATTCGATCTTATGAAAGATAGGTAAGGCTCATCATTTAAGTTTTTAAGAAAAGCGGGGCTGACAGCTAGAGAATTTCTTAAATGCCCCCGTACTTATGTATGGCGAGATTATGCTTGATGTAAGTAAATCTTTAATTAGCTTTTATTTATTTTTAATACAGTGCATGCTAATTAATTTTTATGCAAAAAAAATATATTATGAACTTTAAAAATAAGGATAAAAATAGGTTTTCCCTTAGAGATACACAACATCCCCTAAGCAATGCTGCACCCTAATAGATTAAGGGGACTGCCATGACTTGTAAGCTAGGAGGTGACTAGCAAGGGGATAAGGTACAGATGTATGCATGAAAAACTCATGGTGTGCCCGGGCTTATTTCTTAGAAATGTTTATCTTTATATGTGAGCCTAATCTTTTATTTATTTTATTACAAGTAGAAGACTTTTTTATCCTTAAGAGCCTAATGAAATTCAAGCTAGAAAAGGAACATGCAAGAAACAAACCTATAAAAAGAAAACAATTTTTAAAATATATAATTAAATAAAATCATCAAACATCAAGTCATATCAATGAATGTAAAAGGCATATGATAAATGTCACTTAATTACAACTCAATTTGCAAGAAAAATAGTGGTGGCCAGGCTCAAACGGTAACAACCTAGATTCTAATCCAAGAGAATGACGCAAGTTCATCTTAAAGGAAGGCAATTCTTTTTTATCGTCAAAACTTCTTGGCTTTCTCATTCTTATATGGATTCTTTATTTTCATCCAAATTTGAATATCCAAATGGAAAGAACTATCCACTAGGGATGTTTCTTTCCTCTTTGGATTTCAAACCTCATATTTAATGCCTTTCTTTAGGTGTCTTTCACAACTCTTAAATTAAATTACATATAAAAAATCAAAATGACTTCAAACTCCTTGCATGTTAGCCAACAAAGCAATTCATATAGAAATTCAAGCATAAGAAGTCTAAACACAATAATCATGTGCTCATTTTAATCAAATGCATCAACATGGCCATCCTTTTAATTTTTAGGGGGTTTGGCAATTAAAGCACCTGCAAAAAATTCTGTTAACCACATTTTTATTACTCCCATTTTTATAACACTACATAAGCATGGCCACCTACAAAAAATATGTTAACATCCAGGTCATTTCTAACTTAAGAAAATCTAACATCCATCATATATCACATCATAAACATCATGATAGATATGTCACATCAGAAACATCAAAAATTATGTCAATCCATAGCAACAAACATGCACAAAAATTCATAATGAATTGTTATCACAAAGAATAGCATTTACAAAAGAACAGCCTAAAATTAGAGTTGGTTGTCCTAGTAAATCATCTATAGTGTGTGTATCAGGCTATGTGATTTGGATATATCCTAAGTCGAGTGATATTTAAAGTTTTTTAATGCTTTACTTTAATTTATTGTAGGTTGAGGGGAGTTTAGTTTAAGTTTAAATCTTAATGTTTTAATATCCGTTTAAAAAAAAAGTTAAGTGTTGAAGTTGATTAGTCATCAATTCACTAAATTCCTTGGTTTTAATTAGTTGTTTTAGAGCTTAAGCCTTAAAATTTAACACATTTATGCTTTCCAAAAAGTGTTAACATAATGTATAAATGCTCCCACTTATTAGTAATTTATTATTAATTATTTAAGTTGAATAATAACTAGCTTTGTTTACACTAGGATCATGATATTTATTTCACTCTCCTTGGAGCTAACTTAATAGCCTCATAGGCTCAGGTTACCCAACAATTATCTTTAGATTTAGGCTTGATTTAATTTGATGATTAAATTGTATTTATTAAATAATTTAAGGACCAATTGTTTAGGTTAGATGGAAATTACTTTTATTTACACTAGGGTCTTGAGATTTATTTCACTCTCCTATACGGCTAACTTATTAGCCTTTCAGGCTTGTGTTACCCAAAAATTATGCTTTATATACTTGTAATAATATTTTGATCATTTATTTAAGTTCATTAGTTTGGTTGATTTTCTAAATTTTGAGATTTAATTGAATTTATTAAATTTTTAATAAATGGCTTTAAGTATATTTGATTTCAAGTTGGCTTTCTAATTTATTAAAAATTATGGAAATATTATATTTTAAATAAATATTAGATTTTTTTGATCTAATACAATTTAGATTGTGTGGATTAGATTTTTTCTATAATTAGTTATGAATTTTACAAATTTAGATTTTTTAATGAACTAGATTTGACCAAATGCTAACTTTTTTATTTTCAATGAATTCTGAAGGTTTAACTTTTTCATAAATACAAGACCCAAGGATGAGTCTAATGCCTTTGAGTTTGCTTAATTTGGAGTTTCCTGTAATTAGTTATGAATTTTAAAAGTTTGTGCATTTAATTTAATTACTTAATTATTTAATTAGAGAGGTTTTGTTGTTTTTGTGCCAAACCAATTCCAAACCTCTTGAAATCTCTTCTAAATGCCAGGAAAGACTCTCAAGGATGATTACAAGTGTTTGAAATTTATTTGGTATTTTAATATTTTTTAATTATTTATTTTATTAATTAATGATTTTCCTTAATTATTAAATTACTACTAATTTTGAAGGTTAGAGATGGGACTTTTAATTTTAATTGGTTAGTAACTTAATAATGAGCATTTTTAACCATAGTTTGCATTTTTCCAATTTAATTTGAATTTTTTATAATTTTTTAATGTTTTAGCCCTAAAATAAGGGCTAATTTTAGTTTTATTTAGTTTTGAGGTCAAATGATGTCAAATCAAAGTGAAATTAAAACCTACGGTGTATAATGCTGATAAGTTTACTAATTTAAAGTTTTAGCCCTATTGGATGTGTATTAAAACTCCTAGGATTTTTTTTAGTTGACTAGACACATTTTTTAATTATTTTTTTAGTTGTTACTAGTCTTCAAATGGACTTTTAATTTGGTGTGACTAACCTTTACAACAACTCAACAAGCCACAAAAAATTAATAGAAAAAATCTAAAAATTTGAAGAATTATAAATTTTCAAAGTTATGGGTCCAAAATGGAGACATGACCTTAAAAATTGAAATAAAAAATATCTGGAGCTCACCATAACTCAAGAATATTATGGAAGGTGTATAACATACATAAGAATCTTTCAACCAAAATTGAGGTCATTTTGATCGTAGGATCTTCAGAAAATAAAGAAAGTAGGATTTTTTTCTAAGAAAATATTCTCAAAATCTAGTAGACAAAATTTGTTGAAATTAGTTTTAGAAAATAGTAGAGCTCAAGACCTCTTCAATGAGCCTAAAAACACTCAATGTGGTGGGGATTTGGTTTTTTTATGATTTTTTATATTTTTGGGTATAAAATATATTTTTTAAATCAATTTTCATCAGAAATTGGTAGCAACCAATCATATCTGCTAGTCGTGATGTGTGACACGTGTTTGAATCCCATCATATGCGCAGTATTGTTCAAAGCCATCATGACCGTCAGATTGCATATGTATCACGATTGGACATTTCTAATCTGACCAGCACGTTTAGTTTAAAAATGAACTAAAAGTTCAAATGCCCATAACTTTTATTTAACCTCCCAAATTTGACAAAGTTTGAAATAGAGGATCATGGTACCCTAAACTTTCAATCCCTAGAGTTTGGAAGATCCATGCATCAAGATCTTTAGGTATTTTTATTTAAATTTTAAATTTTAAATGAAGATAACTCATTAGCTGGTGGATGAATTTGGAAAATCTTGGACACTTTGGATTGCTTGAAGGATCCTCTTCAACATTCTGGAAGACTATAGAAGCTAATTTGCACTGGAGGGAAAGATATATCTAGATTATCCTTTCTCTCTTTTTCTCAAATGAGGACTTTGGAAGCTGGGAAGGATGGGGAAGGACTTGGGAAGTGTAGATATATCACTACAGAGGCAAAGGTAGAAAACTTATGTGTTGGAGGAGGCTTGGAGAGTGAGATAGCTTGGAATGAAGCCTTACATGCCTTTTGCTCATTTTGAACCCTAAGATTTATTTGGAAGCCCTAGATCATTTAGAGCCCTCATGGATGCCCAACACATGTCCCAAGTGGTTAGAGAGCAGGGAAGGTAGCTTTATGCTTGAGAGTGACTTGGGATTGTCCTTACATGGGGGGTCTAGACCCTTGCCACTTCTAGACTAAGAATTGGGTTAGGTTTAGAAGCTGATTGAAATGATTTTGAATTCATTTTAGTAGATTTAGATGGATGATTTGGAGGGGAATGAGAAATATAGCAAGATTTGACTATATGGACTTATTTGAGCCCATTATTGACTATTTCGCCAATCAACTAGTCAAATCTTACTACGATGGGTCTTGGAAAGGCCTTGCATGTTATTGGAAGAATGCCAAAAGGGTTTGACACAATGGTTTGGATGTTTGGATGAAAGGTTAACTAAATGCATGGGTTTAACCACCCTTAATAAGTTAACCAAGTCAACTGAATGGAGGTTTCTATATCCTAATGGACTATCTTAAGGGTTCAAATTAGTATGGTGATGCTTAAAGCATTAGATTTGAATTGGATTTAAGTGAAGGTTTATTTGGTCAAACTGGGTTGACTTGGTCAACTAGGTTTGACCAAGGGTCAAAGTGGGGTCCAATTCAATCTAAATGTTGTTTTGAACATCTTGCAAGTGGTCCCAAGATTTGGTGGGATCATTTGGTGTAAAATGTTTATTTAAGTGCTGAAGGGGCACCTTGGTCAACCTAGGTTGACTTGGTCAATTAGGATTGACCATAGGTTGGAGTTTCATTCAATGCACTCCAAAATATATTTGGGATATGTTGGAGGAGGTTTTAGGGTTTGGTTTAACTGAACCATATTGAAGTTTTCAGAAAGTTTAGTTTAAGAGTTTTAGGGTTTTGGGGTTTAGGTGGCACCTTAGTCAACCATGGTCAACCAAGGGCTCTATGTTGGATCAATGCATTATGATCATATCAATGATGATGTTCAATATATTTGGTGAAACTTGTCAAATTTCATAATATGTCATGTCAAGTGGCATAAGCTATAAATATTTAATGATTTTACAACCTTTGGAATTGAATTAAATTTTGTGGATTAATGGGCTTAGAATACTTCCAAACTGATGTGGTTGACCCTAGGGATATTCCTAATCAATATGTGACTAATGATTCATGGTTCTAAGGACATCTGGTTTGGTTTTGAGTTGATTGAAAAATCACTCAAAATAGGTTATGGGGTAAAGAACATTTGCCTTATCTTTTGGTTTGAAATTCAAGATTTGGTTTCGATTTTTGAATAGGTTGATTGAATTTTATTTAATCTACCATTGGAAATCATTTAGGTGATTTTTAATGATAGAGTAGGAAGGGTCAAACAATAGCCATTAGGTGACTACCAATTAAAGGGATTTGAGTTTGATTTTGAATTAGGTTAATTAAATTTTATTTACTCATATGATTGGCAATCATTTAGGTGATTGTTAATGATGGAGTAGGAAGGGGCAAATGATAGCCATTAGTTGACTACTGATTGAAGAGATTTTGGTCTGATTTGGATTGAATTTGAATTTAATTTAATTTGGGTTTTGATTTAATTTGAGTTTGGCTCAGTTAAACCTCATCAAAAATTAGGTCAATAATTATCTTAAACATTTTATCCTGTAATGCTTTAGTGTCTTATGTGGGAAACAATACCACCTTCATATATGTATGTTCTACAGACATCCATTCAATGGCCAATAGGTATAACAATAATAACAATGGAGCCCCTTGGTCCAACACTCATACTTTTAGGAACCAATCTATGAATAGAGATGCAAGGCGTTACCTTTTATTTCCACAATGGGCGTAACCATGCTGGCAAAAGTACGTCATGTTAGTCCCTAACATACCACATTCATAAGATGGAGGCATCTAAGAATGAAATCATTTATCTCTTACGGGGACTCAAAAACCAACATTAGCATTGTAGGAAGTCGGAAGGGTCAAACAATAGCCATTAGGTGACTACAAATTAAAGGGATTTGAGTTTGATTTTGAATTAGGTTAAGAATACCCATATAGGTTTTCTTTTGAGAGTACTTTAAGAGCATCTGTTGAATCTTATCAATTTTTAGGAATAATCCTACGATGTTAGGAGGGATCGTTTTGGGAGGGCTGCTTCTTAGGCTTTTTTACTCATTATTGTTGTAAGGTATGAATAATTTTTATTATGACTTGATCCACTATATGGAAACATAGATTTGCACTAATGAGGTTGTTAACACACATAAAATATAGTTCGAGTAACCCACTAACAAGTACAAGAACACACTTGCAATTGATAATAAGTCTTCTCAATAAAAAAAAGAAGAAACAATAGAAGCATCATACCTCTCCTCTCAGCTATCACACTAGCGGTATGAGCCCTAATTGAAGAAAGAGTTCACTGCACTCTACACATTCTGCGCTAATATCATAATTGTCATATGAGATGATGAAACTACTAATTGGAAAATTCTATTGAAATGAAACTCAAGAAATCAAGATCAGTAATTTTATTCTACTTAAGTTATTGACACACAATAGTATTATGCGAGCAACTTCAAGAAGAAATTGTGAAGTTGATTCAATAGGGGAATATTCAACAATTCATTCCAAACCAACCTTAACATAATGAAACTACTCCAATTGGCGAGCTGCTAGCACAAAAGTAGTTATAAGGCAAACAATAAATGATTGGTAAAATTTAAATCATCACTGGATGCACACTATTATCCACTATCTTTTCATCTTTGTGGCTCAAAAGCCAATGTAAAAGAAATACCATGTTGATCACTCAATTACTTTTTATGATTTTAATTTGTATGGGGTTAGAAACCCATATCAAGACCTATATGTCATCATTGTAGGGATTTGTGACCCATGTTACAATAGTAAGTGAATTCAAAGTGATAATAAGAGCTTTAATAATACTATTGCTATTCCACCTTTCTTAGCATGGGTTTTTTTAGGGAGAAGCTTTAGCCTAGTATTGAGCTATTTTATGAGTTTGACGATCAAATAGTATGAGTGAAAGAGACAATTCATCATCTTGCCACACTTAATTTTTTTTTTTCACAAGCAACTCGTTTGATCTAATTTATAGTGGTGAAGCTAGAGTTTGTGTCTAATTTCCAATTTGTGGTTGGTGAATTGGAGATGTTAAATAAAGGTGTTTGGATGGTTTCTTCTGGCTAAGGAAGCAAAAACATTTATAAGAGAAGGGAAATATGGAGTAGATTGGAAGTCTATAATACCAAAAATCTTCCTATGGTTGTGGGTGGAGATTTTAACTGTCTTTTATTGAAAGATGACAAAAAGGGTGGAAGAGATTTTCTCTTTCCCAAGGTCTATGAATGCCTTTTTGGCTAATAATGACTTTCATGAGGTTGGGTTTATCGGTCAAAATTTCTTGGTGCAACAATAAGGTTGGGGAGGCTCGTATCTTGGAGAGGTTAGATAGATGTTTCTTGAACTCTGTTGCATTCAATTCATCTGATCGTATGGTGGTTAGGAATCTCGCTAGAGTGGCTTTAGACCATTATCCACTTGTTTTGAATTTTTTGGAGCAGTATCCGGTGGTTAGAAAAATCATTAGATTTGAAAAAGTTTGGGATTTTTTTCCAGCATCTTTTGGTGTGGTAAGGAAAGAATGGAGTAAAAAAGTGGCAGGTAATCCTTCGGTTACTTTGAATATCAAGTGTAAGAGAACATTAAAAGCATTTTTTTTCTGGAGTAGAGCAAAGCTTAAGAGTTTTATTTAAGTGAAGGATTGTCATTTGAAAGAGATATGGGAGTTGTAAATGAAAGAAGCAGATTTAGGACACCTCTCGGAAAAGGAATGCTGGAATCTCAAGGTGAAAGTTTCCGAGCTGAACTCCACCATGGCCCGTTTGAATACCTGGTGGAAGCAACATGCAAAATTGAAGTGGATGAAAGAAGGAGACATGAATTCTAAGTTTTTTCAATCATTTGCTAGTGCAAGGAGGAACACAAATTGGATCTATAAGGTCAAAAATGATAACGGGATGTTGGTTGAAGATCAAATTTTGATTGAAGCATTATTTATCTGGTTCTTTAATAAGAAATGGAAGGAAAAATATGGTGTGCTGGATGGTTGGCCCTTAATATTCAGTTCTCTTGATCATGATGACAGAGGCTAGCTGAATAGGGATGTTTTTTTGGAGGAGGTGGAAGAGATTATTAATCAAGATGATTCCAACATTGCTCCTGGTAATGATGGTATTTCCTATTCCTTTCTCAAAGCTTATTGGAGTATTATTAAGGAAGGTTTCTGGAAGTCTTTTGTTCAGTTTTTTATTTCTTGTGATATGAATGTGAAGTGGAAATATACATTAGTGGTGCTGATCCCGAAGGTGGAAAATCCTAGGACTCCTTCCAACTACAGGCATATCAGGCTCTATTAGATAGTCTACGACGTGGTAGCCATGGATCTTTTGAATAGATTGATTCCCATTATGCCAAAGCTGATTTTAGCAGAGTAAGTTGCATTTATCAAGGGAATATCTTTGTCAGATCATGTGCTTGTTGCTCAAGAAGTCTTCCACATGTTCAGATTCTCTAAAACTTCTTAAGGCTTGGTCTCTTTCAAAGTTGATACGGAACAAGCTTATATTACATATGTTTGAAAGTTTGTTAGGGAAGTTAAGCCCTTATGAATTAGTCTCAAGGCTAACCAAGAGGGAGGGGGGGGGGGGGGGGGGTGAATTTGTAGTTTTAAAAATTCATAGACAAATGACGATTCAAAAAATCATTTTGAATTTTTTAAAATGTTTACAGTTACGCGATGATGTTCGGATGTTCAACGATAACTGAATAATAATCACAATTACATAATAATCAACAGAAAAATAAGTGCGAAAAATAATAAAAAAGAACACACCATATTTTATAGTAGTTCGGTCAACTTGACCTACGTCCACTCCCCGGAGCCTCCCCTCCAGGTATTGCACTAACACTAAGGGACTGGAGAAGACAAGAGATGATGACTGGAGAAGACGACTCAGATCCTTTCTTGGAGCAACCTTTATGAACACCTCACAAACTCCCCCTCATAAGATCCTCTCTCTCTCCCAAGCTCTCTCTCTCTAGGTTTTCTCTTGTAAGGAAAGTGGCCAAAAATTTTTCTTATTGAAAGAAAAAGATCTTAAATAGGAGGGCTCAAAAATTTTTCCTAAATCTTAACTGGTCATCAAATATCGTCCAGGACGATCGACGGATCGTCTTGTATGATCAGTGTAAAAACTCATATATCAGCCTAGACGATCTGGTTTCTCTGGACGATTAGGAGACAAAATTTGTTCAGATTATCCCATATGATTTTGTGATCGTCCGGGATGATTAGTGTAAATCAGGAATTTCATCCAGAAGATAGTTCGGATCGTCCAGAGAAACTTATGCTAGATGATCTCAAAATGACTTGATCGTCCCGGAAGATATCTCTATCGTCCTGTACAATTAGTTCAAAACACCCAAAATCATACTGCATATAGTTCAGATCGGCCAGCATAAAACATGCTGTCTGATTGAAAATGACTTGATCGTCCAGGCTAATATTTCTATCATCCTTTACGATTAGTTCAAACTTGGGCATATCATCCAGAAGATAGTTCTGTTCATCCAGGTGAAATACTCTAGACGGTCATGATTTTGCATGTATTATCCCAGATGATATTGCGATCATCCAGGATGATATGATCGTATCAATCAAATATTAATTGCTTTCTGTAATCACCAGACTAATTTAGGCATGATTGTAAAGGATCGTCTAGGATGATACACGTAATGTCCGGGACGATCAGACTAAATATCTAAAAATAAAAACTTGCCTAACTTATTCTGGTTGCTGGTAATTTTTGATTTGAGCATATCATCCTGTACAATAGGTCTATCGGCTAGGACGCTTTGCTTAATCAAACCCACTTAACATGGTCTCCCGAATTAGGATTTTAGTTTTCATTGGATCGTCCAGGACGATATGAACAAAAATTGAAAATAGAAACACTAACTCACTAATACTCTCCCCCTGAATGTGTGTGTGCAAGGTTACTTAGCTTGGGGATCAATTACATTACATTTGACTCAAGAAAGGGAAAAATTACATTCGCACACAGGTGGACCAGATCTTGAGTTGGCTTGAACTGCATTTGATCTTTTGTACCTGAAATGTTAGCCAAATAAAAATAGAATACAAAAATATTTATTATCATCAAAACTATAATCCTTAAAGCTAGATTTGCAACAGACTCCCCCTTTTTGATGATGGCAGATATTTATTCAATAGTTTCAAATAAAATAGACAGGAGTAATCAACGCACATACAAGAGAAGATTTTTCATTTCAAATTTTACTAAACATTAACAAGCAGTGATACTGAATACAATAAAGGAAATAACTACAACACAAAAATAGTAAAAGAAACTAATAGTAACTCAATAACTAACTCCCCTTTTGACATCACAAAAAGGAGGAAGAACAGATAAAATAACACAAATAAGAAACATCATAACATAGAAAACTAATAAAGAGGCGAATCCTGATCAGAAGGAGGAGGAGGTGGTGGCTAAAAGTAGTTTTGAATGGTGGCGAACTCCTCACCAAACTAGGCCATATCCTTATCGTGCTGCTGTTGTTAGTGTGTCACAAATGAATTGAAGCGAGCAACATCAGCCGCATGCTGCTTCCCTTGTGTTGCCATATAGGAGTCAAAGTGAGTCTCCCATAGATCAAAGCGTTGCACCAAGTGATCCAAAGGTGATGTTATATGAAGAGGAGCAGGTGCAGCTGGCTCAGGAGTAGCCTCCCCCTCTTCCCCCTCAACATCCGCTGCGGGCTCCATATGAAGTCTAGTACTATGGAGAGTATGAAAAGAGCTGTTGGAGAAGAAGATAGGTGGGATTCTGGCTGGATCTGGATATTGAAAATTATATTTCATTTCAAGGGCAAAGTGGATTAGATATCCTAAAGCTAGATTGGGGCGTCTCCTGTGGCCCAGATCCTTAATTGTGGTCAGTTGTTAAATGTAGCAAAAAAATAAATCAGTTGCATTATGTAGAGTAAGGGAGTGATGTAGATGCAGTCCCTAGCCTTAGGAATGACGGAGGAGCGAAGGACATGTTGGATTGTCCTAGCATCCTTGACTAGGGAGGAATAGGCCTGGCCATAGTATTGGGCATTTGTGTTACGAAGGAAGTGGTTAGCGACACTCCAATTAAAATTAGGGTCAGATGCTATAATATGAAGCTTATCGCCAGTAATTGACAGTTGAAGAATATTATAAAAATCCTGGATGGTTAGTTCTACAGGTCACTGATTAACAAAGGAGTGAAGGGCAGAATAATCATAGGTAATGTGAAGATTGGCAAAGAAAAACCTAAGAAGTTCAGTGCTGAAGGGGAATGCCAGAGTAAGAATGAAGGTGAGGGATGTGTGAGCGAACAGATTTAGTACCAGATATATGAGGGTCCGAGGGTTCACAGTTTTGGAGATCGTGACCCCAGTATCAAGGTATCTTTGAAATGCAGCTTAATCAGCTGTATCAGGAAAGCGGGGATCGGTAGTTCCCCGGGAGGAACTGGTACCCTGTTGCTTGGATCTCTTACCACCAGCCATTAGAAGATTAGGTGATGAAGGATTGATGGAAGAATGGTGAAAAATGGTGAAGAAAATAGCTGTTTAAATAGAAATTGTCCAGATAGTCCAGGACAATCATAAGATCATCCAGAATGATATGAGCAATTATGACGGCCAGGATGATTGGTCAAAAAGGAAGTCAGATCATCCAGGACAATCAGATATTGTCCAGGATGATAACACATAGATGATCATCCTGAGGAGATAGGCTGGATGACTTTTCATAAAAAGTATCATCCAGAATGATTAGGTGGATCATCCAGGATGATAGACAATAAATGAATCGGATGGGCTAAATTTGAATCATCCAACTACTGCCACGTGGATCATCTAGGATGATGATGTGGATCTTCTAGGATGATCACCAATAATTGGTGCATACCAGCCGTTGGATCATATTGGGGATGATTTGAATGGATCGGCCAGGATGATGTATGTATCGTCCGGGATGATGTCAGGTCGTCCAGGATGATGTGGGGATCGTCCAGGATGATGTGAAGAAAATGCAAAAAGATAAGGGATGGAGAGGAAAGATCAGGGATCCTAAAAACACACAAAAAAGAAAAAAAACAAAATCAAATTAAATAAAAAATAGAAATGAGAAAACAAAAGTAAAATAATGATTTTTTTTTAATCGATCAGCTCCAATAAATCAAAATTTTCTCTAGAGTTTTAATTTAAAAGCCAATAAGAAGAAAATTGATGATGCTGAAATCTAGAAAAGTTGGAAAATTAACTTTCGTAACTCCTACCTCAGACATCTTATAGGTTCAAATTTCTTTCAAATAAAAGTCTAATTCTGAAGAAAAGAAATTAAATTCGAAAAGAGATCATTTCAAGCCTCGTTCCAGAAAAATATCTGATAAAATAGTATTACGAAGTAAGGAATGAGAAATCATAATTTTCAATCTCAAGCTTTTGAAAATATTAAGTGACACATGAATTTTTCTAAGACATTTAAAGATCTGAAAGGGAAGAAAGCTTGGTTCTTTGTGGGCTCATTTTGGGCCTCTTTTTTAATTTGTTTGACGCATTGCACATCTTTTGATTTTTGATACACTTTGTCTATTTTTCAATTTGGTGACATTACATATCTTTTCGGCTTTGGGCTCATTTTGTGCCTCTTTTTCAATTTATTTGGAGCACTGCGCATCTTTTGTAAGCTTGCATCCTTTTATAATCATTAAAGAATCTCAATTATGAAATTATCTTTTAGACATAAGAGAAGACAAAGACTCACTATCTACATTAAGGAGGATTAATTCATAGAACAAAAATCATACATCATATGATTAGTGTAATCACTTGATTAAGAAAATATAACACTGATTCAAAGCTTTGAAAGTACTATTCATATTAGGTAAATTACTGTAGAAAGATAAAATAGATTTCTATTTAAAAAACCAATTTTTTAATTTTGAAGAAGATTTTTATTCAAAAGAAATAATACACCACTAAAGGAGTTAGAGGAAGAGAAACAATCATCAATGTTTCTTCCCTTTAATAGATTCAGAGGAGTCAATCACTGCTTATAAGCTTTCAAATAAAAATAATAAGGCAAAATATAAAGTTTAATAGGGATGTTAACCCCTTATGAACTAGTCTCGAGGCTAACCAAGAGGGGGATGAATTGGTAGTTTTAAAATTTTGAGAGCAAAACAACGATTTAGAAAATCTTTTTGAATGATTTAAAATTTTTATAGTTATGCGAAGATGTGCAGATATTCAACGATAATAGAATAATAATAACAATCACATAATCATCAACAGAAAAGTAAATGTGGAAAATAATCAGAAAGAACACACCAAATTTTATAGTGGTTCGGTCAACTTGACTTACGTCCACTCCCTGGAGCCTCCCCTCTGGGTATTGCACTAACACTAAATGACTCTCCTTCTGCTCCAAGAGCAAGGCGGAGAAGCCTGTACAAAAACTCCTTTCCACCAACAAGTGAGGCAGAGAACCTGAACTCCTTTCTCTTCCTCCTGAAGCAGGCAGAGAACCTAAACTCCTTTTGCTTCCTCCTGAAGCAGGCAGAGAACCTGGACTCCTTTCACTTCCTATTGAAGCTGGTAGAGAACCCGAATCTTATTGCGAATAATCCTCTCATAGAGATACCGATAAGATAAAAGATGATGAATAGAGAAGATGACTCAGATCCTTGCTTGGAGCAACCTTTGTGAATCCCTCATAAACTCCCCCTTACAAGATCCTCTCTCTCTCTCCCAAGCTCTCTCTCTTTCTCTCTCTCAAGGTTTTCTCTGGAAAGGAAAGTGGCAAAAGATCTTTCTTGTTGGAAGAAAAATATCTTTTATAGGAGGGCTTAAAAATTACCCTAAATCTCAATTGGTCATCAAAGATCATCCAGGACGATCGTTCGATCATCCTGTATGATTAGTTCAAAATCACATGTATCAGCCTGGATGATCTGGATCCTCTAGACGATCAATAGACAAAATTTGATCAGATCGTCCGGTACGATTCTGCAATCGTCCGAGATGATTAGTATAAATCAAGAATTTTATCCAGAAGACAGCTCTGGCCATCTTCGGGAACTTGTGCTGGACGATCTCAAAATGACTTGATCGTCCAAGACAATATGTATATCATCCTGTATGATTAGTTCAAAAACAACAAAATCGTCTTGCACACAGCTCTGGACATACTGGTCAAAACATGTTGGACATTTTCCAAATGACTTGATCATCTCGAATGATATGTCTATCATCTGATATGATTAGTTCAAAAATGATAAAATCGTCCTACACACAGCTCTAGATGTATAGGTGATAGGCACTAGACGGTCAGGATTTTTAACATATTGTCCCGTACGATCTTGAGATCTACCAGGATGATATGATCGAATCAATTAAACCTTAATTACTTTCCTTAATCACCAGACTAATTTAGGCATGATTATAATGGATCATCCTGGATGATACATGTATCATCCGGGACGATCAGACCAAATCTCTAAAAATAAAAACTTGCATAACTTAATCTGGTGATTAAGAATTTATGATTTAAGCCTATCGTCCTATATGATATGTGTATCGTCTAGGATGATCAGCTTAATCAAACTAACTTAACATGATCGTCCTAATTAGAGTTTTTGTTTTTACTGGATCGTCCAGGATGATATGAATATCATCCAGGATGATCTGAACAAAAAAATGAATAGAACCTCTATCTCACTAAAACTCTCCCCCTGAGAGTATGTGTGTAGGGTTACTTAGCTGTAGGATCAATTACATTACATTTGACTCAAGAAAGGGAAAAAATTACAATTAAACACACGCGGACCCGATCTAGAGTTGGCTTGAATTACATTTGATCTTTTGTACCTGAGATGTTAGCCAGTCAAAGTAGAAGACAAAAATATTTGTTATCATCAAAATTATTATCTCTAAATTTAGGTTTGTAACAATCACTCCTTTTTGATGATGGCAAACATTTATTTAGTAGTTTCAAATTAACATAATTACAGTAATTAAAGTACAGGAGAGAGACGATAAATTTTACTACTTATTGATAACCAGTGACATTCAATACAATAAAGGACACGACGATAACAAAAATAACAAATGAAACTACTACAACACAAAAATAACTCCCCCTTTTGACATCACAGAATGGAGGAATAGTAAAGATAAACAAATAATAGCAAATGAAAAACAACATAATAAACTGAAACAAAAATAACTTAATAGAGAGGCGGATCCTGATCAGATGGAGGAGGTGGTGGTGGATGAATGTAACTGTGAATGGTGGCGAACTGCTCTCCAAACTGGGCCATATCCTAGTCATGCTGCTCCCGTTCGGTAGTCACATAGGAGTCAAAATGGGCCTCCCACTAGTCGAAACACTGCATTAGATGATTAAAGGGTGATGCAATACGAAGAGGAGCAGGTGCATCAGGTAAAGAAACAGCTTCTTCATCTTCCTCCTCAACATCCACGGTAGGCTCCGGATGAAGTTTGGTACTGTGGAGGACATGGAAGGAGTTGTTTGTGTAATAGGAAGGAGGGACATTAATAGGAGCCAGATATTGCAGATTATATTTCATCTCAAGTGCATTGGCAATGTGGTGGCCTAGAGCTAGATTTGGGCGTCTCCTGTTAATCGTCCAGGATGATATATAATAAATACATCGAACGGGCTGAATTTGAATCATCCAGCTACAGACATGTGGATCGTCTAGGATGAAAAGGTGGATTGTCCAGGACGATCACCAATAATTAGTGCAGATTAGCCGTTGGATCAAGTGGGGATGATTTGAATGGATCATCCTGGATGATGAATGGATCGTCTAGGATGAAGAGGATCATCCAAGATGATATTGAGATAGTCCAGGATGATGTGAAAAAAAAGTGAAAAAGATGAAGGATTGAGAGGAAAGATCAGGGATCCCAAAAAACACTAAAAAAGAAAAACCAAAATCACATCAAATAAAGAATAGAAATGAGAAAAATAATAGTGAAATTTTTTTTTATCGGCTCCAGTAAAATAGAATTTTCCCTGATTTCTAATTCAAAAGCTAACAAGAAAAAAATTGACAACGTTGAAATCCATAAAAGTTAGAAAATCAACTTTTGTAACTCCTACCTCGGACACCTTACAGGTTCAAATTCCTTTCAAAGAAAAGTCTAAATCAGAAGAAAAGAAATTAGATTCGAAAAGAGATCCTTTTAAGCCTCGTTCTAGAAAAATATCTGATAAAATAGTATTACGAAGTAAAGAATCAGAAATCATAATTTTTAATCTCAAGCTTTTGAAAATATTAAGTGGCGCATGGATTTTTCTAAGACATTTAAAGATCTAATAGGGAAGACAGCTTATTTTCTTTATGGGCTCATTTTATGTCTCTTTTTCAATTTGTTTGGCTTTTTGAGCATCTTTTAATTTTCATACACAAAGTGTATCCTTCAATTTGATGACATTTTGCATCTTTTCAGCTTTGGGCTTATTTTATGCCTCTTTTTTAATTTGTTTGGCGCACTGCGCCTCTTTTGTAAGCTTGCTTTCTTTCATAATCGTTAAAGAATCTCTGCTGTGAAATTACCTTCCAGACATAAGAGACAACAAAACTCACTCTCTATAGTAAGGAAGAGTAATTCACAAAACAAAATCATACATCATATGATAAGTGCAATCACTTGATTAAGAAAAATATAATAATGATTCAAAGTTTTGAAAGCACTATTCATATGAGGTAGATTACTATAGGAAGATAAAATAAATCACTATTTCAAAAACCAACTTTTTAATTTTGAAGAAGATTTTTATCAAAAGAAATAATACACCATTAAAGGAGTTAGAGGAAGAGAAATAACCATCAATATTTCTTCCCTTTAACAGATCAAGAGGAGTCAATCACTGCTTACAAGCTTTTAAATAAAAATAAGGTAAAACTCTCAGTCATAAATCCAGTTCATCTACAGTAGTGAGTAGTGATCTGATTTTGAAGTGAGTAATTAGTAAACAAAATAAAAAAGAAGAAAAAGAAGCACACAAAAATCAGTAAATAAAAACCAGCAAATGAAAATCAGTAAAAAATAACCAAATCTGATAAGCAAATCAAACAACTAAAATCAGTAGGAAAAAAAAATTCTAAAGTAAAACGGACAATCAAAACAAACCAAAACTAAAAGCAAAATGAAAAAAATAGAAAAACATCAAAAGTCATTAATCATCAGATTCATGCATTTATATCAATCACACCCAATCTGGTCCTCAAAATGCTGAATTAGTCAAAGGCCAGTGCTTTAGTAAAGATGTTAGCCAGTTAATTTTTAGTTGCTACATGATGTAGCTCAATGTCCCCTTTTGTAACATGGTCCTTAATGAAGTGATGCCTTATATCAATGTGTTTGGTTCTAGAATGTTGGATGGGATTCTTAGAAATATAGATGGCACTAGTGTTATCACATAGAACTAAAATTGTGCCAATAGGTAATCCTAAATCAAAAACTTATTATTTCAAATAAAGGACTTGGGCCACACAACTTCCTAAGATAATGTACTCAGCTTTAATAGTAGAAAGTGCAACTGAGTTCTATTTTTTACTAGACCAGGAGATTAAAGACTGTCCTATGAATTAGTAAGTTCTTGAAGTACTCTTTCTATCCACCCTACATGCTGCAAAATCAGAATCAGAATATCTAATAATCTCAAAAGAAGTGTTGTGCCTAAGATACCAGATTCCTAGCTTTGGGGTCCCTAAGAGATATCTAAGGATTCTCTTAACAGCAGTCAGGTGAGACTCTTTAGGATCAGCTTGAAGCCTAGCACAAAGATAAACACTAAACATAATATCAGGTCAACTAGCAGTCAGGTAATGTAGTGATCCAATTATTCCCCTAAACTTCTTCTGATTAACAAATTTCCCATTTGAATCCTTATATAACTAAACAGTGGAACTCATGGGAGTATTGATTGGCTTAGCTTTGTCCATTTGATATTTCTTCAAGATGTCCTTAGTATATTTTGATTAACTTAGAAAAGTTCCATCATCCATTTGCTTTATGCTAAACCCTAAAAAGTAGGATAATTCTCTCATCATACTCATCTCAAACTCCTTACTCATTGTCTTAGAAACATCATCACATAAATTTTTATCAGAAGATCCAAAAAGTATATCATCAACATAGATCTGGATAATGAGTAGATCGTCTCCTACTTTTCTAAGGAAAATGGTGGTGTCTATGCTCCTCGTAACAAACTCTCTTTCTAGTATGAATGTACTAAGCCTCTCATACCATGCTCTGGGTGCCTGTTTCAATCCATATAAGGCCTTTTTTAATTTGTAAACATGATTTGGATATTAGGGACTCTCAAAGTCACTCTACAAAGACATCCTCTTTTATTACCCCATTTAAAAAGGCACTATTGATATCAATTTGAAACAACTTAAATCCCTTATAACAGGCAAAGGCTAGTAGCACCCTAATGACTTCTAATCTAGAAAATCTTTTTGAATGTTTTAAAATTTTTATAGTTATGCGAAGATGTGCAGATATTCAACGATAATAGAATAATAATAACAATCACATAATCATCAACAGAAAAGTAAATGTGGAAAATAATCAGAAAGAACACACCAAATTTTATAGTGGTTCGGTCAACTTGACCTACGTCCACTCCCTGGAGCCTCCCCTCTGGGTATTGCACTAACACTAAATGACTCTCCTTCTGCTCCAAGAGCAAGGCGGAGAAGCCTGTACAAAAACTCCTTTCCACCAACAAGTGAGGCAGAGAACCTGAACTCCTTTCTCTTCCTCCTGAAGCAGGCAGAGAACCTAGACTCCTTTTGCTTCCTCCTGAAGCAGGCAGAGAACCTGGACTCCTTTCACTTCCTCTTGAAGCTGGTAGAGAACCCGAATCTTATTGCGAATAATCCTCTCATAGAGATACCGACAAGATAAAAGATGATGAACAGAGAAGATGACTCAGATCCTTTCTTGGAGCAACCTTTGTGAATCCCTCATAAACTCCCCCTTACAAGATCCTCTCTCTCTCTCCCAAGCTCTCTCTCTTTCTCTCTCTCAAGGTTTTCTCTGGAAAGGAAAGTGGCAAAAGATCTTTCTTGTTGGAAGAAAAATATCTTTTATAGGAGGGCTTAAAAATTACCCTAAATCTCAATTGGTCATCAAAGATCATCCAGGACGATCGTTTGATCATCCTGTATGATTAGTTCAAAATCACATGTATCAGCCTGGATGATCTGGATCCTCTAGACGATCAATAGACAAAATTTGATCAGATCGTCCGGTACGATTCTGCGATCGTCCGAGATGATTAGTATAAATCAAGAATTTTATCCAGAAGACAGCTCTGGCCATCTTCAGGAACTTGTGCTGGACGATCTCAAAATGACTTGATCGTCCAAGACAATATGTATATCATCCTGTACGATTAGTTCAAAAACAACAAAATCGTCTTGCACACAGCTCTGGACATACAGGTCAAAATATGCTGGACATTTTCCAAATGACTTGATCATCTCGAACGATATGTCTATCATCTGATATGATTAGTTCAAAAATGATAAAATCATCCTACACACAGCTCTAGATGTATAGGTGATAGGCACTAGACGGTCAGGATTTTTAACATATTATCCCGTACGATCTTGAGATCTACCAGGATGATATGATCGAATCAATTAAACCTTAATTACTTTCCTTAATCACCAGACTAATTTAGGCATGATTATAATGGATCATCCTGGATGATACATGTATCATCCGGGATGATCAGACCAAATCTCTAAAAATAAAAACTTGCCTAACTTAATCTGGTGATTGAGAATTTATGATTTAAGCCTATCGTCCTATATGATATGTGTATCGTCTAGGATGATCAGCTTAATCAAACTAACTTAACATGATCATCCTAATTAGAGTTTTTGTTTTTACTGGATCGTCCAGGATGATATGAATATCATCCAGGATGATCTGAACAAAAAAATGAACAGAACCTCTATCTCACTAAAACTCTCCCCCTGAGAGTATGTGTGTAAGGTTACTTAGCTGTAGGATCAATTACATTACATTTGACTCAAGAAAGGGAAAAAATTACAATTAAACACACGCGGACCCGATCTAGAGTTGGCTTGAATTACATTTGATCTTTTGTACCTGAGATGTTAGCCAGTCAAAGTAGAAGACAAAAATATTTGTTATCATCAAAATTATTATCTCTAAATTTAGGTTTGTAACAATCACTCCTTTTTGATGATGGCAAACATTTATTTAGTAGTTTCAAATTAATATAATTACAGTAATTAAAGTACAGGAGAGAGACGATAAATTTTACTACTTATTGATAACCAGTGACATTCAATACAACAAAGGACACGACGATAACAAAAATAACAAATGAAACTACTACAACACAAAAATAACTCCCCCTTTTGACATCACAGAATGGAGGAATAGTAAAGATAAACAAATAATAGCAAATGAAAAACAACACAATAAACTGAAACAAAAATAACTTAATACAGAGGCGGATCCTGATCAGATGGAGGAGGTGGTGGTGGATGAATGTAACTGTGAATGGTGGCGAACTGCTCTCTAAACTGGGCCATATCCTGGTCATGCTGCTCCCGTTCGGTAGTCACGTAGGAGTCAAAATGGGCCTCCCACTAGTCGAAACACTGCACTAGATGATCAAAGGGTGATGCAATATGAAGAGGAGCAGGTGCATCAGGTAAAGAAACAGCTTCTTCATCTTCCTCCTCAACATCCATGGTAGGCTCCGGATGAAGTTGGGTACTGTGGAGGACATGGAAGGAGTTGTTTGTGTAGTAGGAAGGAGGGACATTAATAGGAGCCAGATATTGCAGATTATATTTCATCTCAAGTGCATAGGCAATGAGGTGGCCTAGAGCTAGATTTGGGCATCTCCTATGAATCGTCCAGGATGATATATAATAAATACATCGAACGGGCTGAATTTGAATCTTCCAGCTACAGACATGTGGATCGTCTAGGATGAAAAGGTGGATTGTCCAGGACGATCACCAATAATTAGTGCAGATTAGCCGTTGGATCAAGTGGGGATGATTTGAATGGATCATCCTGGATGATGAATGGATCGTCTAGGATGAAGAGGATCATCCAAGATGATATTGAGATCGTCCAGGATGATGTGAAGAAAAAGTGAAAAAGATGAAGGATGGAGAGGAAAGATCAGGGATCCCAAAAAACACTAAAAAAGAAAAACCAAAATCACATCAAATAAAGAATAGAAATGAGAAAAATAATAGTGAAATTTTTTTTATCAGCTCCAGTAAAATAGAATTTTCCCTGATTTCTAATTCAAAAGCTAACAAGAAAAAAATTGACAACGTTGAAATCCAGAAAAGTTAGAAAATCAACTTTTGTAACTCCTACCTCGGACAACTTACAGGTTCAAAGTCCTTTCAAAGAAAAGTCTAAATCAGAAGAAAAGAAATTAGATTCGAAAAGAGATCCTTTTAAGCCTCGTTCTAGAAAAATATCTGATAAAATAGTATTACGAAGTAAAGAATCAGAAATCATAATTTTTAATCTCAAGCTTTTGAAAATATTAAGTGGCGCATGGATTTTTCTAAGATATTTAAAGATCTAATAGGGAAGACAGCTTATTTTCTTTATGGGCTCATTTTATGTCTCTTTTTCAATTTGTTTGGCTTTTTGAGCATCTTTTAATTTTCATACACTTTGTGTATCCTTCAATTTGATGACATTTTGCATCTTTTCAGCTTTTGGCTTATTTTATGCCTCTTTTTTAATTTGTTTGGCGCACTGCGCCTCTTTTGTAAGCTTGCTTTCTTTCATAATCGTTAAAGAATCTCTGCTGTGAAATTACCTTCCAGACATAAGAGACAACAAAACTCACTCTCTATAGTAAGGAAGAGTAATTCACAAAACAAAATCATACATCATATGATAAGTGCAATCACTTGATTAAGAAAAATATAATAATGATTCAAAGTTTTGAAAGTACTATTCATATGAGGTAGATTACTATAGGAAGATAAAATAAATCTCTATTTCAAAAACCAACTTTTTAATTTTGAAGAAGATTTTTATCAAAAGAAATAATACACCACTAAAGGAGTTAGAGGAAGAGAAATAACCATCAATATTTCTTCCCTTTAACAGATCTAGAGGAGTCAATCACTGCTTACAAGCTTTTAAATAAAAATAAGGTAAAACTCTCAGTCATAAATCCAGTTCATCTACAGTAGTGAGTAGTGATCTGATTTTGAAGTGAGTAATCAGTAAACAAAATAAAAAAGAAGAAAAAGAAGCACACAAAAATCAGTAAATAAAAACCAGCAAATGAAAATCAGTAAAAAATAACCAAATCTGATAAGCAAATCAAACAACTAAAATCAGTAGGAAAAAAAAATTCTAAAGTAAAACGGACAATCAAAACAAACCAAAACTAAAAGCAAAATGAAAAAAATAGAAAAACATCAAAAGTCATTAATCATCAGATTCATGCATTTATATCAATCATACCCAATCTGGTCCTCAAAATGCTAAATTAGTCAAAGGCCAGTGCTTTAGTAAAGATGTTAGCCAGTTAATTTTCAGTTGCTACATGATGTAGCTCAATGTCCCCTTTTGTAACATGGTCCTTAATGAAGTGATGCCTTATATCAATGTGTTTGGTTCTAGAATGTTGGATGGGATTCTTAGAAATATAGATGGCACTGGTGTTATCACATAGAACTAAAATTGTGCCAATAGGTAATCCTAAATCCAAAACTTATTATTTCAAATAAAGGACTTGGGCCACACAACTTCCTAAGGTAATGTACTCAGCTTTAATAGTAGAAAGTGCAACTGAGTTCTATTTTTTACTAGACCAGGAGATTAAAGACTGTCCTATGAATTAGTAAGTTCTTGAAGTACTCTTTCTATCCACCCTACACCCTGCAAAATCAGAATCAGAATATCTAATAATCTCAAAAGAAGTGTTGTGCCTAAGATACCAGATTCCTAGCTTTGGGGTCCCTAAGAGATATCTAAGGATTCTCTTAACAGCAGTCAGGTGAGACTCTTTAGGATCAGCTTGAAGCCTAGCACAAAGATAAACACTAAACATAATATCAGGTCAACTAGCAGTCAGGTAATGTAGTGATCCAATTATTCCCCTAAACTTCTTCTGATTAACAAATTTCCCATTTGAATCCTTATATAACTAAACAGTGGAACTCATGGGAGTATTGATTGGCTTAGCTTTGTCCATTTGATATTTCTTCAAGATGTCCTTAGTATATTTTGATTAACTTAGAAAAGTTCCATCATCCATTTGCTTTATGCTAAACCCTAAAAAGTAGGATAATTCTCTCATCATACTCATCTCAAACTCCTTACTCATTGTCTTAGAAACATCATCACATAAATTTTTATCAGAAGATCCAAAAAGTATATCATCAACATAGATCTGGATAATGAGTAGATCGTCTCCTACTTTTCTAAGGAAAATGGTGGTGTCTATGTTCCTCGTAACAAACTCTCTTTCTAGTACGAATGTACTAAGCCTCTCATACCATGCTCTGGGTGCCTGTTTCAATCCATATAAGGCCTTTTTTAATTTGTAAACATGATTTGGATATTAGGGACTCTCAAAATCTAGGGGTCACTCTACAAAGACATCCTCTTTTATTACCCCATTTAAAAAGGCACTATTGATATCAATTTGAAACAACTTAAATCCCTTATAACAGGAAAAGGCTAGTAGCACCCTAATGACTTCTAATCTAGCTACAGGGGCAAAGGTCTCCTTAAAATTAATCCCTTCAATTTGATTGTACCACTTAGCCACCAATCTTTCTTTATTCCTAACCACCACACCAGAATCATTCATCATATTCTTAAAGACCCACTTGGTTCCCACTACACTTTGATTCCTAGTTCTTTCTACTAACTACCAAATATCATTCCTTATAAATTGATTCAATTCCTCTTACATAGCTAAGATCCAAAATTGATCAAAAAGGGCTTGATTGATGTTGATAAGTTCAGTCATTAAGATAAAGCTAGAATGGTTTACTTCCTTCCTATGTCCATGCCTAGTCCTAATAACTTCAGAAGGGTCTCCTAAGATCAGTTCTTTAGGATGACTCGAAGCATATCTCCAATCTCTAGGCAAAGTGTTTTCAGGTTCTACCCATTCCTCCTCATTTACATTTTCAACTCCTTGGATAATCTCTCCTTCATCTTCTTCTTCCTCAACTCTAGTCTCCTTAGGATCAGATTCATCAAACACCACATGAGTTGTCTCCTCCACCACCAAAGTCCTCTTATTAAACACCCTAAAGGATTTCCCCACACTAGAATAGCCTAAGAACACTCCTTCATTAGATTTAGGGTCAAATTTTTCTAAGGATGATTTCCCATTATTCAAAATAAAAACCTTATAGCGAAAGATAAGGAGGTGGGACAGGTTTGGAGTTCTACCCTTAATGATCTCATAAGGTGTCTTTTTCAGATTTGATCTAACATTCACCCTATTTAGCACATAATAGGAAGTATTCACCACTTCAGCCCAAAAGTATTTTAGAAGTGAATTCTCAGCAAGTATGACTCTAGTGGCTTCCACTAAGGTCCTGTTCTTTCTTTCAGCTACCCTATTCTGCTGAGGGGTCCTAGGAGCTAAAAAGTTTTTGCTAATCCCTTGCTCCTCATAGAATATTCCAAATCTCACATTTTTGAACTCTCCACCATGATCACTATGAACAGTCAAGAACTCACAACCTAACTTACTCTAAATCCAAGTGGAGAAAGACTTAAATTCATCAAATGACTCAAATTTATGTGCCAAAAATCTAATCCAAGTGAATCTCGAGTAATCATCAACAATCACAAAACCATAGACTCTCCCCACTAAGCTGGCAGTCCTAATGGGTCCAAACAAATCCTTGTTAAGGACTTCTAAAGGTCTATAGGTGTTGATGTCCTTAATTGAGTGGAAAGAGGAGTGGACTTGCTTCACTAATTGACAGGCATCACACAGGTGGTCCTTAGTGAACTTAAGCTTGGGGACACCTCTAACTAAGTCCTTTTGGGTGACTCTCCTAAGGGTTTTTATACTGGCATGACATAATCTCCTGTGCCACAACAAAGACTCATCAGTAGTAGTTTTAAAGCAAATTGAAACATCAGATTTAAAGCAACTTACGTCCAGTATATAGATATTATTGATCATTTGTCCCTAGAGAATAATTTTGTCATTTATGCTCATAATGCAGCAAGTAGGTAAGAACTTGATGTTGTATCCTTTGTCTCAAAGTTGACTGATGCTCATCAAGTTATGTTTCAATCCTTCTGCAAGTAAAATATTATCATTAATAAAATTTTTTGAATCACCAATTATACCTACTTCTACCACCCTCATGGTGGTGTTGTCTCCATGTGTAACCTTGCCTCCAGCTCTGGTCTCCAGCAAAAAGGAACTGATTTGGATCTCCCGTCATATCTCTTGAACATCCGCTGTTCAGGTACTACATGCTCTCATGAGGCCTTTTGTGAGAGCACACCTACAAAATCATCAAATGTGAGATTTAGGAACCCAAATAGGTTTGGGTTCCTCTTATGAAAAGAAGAATGCAATGCATGTGTGCTGTACTGTGAAGCATGCAATTTGAGTCTCCACACCTAATGTGTACTACGATGAACCGTGCAGGTGTGTGAGATATGTCTTAGCATGCCACAAAAAAACATCTAATACTAGAAAAAAGGATTATCTAATCTACGTGGGTGATAGTGCCTCTTCCTAGGTGTGTATGAAATATGCTTTGATGATTTTGAAATAGATTCTTCAAAAGGTGGAGGTGCATAAAATTGTATAAAAGTAGGAGGTGTTTCATTTTTCTCAAAAGCACAAATTTTTAATCTTAGAAATTCAGTTTCCTTCATGAGACTTGCAATATCAAACTTCAAATAATGTTCATCACTAATTAAGTTACATGCCATGGTGTCCAGTTCTTTATAAGCTTTTTTAAATCAACATACAATGTTTTCAATGACTCATACTGAATAATTAGTTCAGAATGTTTTTTGTTCAATTCATCAAATTCATCAAGTATGGACATGTGATTGCTATCAAGTATAGAATGATCCTTAATCATAACATCATGCTCTTTTTACAAATTCAAGAAATCCAATTTCAGGTTGGCATGTATTTTCTTAAGTTTCCTATATGATGAATGAATTTTCTCAGAAACATCTAGTAATTAATCATAGATTAGCTCACATACCGTTTCTTGATCAGACTGACTAGGATGATCATCAGCCATCAGACATAAATTTATAGTCTCCTCAGCTTCAGTCTTAGAGCAATCAAATATAGATTCTACCCAGAATGCCTTCTGAATCTGCTTCTTATCCTTCCTGAATTTGGGTTTCTCCTCACCCCTCTCCTTAATTGGGTGAGCCTTAAGTGTAGGATAATCAGCCTTTATATGTCCAGGCTTCCTGCATTCAAATCAAATAGTATCAGATGAACCTTAAAATTTTTTTCTACTCTTACCTTTATTCCATTTCTGAAAGTTCTTATGTTTCTTCCTTAGAAAGCTTTTGAATTGCCTAGTAATTAAGGCAACATCATCGCAATCAGACCCGAAAGAGTCAGTGTCAGTATCATTGGCCTTCAGTGCCACAGTTTTCTCCCTCTTCTTCTCACCTGCATCAATTTGTCATTGGTTCACTCCTTGCTTGTAAGCAATAAGTGACCTAAGTAATTTATCAATAGAGTAAGTGTTCAAATTATTGCAAATCTGATTTTAAATATTATGATTTTGATGATAGCAAACATTTCTGTCTCTGGTTGCCTGTTTAATTTTTCAGGTACACAGGTTTAATTACATGTTCAAGCCAGTCCAAGCTCGAGTAAGTCTGTTTTAAAATCTAGGTCCAATATACTTTTTTTATCTTTATTTAGTCAAATACTATGTAATTGATCCCCTAGCTAATTAACCTTGCACACACACACTCAAGGGGAAAGCTTGAGTGAATTAGAGTTTCCGTTCATTTTTTATTCAGATCATCTTAGGCGATATTCACATCATCCCAGATGATCCAGTGAAAATAAAAACCCTAATTAGGGTGACCAAGTTAAGTCTGTCTAATTAAGCCGATCGTCCTGGATGATCCATCCATCGTACGGGACGATAGGCTCAAATAAAAAATTCTTAGTCGCGAGATCAAGTTAGGTAAGTTTTATTTTTAGAGATTTAATCTGATCGTCCCAGACGATACATGTATCATCCTAGATGATCCATTACAATCATACTTAAATTAGTCTAGTGATTAAGGAAAGTAATTAAGGTCTAATTAATTTGATCATATCATCCTGGACAATCACAGGATCGTACGGGACGATGTGTTAAAAATCCTGACCGTCCAGCTTATTTTACCTGTACGTCAAGAGCAGTGATTAGGATGATTTTGGCACTTTTTGAACTAATCGTACAGGATGATTGCAATATCATCCTGGACGATCAAGTCATTTTTAGGTCGTCCAACATAAGTTTTTCTGGATGACCAGAGCGGTCTTCTGGATGAAATTCCTGAATTTATATTAATCATCCCGAACGATCGCAGAATCGTATGGGATGATCTGAATAACTTTTTCTACTAATCATCCAGAAGAGCCAGATCGTACAGGCTGAAACAGGTGATTTTGAATTGATCGTACAAGACGATCTAACGATCATCTTGGATAATATTGGCCGACCAGTTAGGATTTACGACAAATTTTGAGCCCTCCTATAAAAGATCTTTTTCTTCTAACAAGAAAATTTTTTTATCACTTTGCTTTCCAGAGAAACCTTGAGCGAGAGAGAGAGAGCTTGGGAGAGAGAGAGGATCTTGTGAGGGGGAGTTTGTATAGGATTCACAAAGGTTACTCCAAGCAAGGATTAGAGTCATCTTCTCTGTTCGTCGTCTCTTATCTTGTCGGTGTTTTTTGTGGGAGGATCATTTGCAAGAAGATCTGAGTTCTCTGCCCACTTCAGGAGGAAGCGAAAGGAGTTTAGGTTCTCTGCCTGCTTCAGGAGGAAGCGAAAGCAGTCTAGGTTCTTTACCTGTTTCAGGAGGAAGCAAAAGAAGTTCAGGTTCTCTATGTCACCGGGTTGGTGGAAAGGAGTTTTTGTACAGGCTTCTCTGCCTTGCTGTGGGAGCAGAAGGAGAGTCAATTTTGTGTTAGTGCAATACCCGGAGGGGAGGCTTCGGGGAGTGGACGTAAGTCAATTTGATCGAACCACTATAAAATCTGGTGTGCTCTTTCTTATTATTTTTTGCACTTTACTTTTCTGTTATTAACTGCTTGGGTGAAATCTGTGGTTGATCTTTTCATTTCTGTGTTTACTTATTTCCGCTGCAAATTATCAAAAACATCTTTCCTGTTGCTCACAATTTTTTAAAATAATCAATTCACCCCACTCTTGGTTAGCCTCGGGATTAGTTCATCAAGGCTTAACATCCCTATCAAACTTTCAAGTGGTATCAGAGCGGGATTCAAAAATTAAGTTTAAAAACTTTTGAATTTGATCCATGGCTAACTTTAATAATCATAATACTGCTGAAGGTTATTCAATTACATGACCGCTATTGTTTGATAACATACCTTTTGATTTTTGGAAAACTCGCATGTCCATTTTTCTTCAATCAATTGATTATCACATATGGATGCTTGTTAAGGATGGCTATGAGCCACCTTTTAGAATGATTAATAATGTCAAAACTGAACTGCCTTTCAGTGATTAGACTTTTGATGATTGTGACTTAGCCCAACTGAATGCCAAATGTTTGAACTATTTTTCCTGTGCCTTAAAATTTGAGGATTACATGTGTGTTTCTACTTGTATAACTGGCAAAGAATTTAGGATAGATTGTGCATTACTTATGAAGGTACAACTGAAGTCAAACAGTCTAGGCTAAACATATTGCTGCATGACTATAAACCTTTTTGCATGAAACCTAATGAATCTATTTCTAAAATGTATACGAGGTTCACTCAAATTGTCACTTCTTTGCATGCTTTAAGAAGAGAACTTACAAACTATAAAAAATTGAACAAGATTTTGAGATGTTTGCCTTCTTCGTTTGATGCTAAGATAACTGTAATTATTAAATCGAAAGATTTGAATAATTATTCTATTGACAACTTACTTGGGTCACTCATTGCTTACGAGCAAGGGGTGAACCAAAGACAGCTTGATGTAGGTTAGAAGAAGAAGGACAAAACTGTGGTGCTGAAGGCCAATGATACTGAAACTGATTCTTCTAGGTCTGATAGCGATGATGTTGCCTTAATCACTAGGAAATTCAAAAACTTTCTAAGGAAGAAACATAAGAACTTTCAGAAGTGGAACAAGGGTAAGTCCAATAAAAATTTTAAAGGCTCATCTGATACTGTTTATTTTGAATGCAAGAAGCCTAGACACATTAAGGCTGATTGTCCTACACTTAAAGCTCACCCAAGCAAGAAAAAGGGTGAGGAGAAACCAAAATTCAGAAAGGATAAGAAGAGAGTTCAAAAGGCATTCTGGGTAGATTCTACATCCGACACCTCTGAGATTGAAGCTAAAGAGGAGGAAACCAACTTGTGTCTGATGGCTAATGATCATCCTGGTCAGTCTGACCAGGAAGAGGTATGTGAGCTTACTTACGAGCAATTATTTGAAGTGTCTGAAAAAATTCATGCATCGTATAAGAAGCTCAAGAAAACTCATGCTAGCCTGAAATTAGAACTTCTAAATTTATAAAAAAAGAATGAAATTTTGATTAAAGATCATTCTACTGTTGATTGTAATCACATGTAACTACTTGATGAGTTCGATGAGTTGAACAAAAAGCATTCTGATTTAATTGTTGAGCATAATCTGTTAAAAACACTGCATGTTTAAATAAAAGCTACATTTAAAGAATTAGAAACTCATGCATCTGATTTAGACAGTAGTGAACACCATCTGAAATTTGAAATTATAAGTTTGAAAAAGAAAAATGAATTTTTGAGTGTAAAAATCTATGCTTTTGAGAAAAATGAAATTCCACCTACTTTTGCACAATTTTATGCACCTCCACTTTTTGAAAAATCTGTTTCAAAATCATCAAAGCATGTTTCATTCAAACCTAGGAAGAGGCACTATCACCCACGTAGATTAGTTAACCCTTTTTCTGGTGTTAGATATTTTTCTTATGGCATATTAGGACACATCTCCCATAGCTGCACTATTCACCATAGTACACATTTGGTGTGGAGGCCCAAATTGCATGTTTCATAGCACAGCACACATGCATTGCATTCTTCTTTTCATAAGAAAAAATCCAAACCTGTTTGGGTTCCTAAATCTAACATTTGATGATTTTGTAGGTGTGCTCTCACACAAGACCTCATGAGAGCATGTGGTACTTGGACAGCGGATGTTCAAGACACATGACTAGAGATGCAAATTAGTTCATTTCACTGGAGGCCAGGGTTGGAGGCAAGGTTACACTTGGAGACAACACCACCAGGAGGGTGGTAGGTTCAAGTATAATTAGTGATTCAAATAATTTTATGATTGACAAAGTTTTGCTTGTAGATGGATTGAAACATAACCTACTTTGCATCAATCAGCTCTGTGACAAAGGATACAACATCAAATTCCTGCCTACTTGCTGCATTTTATACTTAAATGACAAAATTATTTTGTAGGGATAAATGATCAATAATGTCTATATGGTGGATGTAAGTTACTTTAAAATTGATGTTTCAATTTGCTTAAAGACTACTGCAGATGAGTCTTGGTTCTGGCACAGGAGATTATGCCATGCCAGTATGAAAACACTTAGAAGAGTCACCCAAAAGGACATAGTTAGAGGTGTCACCAAGCTTATATTCACTAAGGACCACCTTTTAATTAGGGAAGCAAGTCCAGTCCTCCTTTCACTCAGTTAAGGACATTAGCACCTATAGACCTTTAGAAATCCTTCACATGGATCTCTTTGGACCCATTAGCACTTCCAGCTTAGGGGGGAAAGTCTATGGTTTTGTGATTGTTGATGATTACTCGAGGTTTACTTGGATTAAATTTCTATCACATAAATCTGAGTCATTTGATAAATTTAAGTCCTTCTCCACTTGGATTCAGAGGAAATTAGGTTTTGAGATCTTGACTCTTCATAGTGATCATGGTGGAGATTTTAAAAATGTGATGTTTAGAACTTTCTGTGAGGAGCAAGGGATTAGTCACAATTTTTCATCTCCTAGGACTCCTCAGCAGAACGGGGTAGCTGAAAGGAAGAACATGATCATAGTGGAAGCCGTTAGAACCATGCTTGCTGAGTATTCACTTCCAAAATACTTTTGAGCTGAAGTGGTGAACACTGCCTGTTATGTGCTGAATAGGGTGAATGTTAGATCAAATCTGAACAAGACACTTTATGAGATCATTAAGGGTAGAACTCCAAACCTATCCCACCACCATGTCTTTAGCTGTAAGGTTTTCATTCTAAACAATAGGAAATCATCCTTTGAAAAGTTTGACCCCAAATCTGATGAAGGAGTGTTCCTAGGCTATTCTAGTGTGGGGAAATCCTTTAGGGTGTTTAATAATAGGACATTGGTGGTGGAAGAGATAACTCATGTGGTATTTGATGAATCTGATCTTAAGGAGACTAGAGTTGAGGATGAAGAAGAGGTAGGGAAGATTACCCAAGGGGTTGAAAATACAAATCTGGAGGAAAGGGTAGATCCTCAAAACACTTTGCCCAGAGATTGGAGATATTCTTCAAGTCATCCTAAAGAACTGATCTTAGGAGACCCTTTTGAAGGTGTTAGGACTAGGCATAGATTTAGGAAGGAAGTAAACCACTCAGCCTTTATCTCAATGACTAAACCCACCAACATTAATCAAGCACTTTCTGATGAGTTTTGGATCTTAGCTATGCAAGAGGAATTGAATCAATTTATAAGAAATGATGTTTGGGAGATAGTAGAAAGACCTAGGAATCAAAGTATAATGGGAACCAAGTGGGTCTTTAAGAATAAAATGAATGATTCTGGTGTGGTGGTTAGGAATAAGGTAACATTAGTGGCTAAGGGGTATAATCAGATTAAAGGGATTAATTTTGAGGAGACCTTTACCCCTGTAGCTAGATTGGAATCCATTAGGGTGCTACTAGCCTTTACCTATTATAAGGGATTTAAGCTGTTTCAAATAGATGTCAAGAGTGCCTTTTTAAATGGGGTAATAAAAGAGGATATTTTTATAGAACAACCCCCAAGTTTTGAGAGTTCCCAATATCAAAATCATATTTACAAACTAAAAAAGGCCTTATATGGATTGAAAGAAGCACCCAGAGCTTAGTATGAGAGGCTTAGCACATTCCTGTTAGAAAGAGAGTTTGTTAAGCGGAGCGTAGACACCACCCTTTTTCTAAGGAGAGTAGGGGATGATTTACTCATTGTCCAGATCTATGTTGATGATATAATTTTTGAAACTTCTAATAAATATTTATGTGATGAGTTTTCTAAAATAATAAGGGGTTTGAGATGAGTATGATGGGAGAGTTGTCCTATTTTTTGGGGTTTAGCATAAGACAAATGGATGATGGAACCTTTCTCAATCAATCTAAATATACTAAGGACATTTTGAAGAAATATGAAATAGACAAAGCCTAGCCAATCAACACTCCAATGAGCTCCTCTATTCAGTTAGATAAGGATTCAAGTGGAAAATCTGTTGATCAGTAGAAGTATAGAGGAATAATTGGATCACTGCTTTACCTGTTTGCTAGCCAACCTGATATTATGTTTAGTGTTTGTCCTTGGGCTAGGCTTCAAGATGATCCTAAAGAGTCCCACCTGACTGCTATTAAGAGAATTCTTAGATATCTTTTAGGGACCCCAAACCTAGGAATCTGGTACCCTAGGCACAGCACCTCTTTTGAGATTATTGGATATTCTGATTCTGACTTTACAGGGTGTAGGGTGGATAGAAAGAGCACTTTTGGAACTTATCAATTCATAGGATAGTGTTTAGTCTCCTGGTCCAGTAGAAAATAGAACTCAGTTGCACTCTCCACTGTTGAAGCTAAGTACATTGCCTCAAGAAGTTGTGTGGCCCAAGTTCTGTGGTTGAAGCAACAAGTCTTGGATTTAGGATTACCTGTGGGCATAAATTATATTCTGTGTGATAATACTAGTGCCATCTGCATTTCTAAGAATCCAATCCAACATTCTAGAACCAAACACATTGATATAAGGCATCACTTCATTAGGGACCAAGTTTCAAAAGGGTAGTAACTGAAAATCAGCTGGCTGACATATTTACTAAACCACTGGCCTTTGACTCATTCAGTATTTTGAGGACCAGATTAGGTGTGATTGACATAAATGCTTGATTCTAATGACTACTAATTTCATATTTCCCTATTTTTTTATTCTATTTCTGTTAGTTAGTTGTATGATTTGATTATCTATTTTCTGTTGATTGTTATTTTTCTGCTAATTTTTATTTTAATCTTATTGTTAGCTTGATTCGAATATTTATTTTGATACAATTTCCTACTTGGTTTTTACTTACTATTTTATGCTTTATAAAATCCGATCACTGCTCACTACTGCTGATAAACTAGATTTATGACTGAAAATTTTATCTTACTTTTTGGTTTGGAAGCTTGTAAGTAGTGATTGATTCCACTGGATCTGTTAAAGGGAATAAACATTGATGATTGTTTCTCTTCCTCTAACTCCTTTAATGGTGTATTATTTCTTTTGGATAAAAATATTCTTCAAAATTAAAAGTTAGTTTTTGAAATAGAGATCTATTTTGTCTTCCTACAGTAATCTACCTCATATGAATAGTATTTTTAAAGTTTTGAGTTATTGTTATAATTTTTTGAACCAAGTGATGGCATTTATCACACGATGTATGATTTTTGTTTTGTGAATTACTCTTCCTTATTATAGAGAGTAAGCTTTGTCGTCTCTTATGTCTGTAAGATAATTTTACAGCTGAGATTCTTTAATAATTTTGAGAGGAAGAATGCCTATAAAAGATGCACAAAGAGCGCCAAAATGAAAAGAGGCACAAAATTAGCCCAAACTAAAAAGATGCGCAATGTCGCCAAAAAATTGAAAGAATACACAAAGTGTATCAAAAATCAAAAGATGCACAAAGCGCCAAACAAATTGAAAAAAGGGGCAAAGAATTAACCCACAAAGAAATAGGCTTTCTTCCCTATAAGATCTTTAAATGTCTTAGAAAAATCAATGCACCCTTCATATTTTCAAAAGCTTGAGATGAAAAATCATGATTTCTGATTTCTTACTTTGCAATACTATTATATCAGATATTTTTCTGAAACGAGGCTTGAGAGGATCTCTTTTCGTATCTAATTTTTTTCTTTTGAATTGGATTTTTGTTTTGAAAGGAATGTGCATCTATAAGGTGTCCGAGGTGGGAGTTATGAAAGTCGATTTTCCAACTTTTCTGGATTTCAGCGCTGTCAATTATCTTCTTATTGGTTTTGGATTCAAAATCAAGGAAAAATTTTGATTTACTAGAGCAGATTGATTCAAAAAAAAAATTATTATTTTTTGTGTGTTTTTATGTTTATCATTTTGAGTTTTATTTACTCTGCTTTTGTCCTTCATTTTATTGTATTTATTTTTGGATCCCTGATCTTTCTCTCCATCCTCCATGCTTTTCACTTTTTCTTCATATCATTCTGGACGATCCCAAAATCATCCTGGATGATCATCTTCATCCTGGACGATCCATACATCATCCTGGATAATGTGCTCAAATCATCCCCACTCTGATCCAACGACTGAGTTATATCAATTATTGGTGATCATCCTGGACGATCCTTACATCGTCCTGGACGATATGATCCATACTTCCTGATCCTGATCAAACGATTGAGAATGCACCAATTATAGGTCATCATCCTGGACGATACACCTGATCATCCAGGATGATCCATGTGTCAGCAGTTAGACGATTCAAATTCGGCCCGTCCTATAAATTTATTGCATATTATCCCGGATGATCCACCTAATCGTCTTGGATGATACTTTTCATCAACGGTCGTCCGGCAGGACTTCTCGGGATGATCGCCTGTCTCTAATCATCCTGGATGATCTCTGATCATCCTGGATGATCTGACCAACTTTTTAACCAATCATCATGGCCGTCATAATTACTCATATCATCCTGGATGATCCTGTGATTGTACGGGATGATCTGGCTGATTTCTATTTAAACAGCCATTTTCTTCAGTTTTCTTCACACCTCTCCTTCCATACTTCCTCTCTTATGATTCTAATGGCTGGTGGGAAGAGATTTAGGCATCAGGGTGCAAGCTCCTCCCAGAGAAATATTGATCCCCGCTTTCCAAATACAACCGATCAGGCTGTCTTCCAACGATATCTTGAAGTTGGAATCGCACAATTCAAGATCGTCAACCCATGTACTCTTACCTACCCTATCCTGGATCTATTTGTACATACCTCCCTCACCTTCATCCTCACCCTGGCCTTCCCATTCAGCACTGAACTTCTCCAAGTCTTTTTCACAAATCTTCGCATCGCCGCTGACTACTCCACTCTTCACTCCTTTTTTAATCAACGATCTGTAGAACTCACAACCTAGGATTTTCACCATATCCTTCAACTCTCCGTCACTGGTGACAAACTCCACACCCTTATTTCTGATCCATATTATGGTTGGAGTGTCGCCAATCGCTTCCTTAGAAATACCAATGCCCCCTACCATAATAATGCTTGCACTTCCCTCCTTAAGGATGTCCGTACTATTCAATATATCCTTCGTTCCTCCATCATTCCAAAGGCTGAGGACCACATTCACATCACCCCTTTACTTTCTCTGACCATCTGCAACATCATGGTCTATTGAGAATTCAATGCTACTGATCTTCTTTTCAGATATATCAAGCATCTCACTACCATTAGGGATCCGGGTCATATACGATGTCCAAATCTAGCTCTAGGACACATCATTGCATATGCTTTGGAGATAAAATATGATGTGTAATATCCAGTCCCTGGCAATGTCCCTCCTTCATACTTCACAAACAATTCCTTGCATGTACTCCACAGTACCCAACTACATCCGGAGCCCGCCCTAGATGTTGAGGGGGAAGAGGAAGAAGCTATTTCTATTCCTGATGCACTTGATGCATCTACTCCCCTTCATATTGCATCCCCATTTGATCATCTGGTGTAGTGGTTCGACCAGTGGGAAGCCCGATTTGATTCTTACATTGCTGCCTAGGAGCAGCAGCACACTGAGGATCTACAGCGCTTCAATGACTACGTTGCTCAGCAACAAAGCAGCACGACCAGGACATTTCCTGGTTTAGAGCACACTTCGCTGCCATTCATAGTTACTTTTAGCCACCACCTCCTCCTCCTTCTGATCAGGATCCATCTCTTTTTAGCTTTGTGTTTTGTGTTATTTTCTGCTTGTACTGTTGTGTCTGTTCCTCCTCCTTTTTGTGATGTCAAAAGGGGGAGTTAGTGTTTTGAGTGACTAGTAGTTTCATGTACTATTCAATTTATTTCTTGTATTGCTCTTATTTTATAGTTGTTCTCCCTATTGTATTTTTTATTTAGTGAATTTTAAAATGATATTTGTCTTTCATATGTGTATTGGTTACTACGGTCTATTTGATTTGAAACTACTTAACAATTGTTTGCCATCATAAAAAAGGGAGAGATTATTGTAAATCTAGTTTTAAAGATAATAATTTTGATGATAGCAAACATTTCTATCTCTAGTTGCCTGTTTAATCTTTCAGGTACGCAGGTTTAATTACAAGTTCAAGCCACTCCAAGCTCGAGTCAGTCTGTTTTGAAATCTAGGTCCAATATACTTTTTTATCTTTATTGAGTCAAATGCTATGTAACTGATCCCTTAGCTAAGTAACCTTACACACACACACTCAGGGGGAGAGCTTGAGTGAATTAAAGTTTCTATTCATTTTTTCGTCAGATCATCTTGGACAATATTTTTATCGTCCTAGACAACAGATTAAGCCGATCGTCCTAGATGATCATCTATCATACGGGATGATAGGCTCAAATCAAAAATTCTCAGCTGCCAAATCAAGTTAGGTAAGTTTTATTTTTAGAGATTTGATCTGAACATCCCAGACGATACGTGTATCGTCCAGGATAATCCGTTACAATCATGCCTAAATTAGTCTGGTTATTAAGGAAAGTAATTAAGGTCTGATTGATTTGATCATATCATCCTGGATGATTGTAGGATTGTACGGGATGATGTGTTAAAAATCCTGACCGTCCAGCATGTTTTACCTGTACGTCCAGAGCAGTGATTAGGATGATTTTGGCACTTTTTGAACTAATTGTACAGGGCGATACCAATATCATTATGGACGATCAAGTCATTTTTAGGTCATCCAACACAAGTTCCTATAGACGACCAGAGCGGTCTTCTGGATGAATATCTTGAATTTACACTAATCAACTCGGACGATCGCAGAATCATACGGGACGATCTGAACAACTTTTTCTACTAATTATCCAGCAGAGCCAGATCGTCCAGGATGAAACAGGAGATTTTGAACCGATCGTACAGGACGATCTAGCGATCATCCTTTACGATATTGGCCGACCAGTTGAGATTTATGGTAAATTTTAAGCCCTCCTATAAAAGATCTTTTCTTCCAACAAGAAAAATCTTTTGCCACTTTCCTTTCTAGAGAAACCTTGAGAGAGAGAGAGAGTGAGAGAGAGCTTGGGAGAGGTAGAGAGGATCTTATGAGGGGGAGTTTATGAGGGATTCACAAAGGTTGCTCCAAGCAAGGATCAGAGTCATTTTCTTTGTTCGTCGTCTCTCATCTTATTAGTGTTTTTTGTGGGAGGATCGTTCACAAGAAGATCTGGGTTCTCTGCCCGCTTCAGGAGGAAGCGAAAAGAGTTCAGGTTCTATGCCTGCTTCAGGAGGAAGCAAAAGGAGTCCGGGTTCTCTGCCTGTTTCAGGAGGAAGCGAAAAGAGTTCAGGTTCTCTGCCTCACCGGGTTGGTGGAAAGGAGTTTTTGTACAAGCTTCTTCGCCTTGCTGTGGGAGCAAAAGGAGAGCCACTTTTGTGTTAGTGCAATACCTGGAGGGGAGGCCCTGGGGAGTGGACATATGTCAAGTTGACCGAACCACTATAAAATCTGGTGAGCTCTTTCTTATTATTTTCTACACTTTACTTTTCTGTTATTAACTGCTTGGGTGAAATTTGTGGTTAATCTTTTCATTTTTGTGTTTACTTATTTCTACTGCAAATTATCAAAAAGATCTTTCCTGTTGCTCGTGAATTTTTAAAATAACCAATTCACCCCCCTCTTGGTTAGCCTTGTAACTAGTTAATCAGGGCTTAACATCCCTATCGAACTTTCATAAATCTTTGGATTCAGTAATTTCAGTTATCTTGGCATCAAAAGAAGAAGACAAACAACTCAAAATTTTATTTACTTTTTCATAGTTTGTAAGTTCTCTTACTAAAGCATGTAAAGAAGTGACAATTTGAGTGAAGCTAGTATACATTTTAGAAATTGATTCACTAGGTTTCATGCAAAAGAGTTTGTAGTCATGAAGTAAGATGTTAAATCTAGATTGCTTAACTTCAGATGTACCTTCATAAGTAATTCATAATCTATCCCAGATTTCTTTACCAGTAGTGCAAGTAGAAACACACATGTAATCTTTAGATTTCAGTGCACAGAAAAATAGTTCAAACTTTGGCATTCAGTTGGGCTATGTCTCGATCATCAAGAGTCCATTCAGTAAAAGGCAGTTCAGTTTTAACATTATTAACCATTCTAAAAGGTGCTTCATAGCCATCCTTAACAGGCATCCAGATGTGATAATCTATAGATTGAAGAAAAGTGGACATGCGAGTTTTCCAAAATCAAAAGGTATGTTATCAAATAATGGTGGTCGTGTAATAGAATAATGTTCAGCTGTATTATGATTACCAAAGTTAGCCATGGATCAAAATTCAAAAGTTTTTAAACTTAATTTTTAAATCCCGCTCTAATATCACTTGAAAGTTTGATAGGGATGTTAAGCCCTTATGAACTAGTCCCGAGGCAAACCAAGAGGGGGGTGAATTGATAGTTTTAAAAATTTGAGAGAAAAATAATTATTTAGAAAATCTTTTTGAATGTTTTTAAACTTTTATAGTTATGCGATGGTGTGCAGAATTTAATGATAACAGAATACTAATCACAATCACACAATCATCAACAGAAAAGTAAATACAGAAAATAATCAGAAAGAACACACTAGATTTTATAGTGATTCGATCAACTTGACCTACATCCACTCCCTGGAGCCTCCCCTCTAGGTATTGCAATAACACTAAGAGTCTCTCCTTCTGCTCCCACAGCAAGGCAGATAAGCCTGCACAAAAACTACTTTCCACCAACCCGGTGAGGCAAAGAACCTGAACTCCTTTAGCTTCCTCCAGAAGCAGGAAGAGAACCTAGACTCCTTTCGCTTCCTCCTGAAGCAGATAGAGAACCTGGACTCCTTTCACTTCCTCTTGAAGCAAGCAGAGAACTTGGATCTTCTTGCAAATGATCCTCCCACAGAGATACCAACAAGATAAAAGACGACAAATGGAGAAGATGACCCAGATCCTTTCTTGGAGCAACCTTTGTGAATCCCTCATAAACTCCCCCTGACAAGATCCTCTCTCTCTCTCTCTCAAGCTCTCTCTCTCTCTCTCTCTCAAGGTTTTCTCTGGAAAGGAAAATGGCAAAAGATCTTTCTTGTTGGAAGAAAAATATCTTTTATAGGAGGGCCAAAAAATTACCCTAAATCTCAACTGGTCGTTAAAGATCATCCAGGATGATCGGTCGATCATCCTGTACAATTAGTTCAAAATCACATGTATCAGCCTGGATGATCTGGATCCTATGAACGATGAGTAGACAAAATTTATTCAGATCGTCCAGTATAATTCTACGATCATCCGGGACGATTAGTGTAAATCAGGAATTTTGTCCAGAAGATAGCTCTGGCCATCTAGGGGAAGTTGTGCTTGATGATCTCAAAATGACTTGATCATCCAGGATGATATGTATATCGTCCTGTACGATTAGTTCAAAAATGAGAAAATCATCCTAAACACAGCTCTGGACGCACAGGTTAAAATATGCTGGAGATTTTCAAAATGACATGATCATCCTAGACCATATGTCTATCGTCCGGTACGATTAGTTTAAAAATGACAAAATCATCCTACACACAGCTCTGGACGTACAAGTGATAGGCACTGGAGGGTAAGGATTTTTAACATATCATCTCGTACGATCTCGAGATCGTCCAGGATGATATGATCGAATCAATTAAACTTTAATTACTTTCCTTAGTCACCGGACTAATTTAGGCCTGATTATAATGGATCGTCCTGAACGATAAATGTATTGTCCAAGCGACTGAGAATTTCTAATTTAAGCCTATTGTCCTGTACTTTATGTGTATCATCTAGGACGATCGGCTTAATCAAACTTACTTAACATAATCGTCCTAAATAGGGTTTCTATTTTCACTAGATTATCCAGGATGATATGAATATCATCCAGGATGATCTGAACACAAAAATGAATAAAATCTCTAACTCACTAAAACTCTCCCCCTGAGTGTGTGTGTGCAAGGTCACTTAACTGTAGGATCAATTATATTACATTTGACTCAAGAAAGCGAAAAAATTACAATTAAACACACGTAGACCCGATCTAGAGTTGGCTTGAATTGCATTTGATCTTTTATACCTAAGATTTAGCCAGTTAAAGCAGAACACAAAAATGTTTGTTATCATCAAAATTATAATCACTAAATCTTGGTTTGTAACAAAACACTTAGTCAGAAATTCAGTTTATCAGTAGTAGTGAGCAGTGATCTGATTCTGATGAGAGTAAACAGTAAATAAAAGTAAATAAAAGAATGAAAGACACACTAAAATCAATAAATAAAAATCAACAAATGAAAAATAATAGAAAATAATCAAATTCGATAAGCAAATCTAACAACGAAAGTCAACAGGAAAAGAAATAATTCTATAGTTAAACAATTAATCAAATCAAATAGACGCTAAAAGCAAAATGAAAAATAGAAAATTAGAAATCAGTTATCATCAGATTCATGCATTTATGTCAATCACACCTAAACTGGTCCTCAAAATGCTGAATGAGTCAAAGGTCAGCGGTTTAGTAAAGATGTCAGCCAGTTAATTTTTAGTTGCTACATGATGTAGCTCAATATCCCCTTTTGTAACATGGTCCTTAATGAAGTGAAGTCTTATGTCAATGTGTTTGGTTCTTGAATGTTAGATAGGATTCTTAAAAATGTAGATGGCACTAGTGTTATCACATAGAAATGAAATTGTGCCAATAGGTAATCCTAAATCTAAAACTTATTCCTTCAACCAAAGGACTTGGGCCACACAACTTCATAAGGCAATGTACTCAGCTTCAGCAGTAGAAAGTGCAACTGAGTTTTATTTTCTACTGGACTAGGAGACTAAAGACTGTCCTATGAAATGCAAAGTTCCAAAAATTCTCTTTCTATCCACCCTAAATCCTGCAAAATTAGAATCAGAATATCCAATAATCTCAAAAGAAGTGTTATACTAGGATACCAGATTCCTAAGTTTGGGGTCCCTATAACTTATCTAAGGATTCTCTTAACTGTAGTTAGGTGGGATTCCTTAAGATCAGCTTGAAATCTAGCACAAAGGTAAACACTAAATATAATATAAAGTCAGCTAGCAGTCAGGTAAAGCAGTGATCCAATTATTCCTCTAAACATCTTCTGATCAATAGATTTTCCATTTGAATCTTTATCTAACTGAATAGTGGAACTCATGGGAGTATTGATTGGCTTAGCTCTGTCCATTTCATATTTCTTTAAGATATCCTTAATATATTTTAATTGATTCAAAAAGGTTCCATCATCTATTTGCCTTATGCTAAACCCCAAAAAGTAGGATAATTCTCTCATCATACTCATCTCAAACTCCTTACTCATTATCTTAGAAAAATCAACACTTAAATTTTTATCAGAAGATCTAAAAAGTATATCATCAACACAGATCTAGACAATGAGTAGATCATCTCCTACTTTCCTAAGAAAAAGGGTGGTGTCTACGTTCTCCTTTATAAACTCTCTTTCTAATAGGAATGTGCTAAGTCTCATACCAAGCTTTGGGTGCCTGTTTCAATCCATATAAGGCCTTTTTTAATTTATAAATATGATTAGGATATTGAGAATTCTCAAAACCTGGGGGTTGCTTTACAAAGACATCTTCTTTTATTACCCCATTCAAAAAGGCACTCTTGACATCCATTTGAAAAAGCTTAAATCCCTTATAATAGGTAAAAGCTAGTAGTACTCTAATGGCTTCCAATCTAGCTACAGGGGCAAAGGTCTTCTTAAAATTAATACCTTCTATTTGATTGTACCCCTTAGCAACCAATCTTATCTTATTCCCAACCACCACAACAGAATCATTCATCTTATTCTTAAAGACCCATTTGATTCCCACTACACTTTGATTCTTAAGTCTTTCTACTAACTCCCAAACATCATTCCTTACAAATTTGTTCAATTCCTCTTACATTACTAAAATCCAAAATTTATCTGAAAGGGCTTGATTGATGTTGGTGGGTTCAATCATTGAGATAAAGGCAAAATGGTTTACTTCCTTCCTAAGTCCATACCTGGTTCTAACACCTTAAGAAGGGTCTCCTAAGATCAGTTATTTAGGATGACTCAAAGAGTATCTCTGATCTCTAGGCAAAATATTTTGAGGTTCTACTCTTTCCAACCAGATTTGTATTTTCAACTCCTTGGGTAATCTCTCTTACATCTTCTTCTTCCTCAACTCTAGTCTCCTTAGGATCAGATTTATAAAACACCCCATGTGTTATCTCCTCTGAAAGTTTGATAGGGATGTTAAGCCCTGATGAACTAGTCCCAAGGCTAACCATGAGGGGGTGTGAATTGGTTATTTAAAAATTTGAGAGCAACAGTAAAAAATCTTTTTGATGATTTGTAGCAGAAACAAGTAAAACATACAAACGAAAAGATCAAATATAGATTTCACCCAAGCAGTTAATCACAGAGAACTAAAGTACAGAAAGTAATCAGAAAGAACACACCAGATTTTATAGTGGTTATGTCAACATGACCTACGTCCACTCCCCGGTGCCTCCCCTCCGGGTATTGCACTAACTCAAAGTGTCTCTCCTTTTGCTCCCACAGTAAGGTGGAGAAGCCTGTAAAAAAACTCTTTTCCACCGACACGGTGAGGCAGAGAACCTAACCTCCTTTTACTTCCTCCTAAAGCAGGCAGAGAACCTCGGACTCCTTTCGCTTCCTCCTGAAGCAGGCAGAGAACCTGAACTCCTTTTGCTTCCTCCTGAAGCGGGCAGAGAACCTGGATCTTCTTGTCGACGATCCTCCCAAGAGACACTGACAAGACCAGAGACTATGAATGGAGAAGACGACTCTGATCCTTACTTGGAGCAACCTTTATGAATCCCTCACAAACTCCCCCTCACAATATCCTCTCTCTCTCTCCCAAACTCTCTCTCTAGGGTTTCTCTGGAAAGGAAAGTGGTAAAAGATTTTTCTTGTTGGAAGAAAAATATCTTTTAAAGGAGGGCTCTAAAATTGCCCTAAATCTCAACTGGTCGGTAAGAATCATCCAGGATGATCGATAGATCGTCCTGTATGATCAGTTCAAAATTAGTTATTTTAGCCTAAATGATCTGGCTCTTCTGGACGATCAGTGGAAAAAATTGTTCAGATCGTCCCATACGATTCTGTGATCGTCCGGGATGATTAATGTAAATGCAGGAATTTTGTCCAAAAGATCGCTCTGGTCGTCTAGAGAAACTTGTGCTGGACGATCTAAAAATGACTTGATCATCTAGGATGATAAGGGTATCGTCCTAGACGATTAGTTCAAAAAGTGACAAAATCATCCTGAGCACCGCTCTGGACGTACAACTGAAACACACTAGATGATCATGATCATCCTGGACGATCTTACGATCGTTCCTTACGATGTGATCGTATCAATTAAATATTAATTACTTTCCTTAATCACCAGACGAATTTAGGCATGATTGTACTGGATCGTTCAGGATGATACACGTATCGTCCGAGACGATCAGATCAAATTCCTAAAATTAAAACTTGCCTAACTTGATCTAGCGGCTAAGAAATTTTGATTTGAGCATATCGTCCCGTATGATGTATGGATAGTCCAGGATGATCTGCTTAATCAGATACACTTAACTTGGTCGCCCTAATTAGGGTTTCTATTTTTACTTGATCGTCCAGGATGATGTGAATATCGTCCAGGATGATCTGAACAAAAATTAAATAGAAACTCTAATTCACTCAAGCTCTCCCCCTGAGTGTGTGTGTGCAAGGTTACTTAGCTAGGGGATCAGTTACATTATAATTAACTCAAGAAAAGAAAAATAGTACATTAGACACACTTGGACCTAAATTACAATACAGACTGACTCGTTCTTGAACTGGCTTGAACTTGTAATTGATCATGCGTACCTGAAAGATTAGACAGTTAACAAGAACCAGATATGTTTGCTATCATCAAAATTATAGTCCTTGAAACCAAATTCGTAATAATCTCCTCCTTTTTGATGATGGCAAACACTTAGTAATAATTTCAAAAAAATGAATTTAACAACAGGTGAATAATACAAAATCACTGAACGAATCCAAAATGCAAGACTTACTACTCCCCCTTTTGACATCTCAAAAAGGGAAATACAACATAGAAAAATAGTAAAACCCGTATAATTCCAAAATCACAAGACACTACTCCCCCCCCCCCCTTTTTTGATCAGCTCCAGTAAAAAGAATTTCCCCTAATTTTCAATTCAAAAGCCAATAAGAAGACAATTGACAATGCTGAAATCCAGAAAAGTTAGAAAATTGACTTTCGTAACTCCCACCTCGGACACCTTATAGATGCAAATCACTTTCAAAACAAAAATCCAATTCAGAAGAAAAGAAATTAGATTCGAAAAGAGATCCTTTCAAGCCTCATTCCAAAAAAATATCTGATATAATAGTATTATAAAGTAATAAATCAAAAATCAGGATTTTCAACCTTAAGCTTTTGAAAATATTAAGTGGTGCACGGATTTTTCTAAGACATTTAACGATCTGAAAGGGAAGAAAGCTTGGTTGGGCTCATTTTGTGCCTCTTTTTTAATTAGTTTGGCGCTTTGCGCATCTTTTGATTTTTGATACACTTTGTGTATCTTTTAGTTTGGCAATATTTCACATCTTTTCAGCTTTGGGCTCATTTTGTGCCTCTTTTTTTTAATTTGTTTTACGCACTGCACATCTTTTGTAAGTTTTCTCCCTCTCAAAATCATTAAAGGAACTCAGCTGTAAAATTACCTTCCAGACATAAGAGACGCTAAAGCTTACTCTCTACAATAAGGAAGAGTAATTTATAAAATAAAAACCATACATCGTATGATAAGTGCAATCACTTGGTTTAGAAAATCATAATAATGACTCAAAACTTTGAAAAATACTATTTATATGAGGTAGATTACTATAGAAAGATAAAATAAATCTCTATTTCAAAAACTAATTTTTTTTCATTTTAAAAAAGATTTTTGTCCAAAAGAGACAATACATCAGTAAAAAAGTTAGAGGAAGAGAAACAATCATCAATGTTTCTACCCTTTAACAGATCCAGTGGAATCAATCACTACTTACTAGCTTCCAAATAAAAATAAGGTAAAACTCTCAGTCAGAAATCCAGTTTGTCAGAATTTATAAATAGTGATCGGATTTTGAAAAGCATAAAATAGTAAATATAAGAGATGAACCAGTAAATAAAAATAGGTAGAAAATCACATCAAAATAAATACTCAAATCAAACTAACACTAAGGCTAAAACAGAAATCATCAGAAAAAATTAAAAATAATAGAAAGTAACTAATCAAATCAAATAGCTATTTAACAGAAACAGAATAAAAAAGGACAAATCAGATATCAGTATTCATTAGAACCAAGCATTTATATCAATCACTCCTAATCTGGTACTCAAAATACTGAATGAGTCAAAGGCCAGTGGTTTAATAAATATGTCAGGCAGTTGATTTTTAGTTGCTATATGATGTCGCTCAATGTCCCCTTTCATAACATGGTCCCTAATGAAGTGATGCCTTATATCAATGTGTTTAGTTCTAGAATATTGGATTGAATTCTTAGAGATGCAGATGATACTAGTATTATCACACATAATAGAAATTGTGCCCACAGGTAATCCTAAATCTAAGACTTATTTCTTCAACCAAAGAACTTGGGCCACACAACTTCCTAAGGCAATGTACTTAGCTTCAGCAGTGAAAAGTGCAACTGAGTTCTGTTTTCTACTGGACCAGGAGACTAAAGACTGTCCTATGAATTGACAAGTTCCAGAAGTGCTTTTCTATCCACCCTACACCTTGCAAAGTCAGAATCAGAATATCCAATAATCTCAAAAGTGGTGCTGTGCCTAGGGTACCATATTCCTAGGTTTGGGGTTCCTAAAAGATATCTAAGAATTCTCTTAATAATAGTCAGGTGGGACTCTTTAGGATCAGCCTGAAACCTAGCACAAAGACAAATACTAAACATGATATCAGGTCGGCTAGCATTCAGGTAAAGTAGTGATCCAATTATTCCTCTATACTTCTTCTGATCAATAGATTTTCCACTTGAATCCTTATCTAACGGAACAGAGGAGCTCATGGGAGTGTTGATTGGCTTGGGTTTAACCATTTCATATTTCTTCAAAATGTTGTTAGTGTATTTAGATTGATTGTGAAAGGGTCCATCATCCATTTACCTTACGCTAAACCCTAAAAAGTAGGATAATTCTCCCATCATACTCATCTCAAACTCCTTACTCATTGTTTTAGAAAACTCATCACATAAATATTTATTAGAAGATCCAAAAATTATATCATCAACATAGATCTGGACAATGAGTAAGTCATCCCCTATTCTCCTCAGAAAAAGGGTGGTGTGTACGCTCCCCTTAACAAGCTCTCTTTCTAACAGGAATGTGCTCAGCCTCTCATACCAAGCTCTGGGTGCTTGTTTCAATCCATATAAGACCTTTTTAAATTTGTAAATATGATTTGGATATTGGGAACTTTCAAAACCTGGGGGTTGTTCTACAAAAATATCCTCTTTTATTACCCCATTTAAAAAGGTACTCTTGACATCCATTTGAAACAGCTTAAATCCCTTATAACAGGCAAAGGCTAGTAGCACTCTAATGGCTTCCAATCTAGCTACAGGGGCAAATGTCTCCTCAAAATTAATCCCTTCAATTTGATTATACCCCTTACCCACCAATCTTGCCTTATTCCTAATCAGCACACCAGAATCATTCATCTTATTCTTAAAGACCCACTTGGTTCCCACTATACTTTGATTTCTAGGTCTTTCTACTAACTCCCAAATATTGTTCCTTATAAATTGATTCAATTCTTCTTGCATAGCTAAGATCCAAAATTCATCAGAAAGGGCTTGATTGATGTTAGTGGGTTCAGTCAATGAGATAAAGGCAGAGTGGTTTACTTCCTTCCTAAGTCCATACCTAGTCCTAACACCTTCAGAAGGGTCTCCTAAGATCAGTTCTATAGGATGAGTCGAAGAATATCTCCAATCTCTAGGCAATATGGTTTGAGGTTCTACCCTTTCCTCTATATTTATATTTTCAACCCCTTGGGTAATCTCCTCTACCTCTTCTTCTTCCTCAACTCTAGTCACCTTAGGATCAGATTCATCAAATACCACACGAGTTGTCTCTTCCACCACCAAAGTCCTCTTATTGAACACCCTAAAGAATTTCCCCACACTAGAATAGCCTAAGAACACTCCTTCATCAGATTTGGGGTCCAATTTTCCTAAGGATAATTTCCCATTGTTCAGAATAAAAACCTAACAGCCAAAGACATGGAGGTGGGAAAGGTTTGGAGTTCTACTCTTGATGATCTCATAAGGTATTTTGTTCAGATTTAATCTAACATTCACCCTATTCAGCACATAACAGGCAGTGTTCACCGCTTCAGTCCAAAAGTATTTTGAAAGTGAATACTTAGTAAGTATGGTTCTTGCGGCTTCCACTAAGGTTCTGTTCTTCCTTTCAGCTACCCCATTCTGGTGAGGGGTCCTGAGAGCTAAAAAATTATGACTAATCCATTGCTCCTCACAGAAACTTCCAAATTTCAAATTTTCAAACTCTCCACCATGAGCACTATGAATAGTCAAGATCTCATAATATAACTTCCTCTGAATCCAAGTGGAGAAGGACATAAATTTATCAAATAACTCAGATTTATGTGACAGAAATTTAATCCAAGTGAACCTCAAGTAGTCATCAATAATCACAAAACCATAGACTTTCCCCACTAAGATGGCAGTACTAATGGGTCCAAAGAGATCAATGTGAAGGACTTCTAAATGTCTAGATGTGCTAATGTCATTAACAGAGTGAAAGGAGGACTAGACTTGCTTCTCTAATTGAGAGGTATCACACAGGTGGTCCTTAGTGAACTTAAGCTTAGGACACCTCTAACTAAGTCCTTTTGGGTGACTCTCCTAAGGGTTTTCATACTGGCATGACACAATCTCCTATGCCACAACCAAGACTCACTAGCAGCAGTATTTAAACAAATTGAATTTTCAGCTTTAATGCAACATACATCCAACTTGTAGATATTATTGATTATTTATCCCTGCAAAACAATTTTATCATTTAAGCTTAAAATACAGTAAGTTGGTAGGAATTTGATGCTGTATCCTTTGTCACAGAGTTGACTAATGCTCAGCAAGTTATGTTTCAGCCCATCTACAAGCAAAACATTATCAATCATAAAATTCTTTGAATCACCAATTATACATGAACCTACAACCCTCTTGGTGGTGTTATCTCCAAGTGTAACCCTACCTCCAGCCCTGGCCTCCAGCGAAATGAACTGATTTGCATATCCCGTCATGTGTCTTGAACATCTGATGTCCAGCTACCACATGCTCTCACGAGGTCTTGTGTGAGAGCACACCTACAAAATCATCAAATGTCCGATTTAGAAACCCAAACAGGTTTGGGTTCCTTCTTATGAAAAGGAAAATGCAATACATGTGTGCTGTGCTGTGAAACAGGCAGTTTGGGCCTCCACACCTAATGTGTACTACGGTGAACAATATAGGTGTGGGAGATGTGTCCTAGCATGCCACATAAAAAATATCTAACACCAGGAAAAGGGTTAACTAATCTACATGGGTGATAGTGCCTCTTCCTAGGTTTGTATGAAACATACTTTGATAATTTTAAAACAGATTCTTCAAAAGGTGGAGGTGCATAAAACTGTGCAAAAGTAGGAGGTGTTTGATTTTTCTCAAAAGCACTAATTTTAACTTTCAGAAATTCATTTTCTATGTTAAGACTTGCAATTTCAAATTTCAGTGCACCATTGCTACTCTCAACTTCACGTGCCATGTTGTCTAATTCTTTAAAAGCTCTTTCTAAATCAACATGCGAGGTTTTCAATGAATCATGCTTAGTAACTAAATCAGAATATTTTTTGTTTAATTCATCAAACACATCAAGTAAAGACATGTGATTGCTGTCAAGTGTGGAATCATCTTTAACTTTTGAATCATGCTCTTTTTGTAAATTCAAAAGTTCTAGTTTCAGGCTAGCATGAGTTTTCTTAAGCTTCCTATACGATGCATAAATTTTTTTAGATATTTCAAATAATTGATCGTAAGTAAGCTCACATACACTTCCTTGTCAGACTGACCAGGATAATCATCAGCCATCAAACATAAATTTATTTCCTCCTCTTCAGCTTCAATCTCAGAAGAGTCGGATGCAGAATCTTCCTATAACACCTTCTGAATCTGCTTCTTGTCCTTCCTAAACTTATGTTTCTCCTCACCCTTCTCCTTGCTTGGGTGTGCTTTAAGTGTAGGACATTCAGCCTTAATGTGTCTAGGCTTCCTGTATTCAAAACAGAAAGTATCAGATGAACCCTTAAAATTTTTACTTGACTTACCCTTATTCCACTTCTGAAAGTTCTTGTGTTTCTTCCTAAAAAAGCTTTTGAATTGCCTAGTGATCAAGGCAACGTCATCACTATCAGACCTAAAAGTACTAGTATCACTATCGTTGGCCTTCAGTGCCACTATTTTCTCCTTCTTCTTTTCACCTGCATCAAGCTGCCTTTGGTTCACCCCTTGCTTGTAAGCAATGAGTGATCCAAATAAGCTATCAATAGAGTAAGTATTCAAAACTTTAGATTTAGTGATTGTAATTATCTTAGCATCATACGAAGAAGGAAAATATCTAAGAATTTCTTTCACTCTTTCGTAGTTTATAAGTTCTCTTCCTAATGCATGCAAAGAAGTGACAATTTGAGTGAATCTCGTATACATTTTAGAAATGGTTTCAGTAGGTTTCATACAAAAAAGTTCAAAGTCATGAAGTAAAATGTTTAACCTAGACTGTTTGACTTCAGTTGTACCCTCATAAGTGATGCATAATCTATCCCAAATCTCTTTGCCAGTTGTACAACTAGAAACACGCATGTAATCCTCAGATTTTAAAGCACAGAGAAAATAGTTCAAACATTTGGCATTCAATTGTGTAAAGTAACGATCATCAAAAGTCCAATCTGTAAAGGGCAGTTCAGTTTTAACATTGTTAATCATTCTAAAAGGCAGCTTGTAGCCATCCTTAACAAGCATCCACATACGATAATCAATTGATTGAAGAAAAGTGGACATGGATTAAATTCAAAAGGTATGTTATCAAACAATGGCGATCGTGTAATTGAATAACCTTCAGCAGTATTATGATTACCAAAGTTAGCCATGGATCAAATTCAAAAGTTTTTCAAAACAAAATTTTATGAATCCCGCTCTGATACCACTTGAAAGTTCGATTGGGATGTTAAGCCCTGATGAACTAGTCCCGAGGCTAACCAAGAGGGGGGGGTGAATTGGTTATTTAAAAATTCAAGAGCAACAGTAAAAAATCTTTTCAATGATTTGCAGTGAAAATAAGTAAAACACACAAATGAAAAGATCAAATACAGATTTCACCCAAGCAGTTAATCACAGAGAACTAAAGTGCAGAAAGTAATCAGAAAGAACACACCAGATTTTATAGTGGTTTGGTCAACTTGACCTACATCCACTCCCCGGAGCCTCCCCTTTCGGTATTACACTAACTCAAAGTGTCTCTCCTTTTGCTCCCACAACAAGGTGGAGAAGCCTGTACAAAAATGCCTTTCCACTAACACGGTGAGGCAGAGAACCTAACCTCCTTTTGCTTCCTCCTGAAGCAGGCAGAGAATCTCAGACTCCTTTCGCTTCCTCCTGAAGCAGGCAGAGAACCTGAACTCCTTTTGCTTCGTCCTGAAGCAGGCAAAGAACCTGGATCTTCTTGCCGACGATCCTCCCAAGAGACACCGACAAGACCAGAGACGACGAGCGGAGAAGATGACTCTGATCCTTGCTTGGAGCAACCTTTGTGAATCCCTCACAAACTCCCCTCACAAGATCCTCTCTCTCTCTCTCCCAAACTCTCTCTCTAGGGTTTCTCTGGAAAGGAAAGTGGCAAAAAGATTTTTCTTGTTGGAAGAAAAATATCTTTTAAAGGAGGGCTCTAAAATTGCCCTAAATCTCAACTGGTCGGCAAGAATCATCCAGGACGATCGATAGATCATCCTATACGATCAGTTCAAAATCAGTTGTTTCAGCCTTGACGATCTGGCTCTTTTGGACGATCAGTGGAAAATATTATTCAGATCGTCCGGGACGATTAGTGTAAATTCAAGAATTTCATCCAGAAGACCGCTGTAGTCGTCCAGAGAAACTTGTGCTGGACAATCTAAAAATGACTTGATCATCCAGGACGATAAGGGTATCGTCCTGTATGATTAGTTCAAAAAGTTCCAAAATCATCCTGAGCACCGCTCTAGACGTACAACTGAAACACACTAGATGATCATGATCATCCCAGACGATCTTGCGATCGGTCCGTACGATGTGATCGTATCAACTTTCCATAATCACCAGACTAATTTAGGCATGATTGTACAGGATCGTTCAGGATGATACACGTATCATCCGGGATGATCAGATCAAATTCCTAAAATTAAAACTTGCCTAGCTTGATCTGGCAGCTGAGAAATTCTGATTTGACCCTATCGTCCCATACAATGTATGGATCGTCCAGGACGATCTGCTTAATCAGACACACTTAACTTGGTCGCCCTAATTAGGGTTTCTATTTTTACGTGATCATCTAGGATGATGTGAATATTGCCCAGGACGATCTGAACTAAAATTGAACATAAACTCTAATTCACTCAAGCTCTCCCCCTGAGTGTGTGTGTGCAAGGTTACTTAGCTAGGGAATCAGTTACATTATAATTGACTCAAGAAAAAGAAAATAGTACATTAGACACACTTGGACCCAAATTATAATACAAACTGACTCGTTCTTGAACTAGCATGAACTTGTAATTGATCCTACGTACCTGAAAGATTAGACAGTCAACAAGAACCAGATAAGTTTGCTATCATCAAATTTATAGACCTTGAAACCGAATTCGTAACATCCTCCACCACCAAAGTCCTCTTATTAAATACCCTAAAGGATTTCCACACATTAGAATAGCCTAAGAACACTCATTCATCAGATTTGGAGTCAAATTTTCCTAAGGATGATTTTCCATTATTCAGAATGAAAACCATATAGCCAAAGACATGAAGGTGGGATAGGTTTGGAGTTCTACCCTTAATGATCTCATAAGGTGTCTTATTTAGATTTGATCTAACATTCACCCTATTCAGCACATAACAGGCAGTGTTCACCACTTCAGCCCAAAAGTATTTTAGAAGTGAATACTCAGCAAGCATGGCTCTAACAACTTCCACTAAGGTTCTATTCTTTCTTTCAACTACCCCGTTTTACTGAGGGGTCCTAGGAGCTAAAAGGTTATGGCTAATCCCTTGATCCTCACAAAAGGTTCCAAATTTTATATTTTCAAACTCCCCACCGTGATCACTATGGATGGTCACAATCTCACAGCCTAACTTCTTGTAAATCCAAGTGGAGAAAGATTCAAATTCATCAAATGACTCAGATTTAGGTGACAAAAATCTAATCCAAGTGAGCCTCGAGTTATCATCAACAATCACAAATCTATAGACTCTCCCCCCTAAGTTGGCAGGGCTAATGGGTCCAAACAAATCTATGTGATGGACTTCTAAAGGTCTAGTGGTGTTGATGTCCGTAATTGAGTGGAAAGAGGAGTGGACTTGCTTCCCTAATTGACAGGCGTCACATAAGTGGTCCTTAGTGAACTTAAGCTTGGCGACACCTCTAACTAAGTCCTTTTGGGTGACTCTTCTAAGGGTTTTCATACTAGCATGATATAACATCCTATGCCATAGCCAAGACTCATCAGCAGCAGTTTTTAAGCAAATAACAATATCAGCTTTAAAGCAATTTAAATCCAGCATGTAGACATTGTTGACTTTTTCCTGCAAAACAATTTTATTATTTAAGCTTATAATGCAGCAAGTAGGCAGGAACATTATGCTGAAGCCTTTATCACATAGCTGGATGATGCTTAGCATATTATATTTCAGTCCATCTATAAGTAAAATATTGCCAATAATGAAATTTTGTGAATTACCAATTATACCTGCTCCTACCACCCTCGTGGTGGTGTTGTCTCTAGGTATAACCTTGCCTCCAGCTCTGGTCTCTAGTGAAATGAACTGATTTGGATCTCCCATCATATGTCTTGAACATCCGTTATTCAGGTACCACATGCTGTCACGAGGCCTTTTGTGAGAGCACTGCTATAAAATCATCAAACGTCAGATTTTAGAACCCAAACAAGTTTGGGTTTCTTTTTATGAAAAGAAGAATGCAATGCATGTGTGCTGTGCTATGAGTCATGCAATTTGGGTCTCTACACCCAATGTGTAGTATGGTGAACAGTTCATGTGTGAGAGATATTTCCAAGCATGCCACAAGAAAAATATGCTTTGAAGATTTTGAATTAGATTCTTCAAATGGTGGAGTTGCATAAAACTATCCAAAAGTAGGAGATGTTTTATTTTTCTCAAAAGCACTAATATTTAGTCTTAGAAATTCTTTTTCCTTCGTAAGACTAGTGAAAGTTCGATAGGGATGTTAAGCCCTAGTGAACTAGTCCTGAGGCTAACAAAGAGAGGGGGGGGGGGGGTGAATTGGTTATTTAAAAATTTCACGATAACAATGAAAATCTTTTCGATACTTAGCATCAGAAACAAGTAAACAAGAACGAAAAGATCAATCACAGATATTCACCCAAGCAGTTAATATCGGAAAAGTAAAGTACAAAACTGAATCAGAAAAGCAAACTAGATTTTATAGTGGTTCGGTCAACTTGACCTACGTCCACTCCCCGGATCCTCCCCTCCGGGTATTGCACTAAATAAAAAGTGTCTCTCCTTTTGCTCCCACAGCAAGGCGGAGAAGCCTGTACAAACACCTCCTTTTCACCACACAGTGAGGCAGAGAACCCGACCTCCTTTTACTTCCTCCTGAAGCAGGCAGAGAACCTTCGAACTCCTTTTGCTTTCACCTGAAGCGGGCAGAGAACCCTGGATCTTCTTACGAATGATCCTCCCACGATGAACACCGACTAGACAAAAGACGACGAGCGGAGAAGACGACTCTGATCCGTGCTTGGAGCAACCTTAGTGAATCCCTCACTAACTCCCCCTCACAAGATCTTCTCTCTCTCTCCCAACTCGCTCTCTCTCTAGGGTTTCTCAGGGAAGGAAGGTGGTAAAAGATTTTTCTTATTTCAAGAAAAAGTTCTTTTATAGGAGGGCTTAAAATTTGCCCTAAATCTCAACTGGTCGGCTAAGATCGTCCAGGACGATCGATAGATCATCCTGTACGATCAGTTCAAATTCAGCTGTTTCAGCCTGGACGATCTGGCTCTTCTGGATGATCAGCAGAAAAAATTGTTCATATCATCCCGTACGATCCTGCGATCGTCCGGGCCGATTAGTGCAAATCGAGGAATATCATCCAGAAGACTGTTCGGGTCGTCCAGCGAAATCTGTGCTAGACGACCAAAAAATGACTTGATCGTCCAGGATGATAGGTATATCGTTCTGTACGATTAGTTCAAAAAGTGGCCAAATCATCCTGAACACAGTTCGGGTCGTACAGCTGAAATGCACTAGACGATCATGATCGTCCAGGACGATATGATCGTATCAATCAAAAATAAATTGCTTTCCTTAATTACCAGATTAAATTAGGCATCGTTGTACTGGATCGTCCAGGATGATACACGTATCGTCCAGGACGATCAGACCAAATAATTAAAAATAAAAACTTGCCTAACTTGATCTAGCGGCTGAGAATTTCTGATTTGAGCATATCGTCCCGTACGATCCAAAGATCGTCCAGGACGATCTGCTTAATCAGACCCTCTTAACTTAGTCGCCCTAATTAGGGTTTCTATTTTTACCTGATTGTTCAGGACGATGTGAATATCATCCAGGACGATCTGAATAAAAACTGAACAGAAACTCTAATTCACTCAAGCTCTCCCCCTGAGTGTGTGTGTGCAAGGTTACTTAGCTAGGGGATCAGTTACATTATAATTGACTCAATAAAATGAAAAATAGTACATTGGACACACTTGGACCCGATCTTGAGTTAGCTTTAGTGGCTCGTGGTATTTTGTGCCTGAAACAGATTAGCCAAGCAAAACACACTGGAAAAATGTTTGTCATCATCAAAATCATATTTGCAACAATCTCCCCCTTTTTGATGATGGCAAACATTTGTAAAGTAGTTTGAAAATAATAATAAATAGGAGATCGAAAAACAGATATATTTTTTCAATTTTCATTTAAAAATCAAACTAATACAGAAAATATAACACATAACAAGGACTGAAATGACTACAACTGACTCCCCCTTTTGACATCACAAAAAGGAGGTGTGAAAAATAGAACACGGAAATAAAACATAAAAGAGAACAACTACAAAACAGGAAACTAAAACTGAGGCGGATCCTGATCGGAAGAAGAAGGAGGTGGCGGTGGAGGGTTGAAGTAATGGTGAATGGCCTGAAAGTGGGCTCCAATCCAGGCGATGTCCTGGTCATGCTGTTGTTGCTGCTGCGCAGCATAGTCAGTGAAGCGCTGGATATCCTCGACGTGCCGCTGCTACTGGGCAACCACGTAGGAGTCAAATCTGGCCTCCCACTGATCAAAATGCTGCACTAGGTGGTCAAAGGGAGAGGCAATGCGAAGGGGAGCAGGTGCCTCTAGTGCAGCAGGAACTGGAATGGCCTCTTCCTCCTTTTCCTCAATATCCGGGGCGGGCTCCGGATGTAGTCGTGTGCTGTGTAGGACAAGGAAGGCATTGTTGGTGAGGAAGGAAGGAGGAACATCTGGAGCTGCGGGATATTGCAGGTCATATTTGGTTTTGAGGGCATAGGCAACGATGTGTCCTAAGGCTAGATTTGGACGACGGCGATGACCTAGATCCCGAATGGTGGTGAGGTGCTCGAGGTACCGGATAATAATGTCTGTGGCATTGAATTCCCTATTGGCCAGGATGTAGTAGGTGGTCAAGGACAGGAGTGGGGTGATGTGAATCCGATCCCCCGCCTTTGGAATGACGGAGGAATGAAGAACATGCTGAATAGTTCGGGCGTCCTTAAGAAGTGTGGAGCAGGCATTGCCATGAGAAGGGGCATTGGTATTGCGAAGGAAATGATTGGCGACACTCCAATCATAGTCTGGGTCGGTGATAAGGGTGTGGAGTTTGTCGCCAGTGACGGATAGCTGGAGAATATTGTGAAAGTCCTGATAGGTAAGTTCGACGGAGCGCTGATTTACATAAGAACGGAGAGTGGAGTAATCAACCAAAATCTGCAAGTTTGCAAAGAAGACGCAGAGAAGTTCAGAATTAAAAGGAAATGTGAGAGTCATGATGAAGGTGAGGGAGGTGTGTGCGAAGAGGTCAAGGACAGGATAAGTGAGAGTGCCAGGATTTATGATTTTTGATGGTGTGATCCCCACTTTGCAGTATCGCTTGTAGGCAGCCTAATCGGCTGCATTGGGGAAGCGAGGATCAACCGGTCCCCGGGAGGAATTGGCACCCTTTTGTCGAGACCTTTTTCCACCAGCCATTAGGAATCTAAAGTGTAAGGAAGTAGAAGGATAGTGGAAGAAAAAAGGTGTGGAAAATTCTGAAGAAAATAAATGTTCATATAGAAAACGGCCTGATCGTCCCGTACGATCGCGACATCGTCCGGGACTATATGGGCATTTATGATGTCCTGGACGATTGGTCAAAAAGACGGTCCGATCGTCCAGGATGATTAGACATAGGCAATCGTCCCGAGGAGTCGGGCTGGACGACCGTTGATGAAAAGTATCATCCCGTACGATTAGGTGGATTGTCCGGGATGATATGCAATAAATATGTCAGACGGGCTAAATTCCAATCGTCCAGCGGCTGGCACGTGGATCATCCAGGATGATGAGGTGGATCATCCAGGATGATGGACAATAATTGGTGCAATGTCAGCCATTTGATCATATCAGAAAGATATGGATCATATCGTCCAGGATGATGTAAGGATCGTCCATGACGATCACCAATAATTAGGATTTTTCAGCAGCAGGAGCAGTGTGGGGACGATTTTGAATGAATCATTCAGGATGATGTTTGGATCGTTCAGGACGAAGAGGATCGTCCAGGACGATCGTGGTATCGTCTAGGACGATCGTGGTATCGTCCAGGACGATGTGAAGAAAACAGAAAAAAGATGAAGGATGAAGATGATCGATCAGGATCCCAAAAACGCAACTATGAAATCAAAATAAAACAAAAACGAATAAATCTTACAGCAAAAACACATAAAAGTAACATTTTTTTTCTTTTGATTAAGCTGCTCGAGTAAATCAGAATTTTTCCTTGACTTTAGATTCAAAAACCAATAAGAGGACGATTGGCAGCGCTGAAATCCAGAAAAGGTTGGAAAGATCAACTTTCGTAACTCCGACCCCGGGTACCTTGTCGATGCAAACCCCTTTCAAAACAAAAATCTGATTCAAAAGAAAAAATATTAGATTTGAAAAGAGATCCTTTCAAACCTCGTTCTAGAAAAATATCTGATATAATAGTGTTACAAGGTAAAAAATCAGAAATCAGGATTTTCAAACTCAAGCTTTTGAAAATACTAAGTGGCGCACGGATTTTTCTAAGACATTTAACAATCTAAAAGGGAAGAAAGCTTGGTTTGGGCTCATTTTGTACCTCTTTTTCAAATTGGTTGGTGCTTTACACATCTTTTGATTTTTGATACACTTTGTGTATCCAATTTGGCAATTTCGCATCTTTTCAGTTTTGGGCTCATTTTATACCTCTTTTTCAAATTATCTGGCGCACTGCGCATCTTTTATAAGCTTTCTCCTTTTCTTAATCATTAAAGAGTCTCAGCTGTGAGATTATCTTCCAGACATAGGAGATGACTCTCCACAGTAAGGAAGAACGATTCACAAAACAAAAGCCATACAATATATGATAAATGCAATCACTTGGTTTAGAAAATCAAACTAATGACTCAAGACTTTGAAAAATACTATTGATATGAGGCAGATTACAGTAGGAAGATAAAATAATCTCTATTTCAAAAACTAACATTTTAATTTTGAAGAGGATTTTTATCCAAAAGAAATTATACACCAGTAAAGGAGTTAGAGGAAGAGAAACAATCATCAATGTTTCTTCCCTTTAACCGATTCAGTGGAATCAATCACTGCTTACTAGCTTCCATACCAAAACAAGGTAAAAACTCCCAGTCAAAAATTCAGATTATCAGAAGTAGTGAGCGGTGATCAGATTTTGAAAAGCATAAAATAGTAAGTGCAAAATATGAACCAATGAATAAAAATAGGTAAAAAAAAAACCACAGCAAAGTAAATACTCAAATCAAACTAACAGTAAGGCTAAAACAGAAATCAGCAGAGAAAATAAAATCAACTGAAAGTAAATAATAAAAACAAAAACTAACTAACAGAAAACAGAATACCAATCCGAACAATCAGAAATCAGCAGTCATCAGAATCAAGCATTTATATCAATCACTCCTAATCTGGTTCTCAAAATGCTGAATGAGTCAAAGGCCAGTGGTTTAGTGAATATGTCAGCCAGCTGATTTTCAGTTGCTACATGATGTAGCTCAATGTCCCCTTTTATAACATGGTCCCTAATGAAGTGATGCCTTATATCAATGTGTTTGGTCCTAGAATGTTGGATTGGATTCTTAGAGATATAGATGACACTAGTATTATCACACAGAACAGAAATTGTGCCAACAGGTACCCCTAAATCCAAGACTTGTTGCTTCAACCAAAGAACTTAGGCCACACAACACCCTAAGGCAATGTACTCAGCTTCAGCAGTGGAAAGGGTGACTGAGTTCTATTTTCTACTGGACCAGGAGACTAACGACTGTCCTATGAATTGACAAGTCCCAGAAGTGCTCTTTCTATCCACCCTACACCCCGCAAAGTAAGAATCAGAATATCCAATGATCTCAAAAGAGGTGATGTGCCTAGGGTACCAAATTCCTAGTTTCAGGGTCCCTAAAAGATATCTAAGAATTCTCTTAACAGCAGTCAGGTGGGACTCTTTATGATCAGCCTGAAACCTAGCACAAAGACAGACACTAAACATGATATCAGGTCGGCTAGCAGTCAGGTAAAACAGTGAACCTATTATCCCTCTATACTTCTTCTGATCAATAGATTTTCCATTTGAATCCTTATCTAACTGAACTGAGGAGGGCATGGGAGTATTGATTGGCTTGGCTTTGTCCATTTCATATTTCTTCAAAATGTCCTTAGTGTATTTTGATTGATTGAGAAAGGTTCCATCATCCGTTTGCCTTATGCTAAACCCCAAAAAGTAGGACAATTCTCCCATCATACTCATCTCAAACTCCTTACTCATTGTTTTAGAAAACTCATCACATAAATAATTATTAGAAGATCCAAAAATTATATCATCAACATAGATCTGGACAATGAGTAAGTTATGCCCTAATCTCCTCAGAAAAAGGGTGGTGTCTACGCTCCCCTTAACAAACTCTCTTTCTAACAGGAATGTGCTAAGCCTCTCATACCAAGCTCTAGGTGCCTGTTTCAATCCATATAAGGCCTTTTTTAATTTATAGACATGACTTGGATATTGGGAACTCTCAAAACCTGGGGGTTGTTCTACAAAAACATCTTCTTTAATTACCCCATTTAAAAAGGCACTCATGATATCCATTTGAAATAGTTTAAATCCCTTATAATAGGCAAAGGCTAGTAGCACTCTAATGGCTTCCAATCTAGTTACAGGGGAAAAAGTCTTCTCAAAATCAATCCCTTCTATCTGATTATACCCCTTAGCCACCAATCTTGCCTTATTTCTCACCACCACACCAGAATCATTCATCTTATTCTTAAAGACCCACTTGGTTCCCACAATACTTTGATTTTTAGGTCTTTCTACTAACTCCCAAACATCATTCCTTACAAATTGATTCAATTCTTCCTGCATAGCTAAAATCCAAAACTCATCCGACAAGGCTTGATTAACGTTGGTGGGTTCAGTCATTGAGATAAAGGCAGAATGATTTACTTCCTTCCTAAGTCCATGCCTAGTCCTAACACCTTTAGAAGGGTCTCCTAAGATCAGTTCTTTAGGATGACTCGAAGAATATCTCCAATCTCTAGGCAATGTGGTTTGAGGTTCTACCCTTTCCTCCAAATTTGTATTTCCAACTCCTTGGGCAACCTCAACGATCTCTTCATCTTCTACTTCAGATCTAGACTCCTTAGGATTAGATTCATCAAACACTACATGGGTTGTTTCTTCCACCACCAAAGTCCTCCTATTGAACACCCTAAAAGATTTCCCCACACTTGAATATCCTAAGAACACTCCTTCATCAGATTTGGGGTCAAATTTTCCTAAGGGTGATTTCCCGTTATTCAGAATGAAAACCTTACAGCCAAAGACATGGATGTGAGACAGATTTGGAGTTCTACCCTTAATGATCTCATAAGGTGTCTTGTTCAGTTTGACTCTCACATTCATCCTATTCAGTACATAACAGGCAGTGTTCACCGCTTCAGCCCAAAAGTATTTTGGAAGTGAATACTCGGCAAGCATGGCTCTAGTGGCTTCCACTAAGGTCCTATTCTTCCTTTCAGCTACCCCGTTCTGCTGAGGGGTCCTAGGAGCTGAAAAATTGTGACTAATCCCATGATCCTCACAAAAACATCCAAATCTTTCATTTTCAAACTCCCCTCCATGATCACTATGGATGGTAATAATCTCATATCCTAACTTCTTCTAAATCCAAGTAGAGAAAGATCTAAACTCATCAAATGACTCAGATTTATGTGACAAAAACTTAACCCAAGTGAACCTCGAATAATCATCTACAATCACAAACCCATAGACTCTCCCCCCTAAGCTGGCAGTGCTAATGGGTCCAAAGAGGTCCATGTGAAGAACTTCTAAAGGTCTGGAGGTGCTAATATTCTTAACAGAGTAAAAAGAGGACTGGACTTGCTTCTCCAACTAACAGACATCACACAGATGATCCTTAGTGAACTTAAGCTTGGGTACACCTTTAACTAAGTCCTTTTGGGTGACTCTCATAAGAGTTTTCATACTGGCATGACACAATCTCCTATGCCATAACCAAGACTCATCAGCAGCAGTTTTTAAGAAAATTGAATTATCAGATTTAATGCAACTTACATCCACCTTGTAGACGTTGTTGATCCTTTGCCCCTACAAAACAACTTCATCATTTAAGCTTAAAATGCAGCCAGTGGGCAGGAATTTGATGTTGTATCCCTTGTCATAGAGTTGACTGATGCTCAGCAAGTTGTGTTTCAGTCCATCTACAAGAAAAACATTATCAATCATAAAATTCTTTGAATCACCAATTATACCTGAGCCTACCACCTTCCTGGTGGTGTTATCTCTAAGTGTAACCTTGCCTCCAGCTCTGGCCTCCAGCGAAATGAACTGATTTGCATCTCCAGTCATATGTCTAGAACATCCGCTATCCAGGTACCACATGCTCTCACGAGGTCTTGTGTGAGAGCACTCCTACAAAAGTATCAAACGTCAGTCTTAGGAACCCAAACAGGTTTGGGTTTCTTCTTATGAAAAGAAGAATGCAATGCATGCGTGCTGTGCTGTGAAACAGGCAGTTTAGGTTTCCACACCCAATGTGTACTACGGTGAACAGTGCATGTGTGGAAAATGTTTCCTAACATGCCACATGAAAAACATCTAACACCAGGAAAAGGGTTAACTAATCTATGTGAGTGATAGTTCCTCTTCCTAGATGTATATGAAACATGCTTTGATGAACTTGCAACATATTTTTCAAAAGGTGGCGGTGCATAAAACTGTTTAAAAGTAGGCGGTATTTTATTCTTTTCATAAGCAGTGATTTTTACTTTCAAAAACTCAATATGTTTATTTAGACTTGCAATTTCAAAGGTTCTTGCACTTTCATTAATTTCTAAATCACATGCCATATCATTCACTTTCTTAAAAGCAACTTCTAATTTAACATGCGATGTTTTTAACAAATCATGCTCAACAGTTAAATCAGAATATTTTTTGTTCAAATCATCGAATTCATCAAGCAAAGATATGTGATTGGAATCAAGTGTGGAATGATCTTTAACAACAGAATCATGCTCTTTTTGCAGAGTCAAGTAATCTAATTTCAAACTAGCATGAGTTTTCTTAAGTTTCTTATATGATGTATGAATTCTTTTAGAAACTTCAAATAATTGATCGTAAGTCAGCTCACATAACTGTTCCTGGCCTGACTGACCAGGGTGATCATCAGCCATCAGACACAAGTTTGTTTCCTCCTCTTCAGCTTCAGTCTCAGAAGAGTCAGATGCAAAGTCTGCCTAGAATGCCTTCTGAATTCGCTTCTTGTCCTTTCTGAACTTTGGTTTCTCCTCACCCTTCTCCTTACTTGGGTGAGCTTTAAGTGTAGGACAATCAGCCTTAATGTGTCCAGGCTTCCAGCATTCAAAACAAACAGATTCAGATGGACCCTTAAAATTTTTACTGGACTTACCCTTGTTCCACTTCTGATAGTTCTTATGTTTCTTCCTTAGAAAGCTTTTTAAACTGCCTTATAATTAAGGCAACATCATCGCTATTAGACCCGGAAGTGCTAGCATCTGAATCTTTGGCCTTTAGTGCCACTGTCTTCTCTTTCTTGCATTCACCTGCATCAAGTTGCCTTTGGTTCACCCCTTGCTCGTAAGCAATGAGTGATCCAAGTAAGCTGTCAATAGAGTAAGTATTTAAATCTTTAGATTCAGTGATCGCAGTAATCTTAGAATCATAAGAAGTAGGCAAATATCTCTGAATTTTATTCACTCTTTCGTAGTTAGTAAGTTCTCTACCTAAAGCATGCAAAGAGGTAACAATCTGAGTGAACCTTGTGTACATTTCTGAAATAGTCTCATTAGATTTCTTGCGAAAAAGTTCATAATCATGTAACAAGATGTTTAACCTAGATTGTTTGACTTCAGTTGTACCTTCGTATGTTATACATAATCTATCCCAAATTTCCTTTCCCGTCGTACAAGTAGAAACACACATATAGCCTTCAGATTTTAAAGCATAAAAGAAATAGTTCAAGCATTTTGCATTTAACTGCGCTAAATCACGATCATCAAACGTCCAATCAGCAAAAGACAATTCAGTTTTTACATTGTTAATCAATCTAAAATGTGGTTCGTATCCATCCTTAACTAACATCCACATGCGATAATCAATAGATTGCAGAAAAGTATACATGCGTGTTTTCCAAAAATCAAAAGGAATATTGTCAAACAACGGTGGTCTTGTAATGGAATAGCCTTCAGCAGTATTATGATTATTACAGTTAGCCATGGATCAAATTCAAAAGTTTTTAAACCTAAATTTTGAATCCCGCTCTCATACCACTTGAAAGTTCGATCAGGATGTTAAGCCCTAGTGAACTAGTCCCGAGGCTAACCAAGAGGGGGGGTGAATTGGTTATTTAAAAATTTCACAATAACAATGAAAATCTTTTCGATACTTAGCAGCGAAAATAAGTAAACAAGAACGAAAAGATCAATCACAGATATTCACCCAAGCAGTTCATATCGAAAAAGTAAAGTGCAAAACTGAATCAGAAAAGCAAACCAAATTTTATAGTGGTTCGGTCAACTTGACCTACGTCCACTCCCCGGATCCTCCCCTCCGGGTATTGCACTAAACAAAAAGTGTCTCTCCTTTTGCTCCCACAGCAAGGCGGAGAAGCCTGTACAAACACCTCCTTTTCACCATACGGTGAGGCAGAGAACCCGACCTCCTTTTGCTTCCTCCTGAAGCAGGCAGAGAACCTTCGAACTCCTTTTGCTTCCACCTGAAGCGGGCAGAGAACCCCGGATCTTCTTGCGAATGATCCTCCCACGACGAACACCGACTAGACGAAAGACGACGAGCGGAGAAGAAGACTCTGATCTGTGCTTGGAGCAACCATAGTGAATCCCTCACTAACTCCCCCTCACAAGATCTTCTCTCTCTCTCTCCCAAGTCTCTCTCTCTCTAGGGTTTCTCAGGGAAGGAAGGTGGCAAAAGATTTTTCTTGTTTCAAGAAAAAGTTCTTTTATAGGAGAGCTTAAAATTTGCCCTAAATCTCAACTGGTCGGCCAAGATCGTCCAGGACGATCGATAGATCGTCCTGTACGATCAGTTCAAATTCAGCTATTTCAGCCTGGACGATCTGGCTCTTCTGGACGATCAGTAGAAAAAATTGTTCATATCGTCACGTACGATCCTACGATCGTCCGGGCCGATTAGTGCAAATCGAGGAATATCGTCCAGAAGACAGTTCGGGTCGTCCAGCGAAATCTGTGCTGGATGACCAAAAAATGATTTGATCATCTAGGACGATAGGTATATCGTCCTGTACGATTAGTTCAAAAAGTGCCAAAATCATCCTAAACACAGTTCGGGTCGTACAACTGAAATGCACTAGACGATCATGATCGTCTGGGACGAACCTGCGATCGTCCAGGACGATATGATCGTATCAATCAAAAATAAATTTCTTTCCTTAATTACCAGATTAAATTAGGCATGATTGTACTGGATCGTCCAGGATGATACACGTATCGTCCAGGACGATCAGACCAAATAACTAAAAATAAAAACTTGCCTAACTTGATCTGGCGGCTGAGAATTTCTGATTTGAGCATATCGTCCCGTACGATCCAAAGATCATCCAGGGTGATCTGCTTAATCATACCCTCTTAACTTAGTCGCCCTAATTAGGGTTTTTGTTTTTTACCTGATCGTCCAGGATAATGTGAATATCTTCCAGGATGATCTGAACAAAAATTGAATAGAAACTCTAATTCACTCAAGCTCTCCCCCTGAGTGTGTGTGTGCAAGGTTACTTAGCTAGGAGATTAGTTACATTATAATTGACTCAATAAAATAAAAAACAGTACATTGGACACACTTGGACCCGATCTTGAGTTGGCTTGAGTGGCTCGTGGTCTTTTGTGCCTGAAACAGATTAGCCAAGCAAAACACACTAGAAACATGTTTGTCATCATTAAAACTAGATTTGCAACAACTAGTAATTTAAAATTTCAAATAATGCTCTTTACTAGTTATGTTACATGCCATGGTGTCTAGTTCTTTATAAGCTTTTTCTAAATCAATATGAAATCTTTTCAATGACTCATGCTCAACAATGAGTTCAGAATGTTTTTTGTTCAATTCATCAAATTCATTAAGTAAGAACGTGATTGCTATCAAGTGTAGAATGATCCTTAATCATAACATCATGCTCTTTTTATGAATTCAAGAAATCCAATTTCAGGCTGGCATGGGTTTTCTTAAGTTTCCTATACGATGAATAAATTTTATCAGAAATATCTAGTAATTGATCATAGGTTAGCTCACATACCTCTTCTTGATCGGACTGACCGGGATGATCATCTGCCATCAGACACAAGTTCGTAGTCTCCTCTTCAGCTTCAGTCTCAGAGGAGTCAGATGCAGAATCTACCCAGAATGCCTTTTGAATTTGCTTCTTGTCATTCCGGAACTTAGATTTCTCCTCACCTTTCTCCTTACTTGGGTGAGGCTTAAGTGTAGGATAATCATCCTTTATATGTCCAGGCTTCCTACATTCAAAGCAAATAGAATCAGATGAACCTTTAAAATTTTTACTACTCTTACCTTTATTTCACTTCTGAAAGTTCTTGTATTTCTTCCTTAGAAGCTTTTGAATTGCCTAGTGATTAAGGTAAAATCATCGCTATCAGACCTAGAAGAATCAATATCAGTATCGTTGGCCTTCAGTGCCACAGTTTTCTCTTTCTTTCTCTCACCTGCATCAAGCTGTCTTTGGTTCACTCCTTGCTAGTAGGCAATGAGTGATCCAAGTAAGTTATCAATAGAATAGGCATTCAAATCTTTAGATTTAGTGATCGCTCTTATCTTGGCATCATAGGAAGAAGGAAATTATCTAAAAATCTTATTAACTTTCTCATAATTAGTAAGCTCTCTTCATAAGGCATGCATGGAGGTGATAATTTGAGTGAACCTAGTATACATTTAAAAAATTGATTCATTAGGCTTCATGTGAAAGAGTTCGTAGTTGTGAAGCAAGATATTCAATCTAGATTGCTTAACTTCAGATGTACCTTTAAAAGTAATGCATAATCTATCCCAAATTTCTTTACGAGTCGTACAAGTTCAAACATGCATGTAATCTTCAGATTTTAAAGCAAAGAAAAAATAGTTCAAACATTTTGCATTCAGTTGTACTAAATCACGATCATCAAATGTCCATTCAAGAAAAAGAAAGTTTAGTTTTAATGCCATTTACAAGTCTATGAGGTACTTCATAACCATCTTTAACAAGCATTCACATACGATAATCAATAGATTGTAAAAAGGTGGACATGTGAGTTTTCCAAAAATCAAACAGTATAATATCAAACAAAGGTGGACGAGTAATTGAATAACCTTCAGTAGTATTTCAATTTCCAAAGTTAGCCATGGATCGAATTCAAAAATTTTTTTAAACTTAATTTTGTGAATACCTCTCTGATACGACTTGAAAGTTCGTTAGGGATGTTAAGCCCTTATGAACTAGTCCCAAGGCTAACTAAGAGAGGGGGTGAATTGGTAGTTTTAAAAATTCATAGGCAAACGATGATTTAGACAATCTTTTTGAATGTTTTAAAATGTTTAAAGTAACGTGATGATGTTTAGAAGTTCAATGATAACAAAATAATAATCACAATCACACAATCATCAACAGAAAAGTAAGTACAAAAAATAATCAGAAAGAACACACCAAATTTTATAGTGGTTCGGTCAACTTGACCTACGTCCACTCCCCAGAGCCTCCCCTCTAGGTATTACACTAACACTAAGTGACTCTCCTTCTGCTCCTACAGTAAGGCAGAGAAGCCTGTATAAAAACTACTTTCCACCAACTCGGTGAGGCAGAGAACCTGAACTCCTTTTGCTTCCTCCTGAAGCATGTAGAGAACCTAGACTCCTTTTGCTTCCTCCTGAAGCAGGTAGAAAATCCAAATCTTCCTGCAGATGATCCTACCACAGAACCACCAATAAGATAAAAGAGGACGACCAGAGAAGACGACTCAGATCCTTGCTTGGAGCAACCTTTATGAACACCTCACAAACTCCCCCTCACAAGATCCTCTCTGTCTCTCCCAAGCTCTCTCCTCTCTCTCTCAAGGTTTTCTCTGGTAAGGAAAGTGGTAAAAGATTTTTCTTATTGGAAGAAAAATATCTTAAATAGGAGGGCTAAAAAATTTCCATAAATCTCAACTGGTCGTCAAATATCATCCAGGATGATTGACGGATCGTCCTGTACGATCAGTGTAAAAACTCATATATCAGCCTGGATGATCTGGTTTCTCGGGACGATTAGGAGACAAAATTTGTTCAGATCAACCCATACGATTCTGTGATCATCCGAGATGATTAGCGTAAATTAGAAATTCATCTAGAAGATAGTTTGGATCATCTAGGGAAACTTATGCTGGACGACCTCAAAATGACTTGATCATCCCGGATAATATCTCTATCGTCCTGTATGATTAGTTTAAAACACCCAAAATTATCCTGCAACTTGTTTGGATCAGCCAGCACAAAATGTGCTGTATGATTGAAAATTACATGATCGTCCAGGCCAATATTTCTATCATCCTGTACGATTAGTTCAAACTCAGGCATATCATCCAGAAGATACTTCGATTCATCCAGGTGAAATGCCCTGAACAATAAGGATTTTACATGTATCATCCTAGACGATATTGTGATCCTCCAGGACTATATGATCATATCAATATAACATTAATTTCTTTGCTTAATCACCAGACTAATTTAGGCATAACTGTAAAGGATCGTCCAGGATGATACACGTATTATCCAGGACGATTAGATCAAATCTCTAAAAATAAAAACTTGCTTAACTCAATTTGGCGGCTGGGAATTTTTGATTTGAGCTTATCGTCCTGTACGATGGGTTTATTGGCCAGGAAGATTTGCTTAGTCAAACCCACTTAACATGGCCGCCCTAATTAGGGTTTCTATTTTCATTGGATCATCCAGGATGATATGAATATCGTCTAGGATGATATGAATATCGTCTAGGACGATATGAACAAAAAATTGAAAATAGAAACTCTAACTCACTAAAACTCTCCCCCTGAGTGTGTGTGTGCAAGGTTACTTAGCTAGGGGATCAATTACTTTACATTTGACTCAAGAAAGGGAAAAATTACATTCACACACACGTGGACCTGATCTTGAGTTGGCTTGAATTGCATTTAATCTTTTTTACCTGAAATATTAGCCAAACAAAAATAGAATATAGAAATGTTTGTTATCATCAAAACTATAATCCTTAAAGCCAGATTTCCCCATTAAGTTCTCCAAACTTATTATAGAATGTGTGGAAAATCCTAGGTTCTCTCTGATGATTAATGGTTCTTCTTCTAATTGGTAAATGCTAGAAGCAGGTTTCATCAAGGTTTCCCTCTCTCACCTTTCTTATTTATTCTTTGCATACAACTTCTTTCTAATGCTCTTTTTCAGAAAGGAGATTCTATTGGAATTCAAATTTGTCTAGATGGCCCTAGGATTTCGCCCTTATTATATGCAGATGATACCATTATTTTTTTTTTAAGCTACCAAAAGGTTGTGAAGGAGGTCAAAAGTGTTTTGCTGGATTTTTGTGCCTGGATGGGTCAAAGAATTAATTTTAATAAGTTAGCTATTCTTTTTGGTAAATCTATTAAGAGGAGGAGAAGGAAAGCCATAACTCGTATTAAGGGTATCTAACAGGTTAAAGAATTTAGATATCTTGGAGTAAAGATTACTTTAAGGAGACTTATAAGGGCTGATTTCTAATTCATCATTGACAAAGCTTGGAGAATGCTAAATATTTGGGGAAGCAAGTTCATTTCTTTGGTGGGGAAGTTTGTGCTTGTGAAATCTATAATGCTATCTTATCCTACTTTTCATTATATACATTTTCTTATTCCTAAAAGAAATCTTGACATGACGTGTAGGAATTTTTTTTGGAATAAGCAAAATGGAAGGCACGACCTCCATTATGTTTGTTGGAATGTTTTTTCCAAGCCTATCAAGTGGGGTGGTCGTGGTCTTCGCTCTTGTGCTAATAAGTTTTGTCCCTTGAGAGAGAAGTTGGCTTGGAAATTTATACAGGAGAACGGTTCGTTGTTACATAAAACTCTTGTTCCAAAATATGGTGCTCGGTTGGGTGATGTTGGAAGACTTAATCGAGGTTCTTCATCTTAGAAAATTATTACTAAAGGTGGCATATTTTTTAAATCTGTTGTTAGTGGGAAATTTGGGTTGGCAACTCTATAGATGTGTATAAGGAAGTGTGGATTTAGGATAAGTGCATTAATAAATGGCCAATGTTTGTGGTTGTTTCAGAATCAGAGGGCTTTACTTTATATAAGCTCATCGTGGATGGCTTTTGAGATGTAGAGCAGCTATGTAAGTTCTTTGGCTTGGAGCTATTACGACTCGAGCTCACGAGTTTATATTTTTTTGATGATAACAAACATTATAGCTCTTGTCTTTATGACTCCTAATACTTTCAATCTATACTTGTTTGTGTGTATACTAACATTTCAAGAACACCATGCACCATCCAACGAAGAATCAGAGCTGAAGATTGGGTAGAATAGGTTATGTTGTAAAGAGACTGTAATATTCATTTATGTAATTTTGATTTCTTGAGTCAACTCCTATCAAGGTTTTTTCTAGCTTGGTGACCATGCACACACACACTCCAGGGAGTGAGATCTTATCAAAACCTGAAGTTCAATTTTTGAACTAATCATACTGGATGATTTTGATCGTCCAGGACAATCAGCTCATTGAACTAATCATACTGGATGATTTTGATCATCTAAAATGATCCTTCATGATCTTGGAAAATAATTACCAATGATAATTTAGGCAAGGATTTAAAATTTAATTTTTATTCTAATCATCCTAGATGATCTACATATTATACTGGACAATATTTGCATATATATTTAATTTTACTAAATCATCCAAGGTGAAAATAATATTTCCTTTTATCGTTTAGGCTATCATCCTGGATGACCCGAGATAATTGCTGGATGATATGTTCTTTGTCAACCAAATTAAACTAATCATCCCGGACAATCGCAGATCTTCTCGAATAATCTTTACAAATTGGTAAACTGATTGTAAAGGACTATGCTGGATATTCTGACTAAAAGGACTATTTTTGAATTGATCGTACAAGACGATCTCAGGATCGTCCGAGATGATATTTGTTGCCTGAATTATTTTGGTAGGGTTTTTCAAAACCCTTTATTTAAGCTTTTTTCGAAGACATTGTAGGTGTCTTTAGTAGCATTTGAGTCTTCGTTCTTCTGTAGAATGCTTGAAGAGAGAACTTGAAAGGGAGAGAGGAAAGGGTGGAGTTTGAGAGGGAGAAGATCCTTGGAGAGGGTTTTTAAGGGAGTGTGGAAGGGGCTTCACATTGTTGCTCTAGCAAGCTTGCACCTTAGTACCACTGGATTCAAGGTTTATCTTGAGCGAAGTTTTGGAAAGAAGATGATCTCTTTGGTATTACAGGACTAGGTTCTCTTCCTTCACCAGGAGGGTGAAAAATGATTCCAGATTCTCTACTTCACTAGGAGGGTGAAAAGAATTTCAGATTCTCTACCGCACCGGGGTGGGTGGAAGAGATTTTGTAAGGGCTTCTCTGCCTAGCTGTGTGGGCTAAAGGAGGGTCACTAAAGGTTTAGTGCAATACTTGGAATGAGAGGTTCTGGGAGTGGACGTAGGTCAGGTTAGACCGAAGAATTATAGATCTAGTGTTATTATTTTTATATTTTAATTTTTACACTTTTATTTTTTATGATTAATTGAGTGGTTTAAATCTCTAATTTTCTATTATTATGAAATCACTCTACTTCCGTATCGAGAGATAAATCATCAGTTTTTAGATGTTGAAAAAGCTTTAAAAAGGGGGATTTCTCTTTTTATTTAAAGAAGTTTTTAAATCACCAATTCACCCCCCCCCCCCCCCCCCCCCCCTTTTTAGTTAGCCTCGGGACTAGTTCTTTAGGGTCTAACCATCCTCACGAACTTTCAAGTGGTATCCGGGATGGATTCATAAATTAAGTTTTAGAAAACTTTTGAAAAAAAATTCATGGGTTATTTTAGAAATCGTAATATTATGCAAGGATATTCAATCACCCAACCACCATTATTTGAAAATATTACTTTTGATTGTTGGAAACTTCACATGTCTACATTCTTAAAATTAATAGGTTATCAAATGTGGCATATGATTCAAACTGATTATTCTATACCGTCACATGTGTTAGATGGAATTAAAATTGATATTCCTTTTTCTAAATAGAATAGAGTAGAACAAATCAATGCTCAATTAAATGTGAAATATTCAAATTATTTTTTTTGTGCTTTATATTCTAAAGATTGTATGTTAGTATCCACATGCACTACTGGTAAGGAAATTTGGGATAAATTATGAACAACATATGAAGGTACTAGTGAAGTTAAGAAATCTAAGTTAAATATTCTAATTCATGATTACGAACTTTTTTGTATGAAACCTTATGAGATAATTTTAGTCATTTATATTAGGTTTACTCAAATTGTGACATAATTATATGCTTTAGGTAAAGAATTTTCAAACTCTAAAAAGGTCAATAAAATTCAACGCTGTCTACTTGATAAGTTTGATGCCAAAGTTTTTATTTATGAATAAAAAATTTGAATGAATATTCTATTGATAATCTGATTGGCTCACTCATTGCCTACGAGCAAACTGTGAGTCAAAGAGTTGTGGATGCAGGAAAAATGATAGTGCTAAATATTGAAGACATGGATGAAAGTGGCATAGTAGATGATGAAAGTGAAGAATTAACATCAGTAATGAGCAAATTAGAAAGTCTACGAAAGCACAAGCAAAAGCATCAACAAAAGTGGAACAAAGGTAAAAATGGTAGGAATATTATGATTTTTTCTAACGTTATTTGCTTTGGATATAGGAAATCGGGACATATAAAAAATCAGTGCACTATTTTGAGAACTCTTCCTGTAAAGCAAAAGGGTAAAGCTAAGCTAATTATAAAAAGGGCAAAAAATGAAAAGCAAAAAATCTCTTGGGCAGACCCAGCTTCTGAATCATCAGATCAGAGGCATGATGATGTTTAAAGGTTTGTTTGTGTATTTATTTGTTTTTGTTATTTTTGTGTACGTGTATATTTTTGTTCGTTGTATTTTTGTTTATTTTATGTGTTTTCTTTGTGTTTTATTTCTCTTTTTATTTTTATATTTTTTCTTTAGTCTCCATATTATTTATGTAGTTTCTCTGATCAACACACACACACATCACATTTTATTTTGTATACGCCTTAGAAATTAAATCTTTTTTTAAAGATCATTTTTTCTAAAAATGAAAAATTTAGCTCCTATTTTCATTAAATTTTATGTAAGTTGTGGTTAACTTCTCTAAAATCAGTCAAACGAAAGAAACTCATGATTTTATCTCTCTATCTCACTTCTTTAATGAGGCTATTTCACTTTTGATTCAAAATCTTTATCAAATTATAAATTAGATTTTGAAATTGAACTTTTTCATCTCCCTGCATTTTTTTTATCTCATAGGGATCTTTTACAAGTAGTTGAATCCACTTCATTATTTTCTTAATCAAGCTGTTCTTTTTTGTATCTAGATTGGGTCTACTTTAGTCTTTAAAATGTCAGAAAGGAAGTATATTTATAAAAAAAAGAAACGAGACACAAAATGAGCCCAAAGCTGAAAAGATGCGCAATGTCGCCAAAATGAAAAGATACACAAAGTGTATTAAAAATTAAAAGATGTGCAATGTCCCTAAAATAAAAAGATACACAAAGTGTATAAAAAATGAAAAGATGCATAATGTACACTAAAAACTAATAAAGAGGCATAAAATGAGCCCACAATGAGTTAGCTTACCTTTCTTATACTTCTTAAATCTTAAGAAAACCCTTATATCTATTGATATTTTCAATACTTGAGTTTGAAAATCATGACTTTTGATTCACCTTTTAGCATTAATATTCTATTAGATATATTTCATGAAAGGAGTTTTGAAAAGATTTGTTTCCTTCTCTAATTTGTTTGTTGATTTAGATATTATCTTTAAGAAGTTTTTTAGCCCTTAAGGAACCTGGGCTTGGATTAACAATTTTTGAATTTCTAACCTTTCTGAGATTATGCATGGTCAATACATGTCTTACTAAGTTTTTGAATAAAATCAAGAGGTAACTTTCTCATTCCAAGAAAATTTTGAAAATTCAAACTAATTCTACTAAAACATCACCTTCACTAGATCGGGGATTGTTTGATCTTCTAGTCTAATTTTTATTTGTTTGATTTTTCTTTGCTTCTCTTCTTTTTGATAATGTCAAAGGGGGAGAATGTACTATTATATTTATGTTGTATTTAAACGTACTAATGTTTTTGTGTTTTATTTATTTAATTTACCTTTTTTGGTTTATTTTATTTATTTTAAAATAATAAATTAAAAAAGAAAAAGAAAATTGTGTTTTCCCCTATTTTTAAAATTTTTTTATCTTAGTGAGAGGGAGAGTAGGAGAAAATACTTTTAATTTATAAATTCACTAGTAATATTTGTCATCATAAAAAAGAGGGAGATTATTGTGACTCGAGCTCATGAGTTTATATTTTTGATGATAACAAATATTATGGCTCATATCTGTATGTCTCCTAATGTTTTCATTCTATACTTACTTGTGTGTATACTGTTGTAAATCTAGTTTCAAATAGTACAATTTTGATGATAACAAACATGTTTATATTCTATTTTGCTTCACTGACCCATTTTAGGTACAGAAGATCAAAAGTAACTCAAGCCAACTCAAGATCGGGTCCAAGTGTGTCTAAATGTAATATTTTCTTTTTCTTAAGTCAAATGTAATGTAACTGATCCCCTAGCTAAGTAACCTTACACACACACACACTCAGAGGGAGAGCATGAGTTAATTAGAGTTTCTATTCAATTTTTGTTCAGATCATCCTGGATGATATTCACATCATCCTAGATGATCAAGTGAAAACAGAGACCCAAATTAAGGCAACCAAGTTAAGTGTGTCTTATTACGCAGATCGTCCTAGACGATCTATACATTGTACGGGACGATACGCTCAAATTAGAAATTCTCAGCCACCAGATCAAGTTAGGCTAGTTTTACTTTTAGAGATTTGATCTGATTGTCCCGGATGATACATGTATCGTCCTGGATGATCCAATACAATCATACCTAAATTAGTATGGTGATTAAGAAAAGCAATTAATATTAAGTTGATACGATAATATTATCCGGGACGATCACAAGAACGATGAGGTATATCGTCTAGGATGATCACTAATAATTGAGTCAGATTAGTCGTTGGTTCAAGATGGGGATGATTTGGTCATATCATCCATGATGATGTGAGGATCATCCAAGATGATGCGAAAAGAAAAATGAAAAGATGAAGGCTGGAGAGGAATGATTAGGGGACCCAAAAATCACAAAAAAAATCGAAGCAAAGATAGAAAAGCCAAAAGAACTAAAAATGAGGAAATAACAACAAAAACCAATATTTTTTTTGAATTGTTCTACTCTAGTAAATCAGAATTTTTTCTTAATTTTCAATTCAAAAGCCAATAAGAAGAAAATTGACAACGCTGAATTCCAGAAAAGTTTAAAAATCGATTTTTGTAGCTCTACCTCAGACACCTTACATGTTCAAATTTCTTTCAAAAAAAATCTAATTCAGAAGAAAAGAAATTAGATAAAAAAAGTAATCCTTTCAAACTTTATTCTAGAAAAATATCTGATAAAATAATATTGTAAATTAAAGAACTAGAAATCATGATTTTCAATCTCAAGTATTTGAATACATTAAGTAGTACATGAATTCTTCTATGATCTTTAAAGATTTGAAAGAGGAGGATGCTTATTTCTTTGTGGGATAATTTTATACCTCTTTTTTAATTTTTGGTGCACTTTATGCATCTTTTGATTTTGTTACACATTGTGTAGCTTTTCAATTTTTGGCAAACATTGCGCATCTTTTGAGTTTAGCTCATTTTGTGCCTCTTTTATTTTTAGTTGATTGGTGCACTTTGCGCATCTTTTGCAAGCTTTCTTTCTTTCAAAACCCCTAAAAGACTCTCAGCTGTGAGATTATCTTCCTGATATAAATGAAGAAAAAACTCTCTCTCTTAGATAAGGAAAAGTAAACCATAAAATACAACCATTCTCATATGATAAATGCAATCACTTGATTAAGAAAATATGAAAGTGATTTAGTGATTTGGAACACTACTCATATGAGATATATTACTGTAGCAAGATAAAATAGATCGCAATTTCAAAGTCCAACTTTTAAATTGTGAAAAGGATTTTTATCCAAAAGAAACAATACACCATTAAAGAGAAACAATCATCAATATTTCTTCCCTTTAACTGTTTTAGAGAAGTCAATCACTGCTTACAAGCTTCTAAACAAAAATAAGGTAAAAAATCTCATTTAAAAATCAAGTTTGTGAGCAGTAGTGAGCAGTGATCTAATTTTGAAGAAAATAAATAGTAAATCAATAACAACAGGAAAGTGCATAAAAAGAAATAACTAAATCAGGTAATCAATAGCAATAAAAAAATAGCAGAGAATAAAATTAAAAAAGAAACAGATAATTAAATCAAACAAAAAGCAAAAGAAAAAATAAAAAATAAAAAATTCAAAAATCAGTAATCATCAAATTCATGCATTTATGTCAATCACACCTAATCTGGTTCTTAAGATGTTGAATGTGTCAAAGGCCAGTGGTTTAGTAAAGATGCCAGCCAGTTGGTTTTTAGTTGCTACATGGTATAGCTCAATATCCCCTTTGGTAACATGGTCCCTAATGAAGTGATACCTTATGTCAATGTGGTTGGTTCTTGAATGTTGGATATGATTCTTGGAGATGCAGATGGCACTAGTGTTATCACATAGAACTGAGATTATGCCAACATGTAATCCTAAATCCAGAATTTGTTACTTCAACCAAAGGACTTGGGCCACACAACTCCCTAAGGCAATGTACTCAGCTTCAGCAGTAGAGAGTGCAATAGAGTTTTGTTTTCTACTGGACCAGGAGACTAAAGACTGTCCTATGAATTGGTAAGTTCTAGAAGTGCTCTTTCTATCCACCCTACTCCCTACAAAATTTGAATTATAATATCCAATAATTTCAAAAGAAGTACTGTGCCTAGGATACCAGATTCCTAAGTTTGGGGTCCCTAAGAGATATCTAAGGATTCTCTTAACCGCAGTTAGGTGGGATTCTTTAAGATCAGCTTGAAACCTAGTACAGAGACAAACACTAAACATTATATCAGGTCTGCTAGAAGACAAGTAAAGTAGTCATCTAATTATTCCTCTATACTTTTTTATCAACAATTTTACATTTGAATCCTTATCTAACTGGACACTAGAGCTCATGGGAGTGTTTTTTGGCTAGGCTTTATCCATTTCATATTTCTTCAAGATGTCCTTAGTGTACTTTGATTAATTAAGAAAAGTTCCATCATTTATTTGCCTTATGCTAAACCCCAAAAAGTAGGATAATTCTCCCATCATACTCATCTCAAACTCTCTACTCATTGTCTTAGAAAAATCATCACATAAATTTTGATCAGAAGATCCAAAAAATATCATCAACATAGAGCTGATAATGAGTAAATCATCTTCTACTTTTCTTAGAAAACGGTGGTGTCTGTGCTCCCCTTAACACACTTTCTTTCTAGTAGGAGCCTCTCATACTAAGCTCTGGGTATTTATTTTAATAAATACAAGGCCTTTTTTAATTTATAAATTGGATATTGGGAACTCTCAAAACCTAGGGGTTTCTCTACAAACACATCTTCCTTTATTACCCTATTTAAAAAGGCACTCTTTACATCCATTTGGAAAAACTTAAATCCCTTATAACAGGTAAATGCTAGTAGCACTCTAATGGCTTTCAATCTAGCTACAGGGGAAAAAGTCTCCTGAAAATTAATCCCTCCTATTTGGTTGTATCCCTTAGCTGCCAATCTTGCCTTATTCCTAAGAACCACACCAGAATCATTCATTTTATTCTAAAAGACTCATTTGGTTCCCACTACACTTTGATTCTTAGGTCTTTCTATTAACTCTGAGATATCATTCCTCACAAATATGTTAAGTTCTTCTTACATAGTTAAGATCTAAATTTCATCAGAAAGGGCTTGATTGATGTTGGTGGGTTCAGTCATTGAGATAAAGGTAGAGTGATTCACTTCCTTTTTAAGTCCATGCCTAATTCTAACACCTTCAAAAGGGTCTACTAAGATCAATTCTTTAGGATGACTCGAAGAATATCTTCATTCTCTAGGCAAAGTGTTTTGAGGTTCTACCCTTTCCTCCAGATCTACATTTTCTACTCCTTGGGTAATCTCTCCTACTACATTAGTGTTTTGAGGCTCTACCCTTTTCTCCAGATTTATAATTTCTACTCCTTGGGTACTCTCTCCTAATTTATCTTTTTTATCAGCTCTAGGTTTCTTAGGATCTCATTCATTAAACACTACATGAGTACTCTCCTCCACCACTTCTGCCCAAAAGTATTTTGGAAGTGAATACTCAACAAGCATAGCTTTAGAGGCTTCCACTAAGGTCCTGTTCTTTCTTTCAGCTATCTCATTCTGTTGAGGGGTCCTAGAAGCTGAAAAGTTATGACTAATCCCTTGCTCCTCACAGAAAGTTCCAAATCTCACATTTTTAAACTCTCTACCATGAACACTATGGATGGTCAAGATCTCACAACCTAACTTCTTCTGAATCCAAGTGGAGAAATATTTAAATTCATCAAATGACTTAGTTTTATGTGATAGAAATCTAATCCAATTGAACTTCGAGTAGTCATAAATAATCACAAATCCATAGACTTTTCCCCCTGAACTGGTAGTGCTAATGGGTCCAAATAAATCCATGTGAAGGACTTCTAAAGGTCTAGAGGTGTTGATGGCCTTAATGGAGTGAAAAGAGGATTGGACTTCCTTCACTAGTTGACAGGCATCACACAGGTGGTCCTTAGTGAACTTAAGCTTGGGGACACCTCTAACTAAGATCTTTTGGGTTACTCTTCTAAGAGTTTTCATGCTGGCATGACATAAACTCCTATGCCACAGCCAAGACACATCACCAGTAGTTTTTAAGTAGAATGAAGCAGCACACTCAATGTTATTTAAATCAAGCATATAAACATTATTGATCCTCTTGCCCTGCAAAATAGTGTTATTATTTAAGCTGATAATGCAAGTGTTTTTCAGAAAGTTTATGCTGAACCCTTTGTAATAGAGTTAACTTATGCTGAGCAAGTTGTATTTCAATCCATCTATAAGCAAAACATTTTCAATTAAAAGGTTCTTAGAGTTTCTGAATACACCTATGCCCACCACTTTCCTGATGGTGTTGTCTCCAAGAGTGACCTTGCCTCCATCCCTAGCCTCCAGTGAAATGAATTGATTTGTATCTCTAGTCATATGCCTTGAACATCCGCTGTTCAGGTACCACATGCTCTCATGTGATCTTGTGTGATAGCACCCCTACAAAATCATCAAACATTATATTTAGGAACCCAACCAAGTTTAGGTTCCTTCTTATGGATAGAGGAATGCAATGCAAGTGTGTTATGCTATAAATCATGCTATTTGGGCTTCCACACCCAATATATACAATGGTGAATAGTGCAGGTGTGGGAGATATATCCTAACATGTCACAAGAGAAACATCTAATGCTAGGAAAAGGGTTAACTAATCTATGTGGGTGATAGCGCCTCTTCCTATGTGATGGAGGTTGCCTATTGTTTGTAAGAGCAGTTAATTTAGCATCAAAGAATTTATTTGAACTATCAAGAATTAAATTTTCCATTCTTAATGCATGCTCCCTACTCTCAACATCGAATGCATGAGTTTCTAATTCCTTGAATGAAACTTCTAATCAATATGCGATGCTTTCAATGAATTATGCTGAACAATCAATTCAGAATGCTTTTTATTTAACTCATCAAATTCATCAAGTAATAATATGTGATTGATATTAAGTGTAGAATGATCCTAAAGCAAAACTTCATGCTTTTTTTACAGCTTCAAGAATTTCAATTTCAGGCTAGTATGCATTTTCTTAAGTTTCTTATATGATGAATGGATTTTCTCAGAAACATCGAGTAATTGATCATAAGTTACTTCACATACCTCTTCTTGGTTAGACTGACCAAGATGATCATTCGCCATCAAACATAAGTTTGTAGTCTACCCTTCAGCTTTAATCTCAGAGGAGTCAGATGCAGAATCTGCCCAGAAAGCCTTTTGAATCCATTTCTTATCCTTCCTGAACTTGGGTTTCTCCTTACCCTTCTCCTTGCTTGGGTGAGCCTTAAGTGTAGGATAATCAATTTTTATATGTCCTAGCTTCATGTATTCAAAGCAAACTATATCAGAAGAACCTTTAGAATTTTTGCTAGTCTTACCTTTATTCTATTTCTGATAGTTCTTGTGTTTCTTTCGTAGAAAGCTTTTGAACTGCCTAGTGACTAAGGCAACATCATCACTTTCAGACCCGAAAGAATCAGTATACATATCATTAGCCTTCAACGCCAAAGTTTTCTTCTTCTTTTTCTCACCTGCATCAAGTTGTCTTTGGTTCACTCCTGGCACGTAAGTAATGAGTGATCCAAGTAAGTTATCAATAGAATAAGTCTTAAAATCCTTAGATTCAGTAATCACAGTTATCTTGGCATCATAGGAAGAAGACAAAAGAAGACAAAAATCTCAAAATTTTATTAACTTTCTCATAGTTTGTGAGTTCTCTTCCTAAGGCATGCAGAGAGGTGATAATTTGTGTAAACCTAGTATACATTTCAAATATTCACTCACTAGGTTTCATGAAAAAGAGTTTGTAGTCATGAAGCAAGATATTCAACCTAGATTCCTTAACTTCTGATATGCCTTAATAAGTAATGTATAATCTATCCCAGATTCCAAAAATTAAAAGGTATATTATCAAATAATGGTAGTTGAGTGATTGAATATCCTTCCATGGCATTTTTATTATCAAAGTTATCCATGGATCAAATTAAAAATTTTTTCAAAACTTGATTTTATGAATCCCACTCTGATACCACTTGAAAGTTTGTTAGGGATGTTAAGCCCTTATGAACTAGCTCGAGGCTAACCAAGAGGGGGGTGAATTGATAGTTTTAAAAATTCTTGAGTAAAATTGATTTTGAAAACCTTTTTGAATGTTTTAAAATAATTGAAATAGCACCTTTATGTGGAGATGATTAATCAACCAAAATAATAAATTTAATCACATGATCATCAACAGAAAGTAAAGTGCTGAAATTAAAAGTAGAACAGTAAAAGAACGAACACACCCAATTTTATAGTGATTTGATCAACTTGACCTACATCTACTCCCTGAAGCCTCCCCTTTAGGTATTGCACTAAAACTCAGTGACTCTCTTTCTGCTCCTATAGTAAGGCGGAGAAGCCTTTACAAAAAATCATTTTAACGAACCTCGGTGAGGTAGAGAATCCAAACTCCTTTTACGTCCTCCTAAAGCAGGCAAAGAACCTTACCTCCGTTTGTTTCCTCCTGAAGTAGGCAGAGAACCTCAATCTTCTTGCAGACGATCCTTCCCACAGAGCCACCAAAGGACAAGGGACGACGACTAGAGAAGATGACTCAAATTCTTGCTTAGAGTAACCTTTATGAATACCTCACAAACTCCCCCTCACAAGATTCTCTCTCTCTCTCTCTCTCCCAAACTCTCCCTCTCCCTCTCAAGACTCTCTCAAGTGAGGATAGTAGCAAAAGATCTCAACAGTAGCAAGAAAGATATCTTAAATAGAAGGGCTTAAAAATTGCCCTAAATTTCAACTTGCCATCAAAGATCATCCATGACAATATGTAGAACGCCATGCATCATCAATACAAAAAGACACACATCAGCCTGGATGATCTGGTTCTTCTGGATGATTAGAAGATAAGGATTATTCTGATCATTCATGATGATTCTGCGATTGTATTGGATGATTAGTTCTAAATCAGAAATATCATCCAGCATATAGTTTAGGACATCTAGGAGAAGAGTCTGGACAATCTAAAGAAAATGACTTGATCGTCCAGAATGATATCTCTATTGTTTTATACGGTTAGTTCAAAAATGCCCAATATCATCTAACATATAGTTCGGGTCATCCAAGATAACTATACTGGATGATTTCAAACTAACTAATCATCCAGGATGATATATCTATTATCTAGTATGATTAATACAAAAAGGAACATATCATCCAACATATAGTTTTAGACATCCAGCTGATTGAGGAGTAACATCCAGCATGATTCTGTGATCATCCAGGATGATATGATCGATCAATCAAATCTTAATTACTCTCTTTAATCATCTAATTATTTTAGGCATGATTGTAATGAATTATCCGAGATGATTAGACCAAAATACTAAAAATAAAAATATGCCTAAATTAGTGGGGTGGCTGAGATTTTCTAATTTGAGCATATCATCCTATACGATGGGATGATCGTCCAGGATAATCTGCTTAATCAGACCGACTTAATATGGCTGCCATAATTAGGATTTTTTATTTTCAATAGATCATCCAGGATGATATTACTATCATTCAGGATGATTTGATCAAAATAGAATAGAAACTCAAACTCACTAAAATTCTCCCCTTGAGTGTGTGTGCAAGGTTACTTAGCTTGGGGATCCATTACATTACATTTGACTTAAGAAAGGGAAAAAATTACATTTGAATACACATAGACCCGATCTTGAGCTGGCTTGAATTGCAATCGATCTTGTGGACCTGAAAGGTTAGTTAATAAAAGTAGAAATAGGAATGTTTGTTATCATCAAAATTATAATTCATAAATTTGAATTTGCAATAAATAGGACTTTCTCTCAATATAATCTCTCTCTTTCACTCTCTGGTTCGCTGATTAAGGAAAGAAAATGAAATTGAATTTTATAAATTGAGTGGTTTTTAATATTTATAAAATATTCTACCTCAACATTATAATGCTCTATGACCCAATGTCACAGTGCTCCTTTTAAAAATCTAACCAAATAGAGAGCACGATGTTTCCATGCCCAGACTCTAGCTACAATGCTCCAGACTAGGACTAGCACAGTAGTGCTATACCATATAGTATCACAACACTATGACGAGAAAATTTTGAAATTTAAATTTTTAATGCATAGACCTTTGAGACATGCTCCAGAATAGAAATAATTTATTCCTTGCAAAGATTTTCATAGATCACCCAAAATATAAATGTAGAAATTCTAAACACGCATAACTTATTAGATCATATTAAGACTAATTCAAAATTTTGTAGTCATAGATGTTGCATCTTCTATCTCCGTGAGATTTATATATCAAATAAGGAGAAATTTAGTCTAGTCATCCTATTTTAGATGATTTTTGAGTCCTTGGATGATTATGGGAGATATTAATTAAGTATAGGTATGACGTGAAACTAATATTTCTCAAAATCAATTTTGACTCATGTCAGGTAGGTTTACTATACAAGCTATACATGAGAGGTTTGTTGGAGAAGTATAAGGAGAGTAAGAAGGATGTACATATTATATTGATTGATTTAGAGAAAGCATAACATAAAGTTCCAAGAGAACTGCTTTGGAGACTTCTAGAAAAGAAAGGAGTTAATAATACTTATATTTAAGTCATTATATATATGTATACATGAGCAGTTACAAGATGGCTTGACCAAGTGTCTTTCTATTTATTGACCTCATTTTTGTATGAGATCACTAGAACCAATCAAGACCCCAGATTAGTCCAGAACTCAAATCCATCTAGATCTCAAATCAACCCAGATCTCAAGTCAATCCAGACTTCAAATCAAGCTAGAATTCAAACCAATATAGACTTCAAACTCATCCAGTTTTCAAACCCAAAACTTCAATTAACCTTTGATCCAGCCCTGATCAAGTTTCAAGCAGATCCATTCACTAGCAATCATCCAGTTGATTATTATTAATATGGATAATTCAAATTCAACCAATCAAAACTAAAACCTAGACCAAACCCAAAAATCCAAATCAAAATCCAAGGCTAAAAGCCTAGGTCTAGAAAGCCATTTTCAGTGATTTTTAAAACATTTCAAACCCAAGTCAAATGACTCCCAAATTATGATCTATTAATTACATATTGATTAGGCATCTCCCTAGGGTCAACCCTCTAAATTTGAGCTAATTTTTAGGCCCCTAGTCCCATAAATTGAATCTATTTCTAAAGGCTATAAAACCTTTAAATATTTATGGTCTATGCCATTGGACCTGCCATCTAGGGGACTTTAACCTTAGAGCCTTCTCCAAAGCCTCTAACCATATCCAAACCCTTGATCATGATATGTAGAGTAGTAAACTGTATTTTGGTAGACCTACTTTAACCCCCAGTTGACTAGGAGTCAAAATGACCAAAATGCCCCTAAGGGCAACTTTGAAGTTTTCTCCAAACTTCAACATGGCCCAGTCAAATCAAATCCTAAAACCTCCTCTAATACATCCTAAATACTATTAGGAGTGCATAGGACTCAAACCCAAATCCTAGGTCAACCTGGTTGACCAAGTCAACCAAGGTTGACACAAATACCCCTTAAGGGTCAAATTGGTGTTTTTCACTGAAATAACCAATCCAGATCATGGGACCACCTCCACTGGTCTTTAGACATCAAACCAAATCTATTGAGCCTAAGCCTTTGTTGACCAAGTCAACCTAGGTTGACCAAATCAAACCCTAAGCTCTTTTTACATTGAATCAACTACTAAATTCATTCAAATTTTATCCAAACACCCTTGAACATACCCCTAGTGCTTTGGACAGGACTGGTCACCTTGACCTCGTCAATTGTTAACTTTGTCAACTTGGCCCAGGTCCAATCAAACCTGACCAAATTAGGTCAACTCATGGCCAGTATTCAAACTTAAGCCAATCAAGCTCTTTAAACTCTCAAGCTCACTTCAATAAATGGTTCAAATATATCCAAATAATTTCAAACCTAGCATAAGTCAAGCTTTAACTAATTTGACCAAGTCAACATGTTGAGTTTGGTCAAATCATTATGCAAATTCAAATCAAGCCTTATTAACCTCTCTAATCATTCAATTACATGTCCTTAATGATTACCATGGGTCAAAGCATGTCGTTCACTCAAGTTTCTCTTTAAGACCTCCTCACTGCCACCTCAGCATTCAATAACCCATTGATTGGTCAAACACTTAATGAGTGGTCAAAATGGCTTCTTAAGGGTTCAAGTTGCTCTAAGCACTTAACCCTTCTTATTCAAAGCCACTCCAGGCCTTTAAGCAATCTCTAAAAGTTTCTAAAACCCTCTCTAAGCTATGATTTAGTCCTAAACAGCCCCTAATCCCCGCATGTGCTTCATAAGACAAACACCTTTCCACCTTGGTGTCCTTAGCCCATCCTTTCCCTTTGCCTTCTACCTACCCTGGGACAACTAACGTCAATCAGGGGAGCCTCCAATTCGATCAAGATCATTCAATAGGTCTAGGGTCATTTAAATATTGCAAAACACTCAAAATTAGGTCATTCAAGCATTTCTTACTCTCTCACTACCGTGACCTCCTCCAAATTAGAACTTGTTTCATTTGAGCTCTAGAGACCTTCCTCAATATCTTCCAAGTCCAAATCTGGTGGTTGAATACTGCTAGTGGGGAGGTTCCAGCCAAATCAAACACTAAGTCCGTCTAGCTCGTTTGACCGTTGATTCAAGCATTTTTAGCCATTCATTCCTTCAGGAGAAATAATCTTGGATAGTCTACAACACTCAAATCCATTATTTATATTGAGCTATATCGTTAACCCTAGCATAAGACACTTAGCTTTAATAACTTTTCATTAAGCTCTTTTTAAACCATAAAAATTGATCCATGAATGCTCTTCATGTCTAGACTCTCTGTTTAAAACATCATTCAATTTGGTTGGCTAGATTGAAAGAACAAAGCATTTAATAATTTCTAGGGTTTAATCAATATGTGCATTAGTTGTACATTTTTTGGATCGTTCATCACGTGATCAAAGGTCCAAATCAAGCCATTCCATGTTTTCGTTCAACCGTATGGTTAATCCTATGGTTCTTCTCTCCGTCTGGCTCGATCAAAGTCATAGATTCAAACCATGAGGGATCAGACAATGTAGCACATTGCTGACTCAGATAAGTGCATCACCATCTCGTTATCCTATCATTTGTAATACTTACGTCACCGTGCAATCATTACAAATGATTGCTGCCACCACGCAGTTTTGATCCAGCCAATCCCGGGCTGCCGCATAGCCCCAGCCACCGCCATTAAATTAAAAATAGCTTAATTTAATTAAAAATCATTTTTAAATCTAGATTTCTTAAAAAATCTTTAAAAAGTTAAATATAAAAAAAAATTCATATTTTATATCAAATTGCTCGTATTTTAATCCTCTTTAATTAAAAATTAAAATCAATTTAAAATATTTAATATATTTTAAGAAACTTTAAATATTTAAATATTTAGATTTTATTTAATACTTAATTAAATTTTAATCTAAATAATTTCAAAATTTTAAATTTATTTTAAATATATTTTAAATAGTAAGAGATAAGAAATTTAAAATATCTCATTTTAAAATTAAATTGAATTTAAAATATTTTTTTAAATATTTTAAATAATTTAAACATTTTATTATTTATTTAATATTTAATTAATATTAACTTAAGTAATTTTAAAAATTTTAAAGTTTTATTTTAAATATTTTAATTAATGAGGAAAGGTATTTTAAATATTTTATAAATTATGATTGACTTAAATTATCTAAAATACATTAAATAAACTTAATTATTTAATTATTTAAACATTTAATTAATATTTAATTAAAATATTGATTTAAATATTTTCAAATTTTAAAATTTTTTATTTTAGAATATTTTATAATAATTATAGAACATGTAAATTTTAATTTAACTTGATTTTAAAATTTTTTTTAATATTAACTATTTTAATTATTTTAAATGTGTTTAATTACAAGAAATTTCAAAAATTCAAAAGAAATTCAAATTAAATCAAAATAATTCATAATATATATAAAACATTTTAGAATTTCAAATATTTTAATTTAAAATTAATTTAAAAATTAAATACTTAATATATTTTAAATAATTTTAAATTGTAAGCATTTGATATTTAATTAAATATTAAATCAAATAATTTTAAAATTTTAGAAAATTTATTTTGAATTCTCTCTAATTTTTCTTAATTTTTATAAAATTATTTTGAAATTACACTTTAATACTATTTAAAAGTCATAAGATTTAAACTTATATTTTATTATATATATTTTGAAAACTAAATTTAATTTCAAATTATATATATTAAATATTTGAGGGCTTTGAGTGAGGGCTTTGAAATTTTAAGCAAAGCTAATCTTGAATGAATAGGATTAATGGGGATTAATTGATGGTTAATTGAATTTCAATCATTTATTTTCCAATCTTTCCTATCATCTAGTTTATCTCTTAATTTGCAAGTGTAGGATGCACACACACATCTAGTTTTAAGGCTTTCTTAGATGTAGGACGTTATTATGATATTTAGGTGATGCATTTACATATGTGTCAAGGGTTAGTGACATTGATTTAAACCTACATAACCTAGTGACATCTTGAGGACAAAAATTAAAGATATGCTTTAGAAAATTTAGGAAAATTTTAGAAATTAAAATATGCATGAAATAGGCATGAGACTTGAACCATTTAAACTTAGTAACACCCCATACCTTAGGGTAATTTCTCACTGATTTTAAAAATCACTAAGTCACTTAGATTAATTCATTAATTAAGCGTTAAAATTTCTAAAAATTATAATAAATCAAATTTAAATCTAATGAAATAAAAATTAAAATTTTATTTAGCTCCAAAGTAAGTCATGTTACCTATCAATTTTTATCTACAAAATCCAGGAAATCTGATGAAGTAAAAATTAGCTTTAAAATTTTCCAAAATCCCAAGAGTAAATTTTTAAAGGTCCAATTCACCCCCCCTCTTAGTTAGCCTAGGGACGTGAGCAATAGGTCTAACAACCTATTTACACTTTCAAGTGGTATCAGAGCTAATTTCAAAAATCACTGTTTAAAATACTTTTTGAAATTCGATCATGGCTAATTTTGGAAATACAAATACTTTAGAAGGTTACTCGATCACTAGACCACCTTTGTTTGACAATATCCCGATTGATTTTTGGAAAACTCGCATGTCTACATTTCTACAACCTCTTGATTATCGCATGCGGATGTTAGTACAAGAAGGTTATACTGAACCTACTAGAATTGTAGAAGGAATTAGAGTTCAAACACCTTTTGCCGAATGGACTATAGAAGAACGTGAGCTAGCTAATTAAATGCTAAGTGTTTGAATAGATTCTTTTGTGCTTTAAAATCAGAAGACTACATACGTGTTTCAACATGTAAATCAGGAAAGGAAATTTGGGATAGGCTTTGCATTACTTATGAAGGTACAAATAAAGTGAAGCAAACTAGATTAAACATTCTCTTGCATGACTATAAACTATTTCGCATGAAATCGAATGAATCAATCTCAGACATGTACACACATTTTACACACATAGCCACTTCATTGCATGCTTAAGGTAGGGAGTTGACAAATACATAAAATGTTAATAAGATACTTCATTGTTTACCTACTGCATATAATACAAAGATAACTGCAATAATAGAATCTAAAGATTTGAATGTTTATTCTGTTGACAATCTTCTTGGATCACTAATTACTTACGAGCAATCTGTGACTCAAAGACATATTGATGCAGGTGAGAAGCTAAAGGAGAAGAATATCGCTTTGAAGGTGGACGATTCTGAAAGTGATCAGTCACTACCTGAGGATGAAAAGGATATCGCCTTGATGACAAGGCAATTTAGAAGTTTCCTAAAAAGGAAGCATAGAAGATGCCAACAGTGGAACAAAGGTAAGTTCCAAAAGAATGTTAAGGCTTCTAATGAAGTTATTTGCTATGAGTGCAGGAAGCCAGGACACATAAAGACAGATTGCCCAAATCTCAAAGGAAATCTTAGCAAGGAGAAGGCCGAGGAGAAACCAAAGGAAAGAAGGGATAAAAAGAGACTTCAATGAGCATTCTGGCTGGACTCAGCTTCAGATTCCTCAGAAACTGCACCAGACGAGGAAGTCACAAATTTGTGCTTAATGGCTGACAATCTTGATCAATCAGATCAAGAAGAGGTATGTGACTTAAGTTATGATGAATTGTTTGAAGTTTCTGAATACATACATACAACATATAGGAAACTGAAAAAACTGCATGTTAAATTAAATTTGGATTATTTAGAGCTGCAGAAAGAATATGAGATCCTCAAGAAAGATCATGCATTAACTGATAGCAACCACATGACATTATTGGATAAGTTTGATGATTTAAATAAACAACATAATCTTTTAAAATCATCTCATATTGAACTTGAAAATGATTTTAAGATTTTTATGGATGAATCAGATTCTAGAGAGCATGACTTGAAGATTGACAATTTGATTCTAGAAAGTGCTAATGCTTATCTTAAAATTCAGTTAAAAGCACTAAAAAATTTGAAATACACCTAAACTTGACGATTTTCATGAATCCTACTACAAGACCACTGGTTCAAAATCTAAGAAGAAAATTTTCAGGAAGAATAGATTGGTGAATCCTTTTCCAGGAATAAAGTATTTTTCTTGTGTTAGTTTAGGACATGTTTCCCACACTTGTACACTAAAATATAGAATACATTTAGTGTGGAGACCTAAGGTGCATAAATCACAGCATATCACATATGCATCTGGTTTAAAATTGTCAAGAGGAGAACCCAAACTTGTTTGGGTTCCCAAGACTAATGTTTGATCATTTTGTAGGATTGCTCTCACACAAAACCTCATGAGAGTATTTGGTACCTGGACAGCGGCTGTTGAAAACATATGACTGGAGATACGAAATAATTTATATCGCTGGAAGCCAGGAATGGAGGCAAGGTTACACTTGGAGATAATACTACCAAGAGAGTGGTAGGTACAGGTATAATTGGAAACTCTAGAAACTTTGTGATTGAAAATGTACTATTGGTTGAAGGTTTAAAACACAATCTGTTAAGTATAAGTCAATTATGTGACAAGGGCTATCATATAAAATTTTTGCCTACTAGTTGTGTTATTAGTTTGAATGGAACTGTTGTTTTGAATGGTGATAGAGTTAATAATATTTACATGCTAGATTTGAATTCTATTAAACCTTCTACTACCTTGTGTTTGAAAACTGTATCTGATGAATCATGGTTATAGTATAGAAGGTTTTGTCATGCTAGTATGGGAAATCTTAGGAAAATCACCCAAAAGTAACTAGTTAGAGGAGTACCCAAATTAGACTTCACTAAAGATCACTTGTGTGATGCATGTCAATTAGGAAAATAAGTGAGATCCTCTTTCAATTCAATCAAGGAAATTAGTACTAGCAAGCCCTTAGAAATTCTCCACATAGATTTATTTGGACCTGTTAGTACCTTAAGTTTAGGAGGAAAAAGATTTGGATATGTTATTATGGATGACTATTCTAGATTCACTTGGATTAGATTTTTGAATCATAAGAGTGAATCATTTGAAGAGTTTAGAGATTTTGCCACTTAGATTCAAAGGAAACTAGGTTTTGAAATAGTTACTATCCAAAGTGATCATGGGGGAGAATTTGAAAATGAAATATTTAATGATTTTAGCAAATCTCTTGGAATTGAACACAATTTCTCAACCTCTAGGACACCTCAATAGAATGGAGTTGTAAAAGGGAAGAACAGGATATTAGTTAAAACTGCTAGGGCCTTGTTGGCAGAATATTCACTTCCAAAATATTTTTGGGCTGAAGCAGTTAGTACAGCATGCTATGTGTTGAATAGGGTGTACATAAGGTCTAAATTAAATAAGACACCCTATGAACTTCTTAAAGGTAGGAGTCCCAACTGAAAGTACGAGATGCACCAAGAGGGGGGGGTGAATTGGTATTTTAAAAGTTTAACCCTACACAAGAGTTCTAATTTTTTTTTGTATTTTCAAAACATAATTTAACGACTAATGTGCGGAAGCAAATACAACATTCACAACGATGAAATTGATAGTTCAATTTTAGATTTTACACCACAATATTTAAATACAGATTTTTCACCAAGCAATTAAAATGCACAAATTTAAAGCATGAAAAGTAAAGTACGGTAAACAGGAAAAAACACACCAGAGATTTTTATAGTGGTTCGGTCACTTGACCTACGTCCACCCCCCGGAGTCCTCTACTCCGGGATTTGCACTAGTAAAAGTTGACTCTCCTTTTGCCCCCACAGCAAGGCGGAGAAGCCTTTACAATACTCACTTTCACCTCCCTCGGTGCGGCGGAATACCAAACGCTATGTCACCCTCCTGGTGACGGCAGCGGACCTTCTCCTTTTTCTCCCTCCTGGAGATGGCAGAGTACCTTGGCGATGTTGATCTTGAAGTGACACTTCCCTCGAGAACTTTCTTGAAGCTTCCAAAGCTACAAGAGGAGCAAAGCATGCAGCTAGCTTGGAGCCACCGTGTGATCCCCTCGCACTACTTCTCCCTCACGCTCAAGCTCACCTTCACCTTCCTCTCTTAAGCTCTAGATCTCTCCAAAAACTTCTCTCTACCGAATCCTCTACTTTTTCCTCCAAGCCTCTCACAGCAAAAGGATTGATCAACAACACCCTAAAGAAAATTTTAAGTTGTTTTTATATCAGGCTTCAGAAAACCCTAAAAGTTTCAACTTTTGTGTTTCTGTTCGTACAGTATGATTTATAATCGTACAGTACGATCAGTTCAATTACAGCTCCGTCCAGTACGAGTACAGACGAACAGTTATCGAATTTTATTCATATCGTACGGTATGATATGTATATCGTACAGGACGATACTGTTGATTCGTTCTGTTCGTACGGGACGAACTGTGGGACGAACCTCGGGACGAAAGAACTCGTCTCTGTCAGTCGTCCAGCACTCATTTAATCGTACAGTATGAATAGTGTTTTTCATAATATCGTCCTGTATGATAAGAATATCGTCCAGGATGAATAGTACAAAAATTCTTGGGATCGTCTGGTACGATCGCTGAGACGAAGGAAACCGTCTCTGATAATCGTCCAGCACTCCACCAGTCGTACAGTACGATCAGTTCATTTCTTGATATCGTCCTATACGATATGAATATCGTCCATGACGAACAGAACAAAAAACCTTGGTTTCGTCTGGTACGATCTCTAGGATGAATGAAATCGTCTCTGTAAGTCGTACAGTATGATATATGATCGTACAGTACGATCGACATATAAAATAGAAACCAACATTTATTTCGTGATTAGGGAGATAATTTTGGCAAGTTTTAATTAATCGTACAGTACGAACCGTATCGTATAGTACGATCAGTTCAGAAAATCAAATTCAAAAATTTACCAAACTTATTCTGGCGGCTAAGGTTTCACAATTACATATTATCGTACAGTACGATATGGATCGTACTGTACGATAAGTTTGTAAACTTAATCATTCGAAAATTTGCCGTTAGCCTGAGTATTTTTAATTAATCATACAGTACGATCCAAGGTCGTACAATACGATGTGCTTAAGAAAAAATTAATCATTTTTTAAAAAAAATTCTCCCCCTGTGTGTGTGCATGGTTGCTCCTTTCACATGCATGCTTCTGTGGCAGACTCAAAAAAAAATAAAGAAATAAAAATTACAGACTCTTCAACATCCTATTCTACCCGATTTGAGTCTCCAGCAATCTTTAGCAGTGTGCATCTGACCTGAAATGTTAGTGCTCATATACAAAGATTAAACATTTGTAATCTAACGGAAGTCTATATGTACTCAGTAAGTATTAGTTGTCACCATCAAAATTAAGTGCTCGGGATCCTGGATTTCAACAATCTCCCCCTTTTTGATGGTGTCAAATAATATTTTCTGATGGACAGATGTTCTGACTTCTTTAGCTCCCCCTCAGAAGAGTAGCTTATTAATTTTTAAATAGGAGGAGAAGAAACAGTTTTTTTTTATTTTTATTATAACATAAATAAAATAACAAGATAAAAAAAACAAATGTAGTGAGAACGTAAACAACCAATAGCATTTAATAGTAAGCAAAAACATAATACAGAACACACAAAAAAGTCTCCCCCTTTTGGCAGCACCAAAAAGGGAAGAAAAAGAAAAAATAAGTACACTGATAACAAACAGAAAATAGAAACATCTACAACAACCTAAAAATCTGGATCCTGATCCGGAGGTTGTGGTGGAGGGTCGGGAAACAGCTGGTGGTACTGATGAAGGGAGGCGAACTGGTGATCGATCGACGTGAAGCGCTCCCTAAACCATTTCATATCCGTATCATGCTCCTGATGTTGCTGAGCAATGTGGGCATCCAACCGAGTCTCCAGACGATCAAGTCGTCGAATAATGTCATCGTGAGGGTAGTCGGGAGGAGCAAGGCCATGTGGTTGGATTGGTGGTGGAGGAGGTGCGTCAGCAGGAGCAGCAGCCTCCTCGTCATCAAACTCGGGATCGGTGGGAGCGGCCCCCCGATGGAACAAGATACGAAAGGAGGCATCCGAGTAGAAGATAGGAAGGTGATCAGGAGGGAGCGGATAATGAAGTTGGTATTTTGCATCTAGGATGTAGCCTATGACATGCCCTAAAGCAAGGTTCAGTTTACGACGGGCACCGGGATATCGGAAGGCAGACAAGGTATGAATGTAGTCAAACACCATTTGGGCTTCATTGAATTTTGTGCCAGACATAATGAGATAGGTGACGACAGAAAGTAGGGGAGTAATATGGATGCGATCTCCAGCTTTAGGTATAATAGATGTGCGTAGGACATGCTGGATAACGCGGGCATTTTGATTTAAGGTTTGGACCAGGGGTAGGTGTTGATTGGAGGGGACACCTCTAAGGGTTAAATTTACTGACGTCCAATCATAGTCGTGGGAGATCATGGATTGGGGATGAGGGCCGTCAGTGGACAGCCCGATGTGCTCAGCAATGTCATTGACGGTGATAACGACATTCTATTTACAGACATAAGATGTGAAGGTAGTGTTTTCAAGGTCGACTCGAATATTGGCAAAAAACTCAAATAAGAGTTCAGAGTGAAACGAAAAAGCAAGAGTCAGAAGGAATTGAAGGCTAGTGGAGGCGAACAGATTCATCACCTCAAAATTTAGGGCGGCTTGATTGAGCATGCGGGATGGAGTGAACTTTGCCTCCTTGATTTTGATATACGCTTTCTCGTCCGCAGCGGAGAGAAAACGATCATCGAAGCGCCGAGAGGAGGAAGAGCTCCCGACGATCATACGACCGCGCTTACTGGACCCAGACATTTTGGAAGAAAGGATTGGATGAATGATGAAATTCAGAGGGATTGAAGGTGAGGAGAATTGGCAAAGAATCCCTCCCGTTTCATAGAATTTAAGGGATATCGTACAGTACGATTGAGCATCGTACAGTACGATATGCGCAATAATGTCATCTGGACGACCTTTCAGAAAAGTGAGTCAAATCGTACAGTACGATCAGTATCGTACTGTACGAACGTGAGTGTAAGGCGTTCGTCCCAACGAGTCGTCTGAATGACTTTTGACCAAAAGTGTTCGTACAGTACGAACAGGTGTTCGTAAAGTACGATAGGCAATAATGTTCGTACCCGCTGATTTAAATTCATCCTAATCTATTTGACACGTAGATCGTACAGTACGATTGGTATGTCGTACAGTACGATGACCAATAATTAGTATCGTATGGTACGAGTAGTGAATCGTACAGTGGGATAGGTATAAGACATGAAGGATCTGGACCATGAATGGGAATGGACGGCTGAGATTGGAGTGATTTGAACCTTATCGTACAGTACGATAGTAGATCGTACAGTACGATTGTCAAAATACCAAAGTTTGTGAGCAACATGCGAAGAGGATCAGGAATCCAATTTTTTTTGTTTTTTTTTTTTTTTTAATTTTAACAAAAATAAAACAACCACAAACCAATTTTTTTATTTGTTTTTTTTTGTTTTTTTTTTTTTGTTACATTAGGCGTGAATGTCTATGACACCTAATTTGGTTTGTAAAGTGCTAAATGTGTCATAACCTAATGGTTTTGTGAAAATGTCCGCCAATTGATCTTCAGTAGCAACGTGGTGCAGTTCAATATCTCCTTTGGCTACATGATCTCTAATGAAATGATGTCTAATGTCTATATGTTTGGTTCGTGAGTGTTGAATTAGATTTTGGATATGCAAATTGCACTAGTGTTGTCACACATGATCGGAATGGTTCCTACAGGTAGTCCTAGATCTATAAGCTGTTGTTTTAACCACAACACTTGTGCAACACAGCTACCTACCGCTATATATTCCGCTTCGGCTGTGGATAGGGCTACTGAATTTTGTTTCCTACTGGACCATGAAACTAATGATTGTCCAATGAATTGACAAGTGCCAGAAGTGCTTTTTCTATCTACCCTATATCCTGCAAAGTCTGAATCTGAGTATCCTAAGATTTCAAAAGAAGTGATGTGTCTAGGATACCAAATTCCTAAGTTCGGGGTGCCTAGAAGATATCTAAGAATTCGTTTGACAGCAGTCATGTGAGATTCTTTCGGGTCAGCTTGAAAACGGGCACAGAGACACACACTAAACATTATGTCTGGTCTACTGGCAGTCAGATAGAGAAGCGATCCAATTATTCCCCTATACCTCTTTTGATATACAGACTTCCCACTGGCATCTTTATCCAATTGAATATTAGAGCTCATGGGTGTATTCATAGCCTTAGCATTGTCCATTTCATATTTTTTCAAAATATCGTTGACGTACTTAGACTGGCTAAGAAACGTTCCACCTTCCATTTGTTTTACACTAAATCCAAGGAAGTAACTAAGTTCGCCCATCATGCTCCTTTCAAATTCGTCGCTCATTATTTTTGAAAATTCATTACATAGGTTTTTCTCCATCGATCCGAATAATATGTCATCTACATAAATCTGAATAATGAGTACTTCAACTCCTGCCTTCTTCAAAAATAAGGTGGTGTCCACACTACCCTTTACAAAGCCTCTATTTAGTAGGAACGTACTAAGTCTTTCATACCAGGCTCTAGGTGCTTATTTTAACCCGTACGGTGCCTTTTCAGTTTGAACACGTGGTTTGGAAATTGTGAGTTTTCAAACCCCGGAGGTTGCTCCACATACACATCTTCCTTGATTACTCCATTCAGGAAGGCACTCTTTACATCCATTTGATACAGCTTAAAATCCCTAAAACAAGCAAAAGCTAACAGTACCCTGATGGCTTCTAGTCTAGCTACCGGAGCAAAGGTTTCTTCAAAATCTATTCCTTCAATTTGGTTATACCCCTTCACTACTAACCTAGCCTTATTTCTTACTACTATTCCTGAGTCATTCATCTTATTTTTAAAGACCCACTTAGTTCCAACCACACTTTGCTCTTTAGGCCTTTTGACTAACTCCCATACATCATTCCTAATGAATTGGTTCAACTCTTCTTGCATTGCTAGGATCCAAAATTCATCTCCTAAGGCTTGATCTATACTCGTGGGTTCAATCATAGATATGAATGCAGAATGGCTAACCTCTTTCCTAAGTCCATGCCTAGTTTTTACCCCTTCTGATGGGTCTCCTAAGATCAGCTCTCTAGGATGACTAGAAGAAAATTTCCATTCTTTAGGCAGATGTTCCTGAGGTTCTGCTCTAGTCTCTATAGTAATGGTTTCTACTCCCCGTATAACCTCAACTTCTTCTTCTTCATGATTAGGTTTTGATGTCTTATTGGATTCATCAAATACCACATGAGTGGACTCTTCTACTACTAGGGTTCTCTTATTGAATATTCTATAGGCTTTACCTACAGATGAGTAGCCTAGGAAAACCCCTTCATCAGATTTAGGATCGAACTTTCCTAAGGGTGACTTGCCATTGATTAGGATGAAGCATTTGCACCCGAAAACGTGTAAATGGGAAAGATTGGGTGTCCTACCCTTAAGTAACTCATATGGTGTCTTATTAAGTTTGGATCTAACATTTACCCTATTTAATACATAGCATGCGGTATTTACTGCTTCTGCCCAAAAGTATCTAGGGAGAGTGTATTCAGCTAACATAGCCCTAGCAGCTTCAAGTAAAGTTCTATTCTTTCTTTCTGCTATTCCATTTTGCTGAGGAGTTCTAGGGGCAGAGAAATTATGTTCTATTCCAACCTCTTTACAAAAAGATTCAAATTTATCATTCTCAAATTCCCCACCGTGATCACTATGAATTGTTGAAATTACACATCCTAATTTCCTTTGAATCCAAGTGAAGAAAACTCTAAATTCTTCAAATGACTCACTCTTATGAGCTAGGAATTTCACCCAAGTAAACCTAGAGTAGTCATCTACTATTACAAACCCATACAACTTCCCTCCTAGGCTGGTTGTACTAACAGGTCCGAACAGGTCCATGTGGAGAGTTTTTAGTGGCCTAGTGGTGCTGATATCCTTGATTGCATGAAATGAAGATTTAACTTATTTTCCTAATTGGCAAGCATCACAAAGATGGTCCTTAGTAAAGTCTAACTTTGGTATGCCTCTAACTAAGTCTTTCTGAGTGATGTTCCTAAGTGTTTTCATACTAGCATGGCATAGTCTCCTATGCCATAGCCAAGAGTCATCTGCTATTATTTTCAGACACAAAGAGTTTGAGGTTTCAATGCAGTTCAAGTCTAACATGTAAACATTGTTTATACGTTTTCCTTCTAACACAAGTGAATCATTTAAACTAATCATGCATTTGTTAGACAGAAATTTTATATCAAAGCCCTTGTCACATAGTTGACTTATACTTAAAAGATTGTGCTTTAAACCATCCACTAAAAGTACATTCTCAATAATTAAATTTTTAGTATTTCCAATGATACCTGAGCCCACCACTTTTCTGGTGGTGTCGTCTCCCAAAGTTACCTTGCCTCTTGACCTGGCCTCCAGTGTCACGAACTGCTTCATGTCTCCAGTCATGTGTCTCGAGCAGCCACTGTCCAGGTACCACATGCTCTCACTAAGTCTTTTGTGAGAGCATCCCTACAATGTCAATCATGGATTAGCTTTGGGAACCCAAGTGAGTTTGGGTTCCACATCATGCTTATATGAATGAAATGTATGCATGTTATGCTGTGATGAATACGATTTTGGTCTCCACACTAGATGTGACCTAGCATGCCACAAGAATAACATCTAACACCTGGAAATGGGTTCACTAATCTACGAGGGTGGTAGTGCCTATTTCTGGGTTTGGATGATGCATGTCGTGCTGGTTTTGAATGAGATCATTCACATGGTGGAGGCTGAAAGAATTCAGCAAACGTGGGAGGTTTTTTATTATTCTCGTATGCATGAAGTTTTTCATTTAAAAATTTGTTCTCTTGGTTAAGACTAACATATTTGAATCTCAATGCATGCTCACTACTACTAAGTTCCCCTGATAGTTCTTCTAGTTCCTTAAATGCATTATCTAATTCAACATGTGATGATTTCAAGGTATCGTGTGCAGTGGTTAACTCAATATGCTTCTTGTTTAATGCATCGTATTCATCAAGCAAAGACATATGATCTTTATCTAAGTCAGAAAAATTCTTTACTACACTAGCATGCTCCTTTTGTAAAGTACTAAACTCAGTATTAAGACTAACATGCTTTTTCATCAATTTTCTATACGAGTCATGGATCTTTTCAGAAATAACAAGCAGTTCATCGTAAAATAGTTGACATACCTCATCTTGATCTGATTGATCAAGATTATCATTAATCATAAGACACAGATTCGTTACCTCCTCCTCTGCTTCTTCTTCCGATGATTCTGAGGCAGAGTCGGCCCAAAATGCTTTCTGAGTCTTAAACTTGCCCTTCTTGAACTTTGAACTTTCCTCACCCTTCTCCTTGGTTTGATGAGTTTTGATGTTGGGGCAATCAACTCGGAGATGACCGGGTTTCCTGCACTCAAAGCAAATTGTTTCAGATGCAACCTTAGTATACTTTGAGTTCTTACCTTTGTTCCAATTGCTTTGATGATGGCGCTGCTTTCTTTTCAGAAAATTTTTGAACTGACGAGTCATCAAAGCTATGTCGTCATCTTCCTCCGCTGCTGAGCTGTCACTTTCAGAATTGTTTGCTTTTAAAGCCACTGCTCGCTCCTTTTTCTTTTCACATGCATCACTTTGTCGTTGACTGACTCCTTGCTCGTAGGCAATGAGTGACCCAAGCAAATTATCAATAGAATAAACATTTAGGTCTTTTGACTCAGTTATTGCACTGATTTTAGCATCGTATGAGCTAGGCAAACATCACAGTATTTTGTTTACTTTTTCGAGTTAGACAACTCTCTTCCTAAAGCATGCAGTGATGTTACAATCTGGGTGAATCGAGTGTACATGTCAGATATAGTTTCACTAGATTTCATGCAGAATAGTTCGTAATCATGTAACAGTATGTTCAACCCAGATTGTTTGACCTCACTAGTTCCTTCGTACGTGATACACAGTTTGTCCCAAATTTATTTATCAGTAGTATAAGTTGATACTCGCATATAGTCTTCTGATTTTAATGCGCAAAAGAAACAATTTAGACATTTTGCATTTAGTTGTGCAAATTCTCTATCCTCAATGCTCCATTCATTAAATGACAGTTCAGTTTTAACTCCATTCAACATACGAAATGGTGCAGAATAACCTTCTTGGACTAACATCCACATGCGATAGTCTAAAGACTGTAAAAATGTAGACATGCGTATTTTCCAAAAATCAAACGGTATGTTGTCAAATAAAGGTGGACGAGTTATGGAATAACCCTCCGTAGTGTTACGGTTACCAAATTGAGCCATGGATCTTACGTTTCTAGGTTTTCTAAAACACTATTTTGAAACCCCGCTCTGATACCACTTGAAAGTACGAGATGCGCCAAGAGGGGGGGTGAATTGGTATTTTAAAGTTTAACCCTACACAAGAGTTCTAATTTTTTTTTGTATTTTTAAAACATAATTTAACGACTAATGTGCGGAAGCAAATACAACGTTCACTACGATGAAATTGATAGTTCAATTTTAGATTTTACACCACAATATTTAAATACTGATTTTTCACCAAGCAATTAAAACGCATAAATTTAAAGCATGAAAAGTAAAGTACGGTAAACAGGAAAAAACACACCAGAGATTTTTATAGTGGTTCAGTCACTTGACCTACGTCCACTCCCCGGAGTCCTCTACTCCGGGATTTGCACTAGTAAAAGTTGACTCTCCTTTTGCCCCCACAGCAAGGCGGAGAAGCCTTTACAATACTCACTTTCACCTCCCTCGGTGCGGCGGAATACTAAATGCTATGTCACCCTCCTGGTGACGGCAGCGGACCTTCTCCTTTTTCTCCCTCCTGGAGATGGCAGAGTACCTTGGCGATGTTGATCTTGAAGTGACACTTCCCTCGAGAACTTTCTTGAAGCTTCCAAAGCCACAAGAGGAGCAAAGCATGCAGCTAGCTTGGAGCCACCGTGTGATCCCCTCACACTACTTCTCCCTCACGCTCAAGCTCACCTTCACCTTCCTCTCTCAAGCTCTAGATCTCTCCAAAAACTTCTCTCTACCGAATCCCCTACTTTTTCCTCCAAGCCTCTCACAGAAAAAGGATTGATCAACAACACCCTAAAGAAAATTTTAAGTTGTTTTTATATCAGGCTTCAGAAAACCCTAAAAGTTTCAACTTTTACGTTTCTGTTCGTACAGTATGATTTATAATCGTACAGTACGATCAGTTCAATTACAACTCCGTCCAGTACGAGTACAGACGAAAAGGTATCGAATTTTATTCATATCATACGGTACGATATGTATATCGTACAGGACGATACTGTTGATTCGTACTGTTTGTACGGGACGAACTGTGGGACGAACCTCGGGATGAAAGAACTCGTCTCTGTCAGTCGTCCAGCACTCATTTAATCGTACAGTATGAATAGTGTTTTTCATGATATCGTCCTGTATGATAAGAATATCGTCCAGGATGAATAGTACAAAAATTCTTGGGATCGTCTGGTACGATCGCTGGGACGAAGGAAATCATCTCTAACAATCATCCAGCACTCCACCAGTCGTACAGTACGATCAGTTCATTTCTTGATATCATCCTGTACGATATGAATATCGTCCAGGACGAACATAACAAAAAACCTTGGTTTCATCTGGTACGATCTCTGGGATGAATGAAATCGTCTCTGTAAGTCGTACAGTACGATATATGATCGTACAGTACGATCGACATATAAAATAGAAACCAACGTTTATTTCCTGATTAGGGAGATAATTTTGGCAAGTTTTAATTAATCGTACAGTACGAACCATATCGTACAGTACGATCAGTTCAGAAAATCAAATTCAAAAACTTACCAAACTTATTCTGGCGGCTAGGATTTCACAACTACATATTATCGTACAAAACAATATGGATCGTACAGTACGATAAGTTTATAAACTTAATCATTCAAAAATTAGCCGTTAGCCTGAGTATTTTTAATTAATCGTACAGTACGATCCAAGGTCGTACAGTACGATGTGCTTAAAAAAAATTAATCATTTTTTAAAAAAAAATTCTCCCCCTATGTGTGTGCATGGTTGCTCCTTTCACATGCATGCTTCTGTGGCAGACTCAAAAAAAAAATAAAGAAATAAAAATTACAGACTCTTCAACATCCTATTCTACCCGATTTGAGTCTCCAGCAATCTTTAGCAGTGTGCATCTGACCTGAAATGTTAGTGCCCATATACAAAGATTAAACATTTGTAATCTAACGGAAGTCTATATGTACTCAGTAAGTATTAGTTGTCACCATCAAAATTAAGTGCTCGGGATCCTGGATTTCAACACCAACCTCTCACATCTACATATTTTTGGATGTAAAGTGTTCATTCATAATAATGATAAAACTCTCTTAGGAAAATTTGATCCAAAATCTGATGAAGGAATCTTTCTAGGTTATTCAAGAGTTGGAAAATCCTATAGAGTTTTTAATAAGAGAACATTGGCAGTTGAGGATACCACACATGTTATTTTTTATGAATCTTATGATAGTAAAGAGTCTAAGTTGGATGAAGATGAGGTTGAGGTAGTAACCCAAAAACTTGAAGATCAAAAAGTTGAAGAAAGGGTTGAAAAAGAAGAAGAAAACCAATTACCTTGAGAATGAAAAATTGTTAGAAGTCATCCTAAAGAATTGATTTTAGGAGAACCAAGTGAAGGAGTTAGGAATAGGCATGGTTTGAGGAAAGAGGTAAATCATTCAGCATTTATTTCAATGATTGAACCCACTAATATAGAACAAGCTCTTTTATATGAATTTTGGATTTTGGCCATGCAAGAAGAGTTAAATCAATTCAAGAGAAATAATATTTGGGAACTAATTGAAAGGCAAATAGATCAAAGTGTAGTTGGAACTAAGTGGGTGTTCAAGAACAAAATGAATGATTTAGGAGTTGTTGTGAGAAATAAGGCTAGATTGGTAGCAAAGAGGTATAATCAGATTGAAAGAATTGATTTTGAGGAGACATTTGCCCTTGTAGCAAGACTTGAAGCAATTAGAGTTTTGTTAGCCTTTGCTTATTTTAAAGATTTTAAATTGTACCAAATGGATGTTAAGAGTGCCATTCTGAATGGAGTGATAGAAGAGGATGTTTATGTTGAGCAACCTCCAGGTTTTAAAAATTCTAAATACCCTAATCATATTTTCAAATTGAAAAAGGTATTATATGGACTAAAATAGGAACCTAGAGTATGGTATGAGAGATTAAGCACTTTCTAATTAAACAGATCATTTGTTAAAGGAAGTGTGGACACCACTTTATTTTTGAAAAGAATTGGAAAAGAAATACTCATTGTATAAATATATATGGATGACATCATTTTTGGATCAACTGATAAAACTTTATGTGATAAATTTTTAAAGATAATGAGTAGTGAATTTGAGATGAGTTCGATGGGTGATTTGAGTTATTTTCATGGATTTAGCATAAAGCAAAGTGAGGAAGGAACTTTTCTTTGTCAATCTAAGTATGTTAAGGATATCCTCAAAGAGTATGAAATGGATAATGCTAAATCAGTAACTACACCCATGAGTTCCTCAGTCCTATTAGATAAGGATCCTAAGGGAAAATCTATTGATTAAAAGAAGTTTAGAGGAATAATTGGATCATTGCTTTATTTGACTGCTAGCAGACCTAACATCATGTTTAGTGTTTGCTTATGTGCTAGATTTCAAGCTGATCCAAAGAAATCACATTTGACAGCAGTGAAAAAGATTTTAAGATATCTTCTGGGAACTCAAAATTTAGGGATTTGGTATCCTAAGAATAGTTCTTCTTTTGATATTATTGGATACTCAGATTCTGATTTTGCAGGATGTAGGGTTGATAGGAAAAGTACTTCTGGGATATGTCAATTCATTGGAAATTCATGAGTATCTTGGTCTAGTAGAAAAAAAAATTTAGTAGCACTTTCTACAGCTGAAGCAGAATAAATTGCCTTAGGGAGTTGTGTAGCACAGGTGCTTTGGTTGAAGCAACAATTGAGTGACTTAGGATTTTTAATTAGCACCATTCCAATCTTTTGTGATAACACTAGTTCCATTTGTATTTCAAAGAATCCTATTCAACATTCTAGAACCAAGTATATTGATATAAGGCATCATTTTATAAGAGATCATGTAGCGAAAGGGGAAATTGAACTGCATCATGTCGCTACTAAAGATCAGCTTGCAGATATTTTCACAAAACCCTTAGCTTTTGATACTTTTAGCATGTTAAGGACAAGGCTAGGTGTGATTGATTTGAATGCTTAATTAAAAATTCTGCAAATGTGTGTTAATATGTGTTTGTTGGTATGTTCATTGCAAGTAATTTGTTTTCTAGTGTTTTATATTTTATTGGTATTCTATGTTGTTTTATAAAAGAAAAATAAAATTTTTTTCGGCTTATACTGTATTTGAGTGTTAAAAATAATGTAAGGTTGGAGAGATGAATATTTATCTGGTTTGTCTATTCGTACTGTACGATGACCTTATCGTACTATATGATTACATCGTCGTACATGAACTTCATCTGTATGAATTGGGAGGAATCACAGTTAGGGTCAGTTATTATTGATGATCATACGTACGAATACATCATTCGTCTGTATGATCCACATGTTGTTTCTCATGAGGGACGAACCTAACCGTCACCTGAACGACCATTAATTTTTTGATCATCCCCTACGAACACGTCATTGTCTGTATGATCAGGAAGTCAAAAGCATGTACGAAAGGATGCCTCAGGACGAGCAGTTTACCAAAAACTGATTCATTTTGACTGCTTTCATTCATCCCAGATGAACTTTTATTCGTCCCAAACAAAAACAATTTCATATTGTACGAAGTTGGTTCATACTGTATGATTTAAGGTTTTTTCTATATAAAGGAGGGTCATTTTCATTCATTTCACTTTCATTCTAAAACCCTTTAGAGCTTAGAATAGAAGATGTCGGGCAGTGGAAAGAGAGCACGTGTTGCTAGGGGTCTTGCTTCTAGGAGGAATTGGGACGAGAACTTTCTAAGTGAGGAAAATGAGGAAGCATACCTTAGGTATGCTGCTTTTAAGGTCACCCCTTCCCAAATTTTGTCGCAAGAAAATATTCATTTTACAGTAATGCCCTTATTTGATTTCACCCAATTTGCTTTTCTTTTGACTCTGATCTATGCATTTGACAAGGACCATTTTCATGTGTTCCTGGCCAACATGACTTTCAACCAGAATCACACTATCATTTCTTCATATGTTCTTTAGCAGAAAGTGGTGATAACTAAGGAGGATTTAGGGGAATGTATTCATTTAAGAACCAATGGGACACGGGCACACACCTTTTCTATTAGACCAGAGAATGGTTGGTCCGAGGTGAGCAAAGTCCTTAGAAGTGAAAGCACACCCACTCATGTTTCCCGGGTTGGCTCCTTAAACCAGAATGCACGAATAATCCAGCATGTGCTTAGGACATCTATCATTCCTAAGGTAGGAGATCGGGTAAATATGACACCACTTCTTTCTTCTACAACCTATCTGATTATGAATGACCAACCTATTGATGAAGCACAGTTAATCCTAGATTACATTTACTATCTCTCTGATATAGGTCAGGCTAGTGTATAAAGAAAGAAGAATATTACTTTAGGACACATTGTTTGCTATATCCTTGAGAAGAAATACAATCTGGTCCATCCTTTTGGACCTTCTGAACTCCCACTTTACTTCACTGACGCTTCTTTTCGAGCATTGTTTGGGAAAGAAGGAACTGCTGACAGCTCTAATGATGAACCTATTTATGCTTCTGCTCCTTCAACTGCACCTACAGCAGCATCTGGACCATCTCAAGATTTCTATCAGAATATGGTTCAATGTTTTGAAAGAATGGATCAAAGATTTGATCATATGGAGGCGCATTTGAAGCGGCAAGACGATCAGTACCAGGAGGATAGAGTATGGATTAGGGATCAATTCGATTCTATAAACACTAATATTGCTATACTAAATAGCTATTTTGCTTTGTTTGGCAATCCGCCACCTCCTCCAGATCAGGGTCCTTCTGAGTTCTAGCATTCCTTGTGTTTATTTTTGATATGGATGTGATTGTACTTTTCTTTGTTGTTCTCTTGTGTTGATTGGCTAGTCTGATGTTTTCTGTTTATTTTTGGTTATTTTTATGAGTTGGTTAGCAAGTTTATCATTTGATATGTGATGCAACGAAAAATTTGCTTTGATGTATGTTTTATTAGTACTTGTATATTGTAATTGCACTAATCTGAAATGAGAAATGTTCAAGTGTTCTTGTGTATATCTTTTTATGTTATTGACTAAAAATGTACTAATCTTAAAGCACTCTACTGTAGTTGATTAATATTCTACAATGTTAACTGAATTTATATTACAATTAAAAATTCTATGCATAATATAAAATTCTCAAAAATATTTAGATTTCGTTATTGGGTGTGATTAGAAGATCTTACTTTATCTTATTTAGACATGTATTGTTTAGCCTAAATTAATGTATATTTGATGTTTTAATATTACTCTTACATTTTATATCAATGTGTTCATTATTATTTTTGTGACCCAGAGATAGTGTTGTTAGAAAGAATCTTACATTCAAAGCAAAGCTTGAAAAGATGCACAAAATATGTCATACAATAAAAGATGCATAATATCGCCAAATGTAAAAAGACACACAAAGTGTATCATTCAATAAAAGATGTGCAATGTCGCCAAATTTAGAAAAAGGCACAAAATTAGCCTACATTTTGAAAAGATGCGCAAAGTCGTCGTTTGTTCTTTCCTTTAGCATTTTTCTCCAAGTTCACTAATCAATAATTGTCACTTTTGACTTAGAATTTTGATAATATTATCTCATCTTTTGTGCAAAAATTGAGACTACTAATCTGTCTAATACATTACTACTTTAGATCAACTTTTCTTCTCCTTAACATAATATGCAATCTAACACATTTGAGTCTTTATTTTTTGCATCTAATTTGATTATTGTAGTTAAACTTCATTTAACATTATTCTACTTCTTAACTATTTTGAGTGTCCCTTTTTGCTGTTGAGAAAAAGGGGAGAGTTATGTTGTTTGACTAATGATATGATGATAAGTTTTTTATTGTTTGTGTTTGTGTGTTATTTGTCTTTGTTTTGTTTATATTCTTGTGTATGTGCATGTGTTGTGTATGTGCTTGTGTTATCATTCCTACTCTCTTTCCTACTCTTCCCTTGTGTATTTCATGTTAGATTCTCTATCCTCGTATATCTTGATTAGGATAAGTCATTTCTTTAGGGGGAGCTTAGGGATCTTTTATTTAGGGGGAGTGTAGATCTTTTATTTAGGGGGAGTGTACATTAAGTGGATATTAGGAGACTTATTTTTTATTTATTTTATTTCAAACAATAGTTATTTTGCAATCATCAAAAAGGGGGAGATTGTTATGATTTGGGTAAATCTGTTTGTTCATGTGAATTCTAATCCAAGTTTATGTTTTGATGATTACCAAAGCTTATTGTTTGTTTTATTCATCTCCTAATAAATATTTGAGTTTTTGTTGTGTGTACTAAAGTAGTTTTTAGGAAATTCATACTCCAGATTGCTGAAGACTTCAAGTTAATTTTTTCACTGTAAATGAAGTCTGTAAATTTTATTTTTCTTGAGTCTGAGAGAGTGTGATTGTAAGTTGGATAACTGTGCACACACACACATTGGGGGTGTAAAAACTTAATTTTTTAAACTGATCGTACAGTTTGATTTCATATCATACGCGACGATTTGTAGAATATGTCCTCCATTTCAAATCCATATGGAAAAAAAAATTTCTAAGTCAAGTTCATACAATACGAATTAATATTCGTACATGAGTTTTTGCTGTACGAACAGCTCTAAATTTGGTTCATCCAATGGTTCGTACGGGATGAACTAATCGTACGAAGTGCTCTGTTCGGATCATCCAAGGATTCATCCGGGATGAGATGAATGTACGAAGCGCTCTGTTCGTATCGTCCTAGGGTTCATCCAGGATGATATATTCGTACGAAGCACTCTGTTCGGATCGTCCAAGTGTTCATCCAGGACGAGATGATCGTACGAAGCGCTTTGTTTGGATCGTCCAAGGGTTCGTACGGGACAAAATGTTCGTACGAACGGCTCTGACTTGTTCGTCTCATGGATAGTACGGGATGAATCGTTCAATGTTTTAAACTATTTGTACGGTATGATCGTCGATCGTACGGGATGATCGGCACTGGTTAAACTTAAATTTTCAGTTTTTGGAGGGTTTTTCTTATCCCAAGTATATAAATAATTTAAAACTGACTGAAGGATAGATCCTTCTGTGAAAATACTTTTGGAGAGTGAAAAGAAGAGTGATTGGGAGAGTGTTTGGGAGTGAGAGTTGAGAAATCTTTGAACAGGAAATTGTGAAGGGATTCACAAGATTATCCAATTGTGAGGATTTCTTTACTTGTTCATCTACCATCTTCCTATCTTCCTTGGAGACTTTTGCAAGAGTACTTGTTCGAGAGGATTTCGGTTCTCTGCCGTCACGTGGAGGGTGAACAAGGATGACAGTTCTCTGCCGCACTTGGAGAGTGTAAAATGATGTTTCGTTCTCTGCCTTCACCAGGAGGGTGAAAAAGGATGACGGTTATCTGCCGCACCGGGTTGGTGGAAGAGAGTTTGTAAAGGCTTCTCTGCCTTGATGTGGGGGCAAAAGGAGAGTCACTAGAGTTTAGTGCAATACCTAGAGAAGGGGTCTCTAGGGAGTGGATGTAGGTCGTGTTTGACCGAGCCACTATAAATTCTGGTGTTTTTTGTTCACTATTTACTTTTCTGCATTTTATTTTTTTCGCAAATTATTTTCTTTGTTGTTGAATTTCTACGTTTAAAGAAAGAGCAAAAAGTAATTCTATTCGTATTGTACGAAGTAAGATCGTATAGTACGATTAGCTTTAAAATTTTCCAAAATCCCAAGAGTAAATTTTTAAAGGACCAATTCACCCCCCCCCCCCCCCCCCCCCCCGCTCTTGGTTAGCCTACGGACGTGAGCAATAGGTCTAACAACCTATTTGCACTTTCAGGTTTCATATGGAACAGTTCATAATCATGGAGAAAAATGTTCAACTTAGATTATTTTATTTCATTTGTTCCTCCATAGGTTATGTAGAGTTTATCCCAAATTTCTTTTCTAGTTGTGCAAGTTGATACACGCATGAAATCATTAGATTTTAAAACACACAAAAATAGTTTAAATATTTTACATTTAGTTGGGCTAAATCTCTATCATATATACTCCATTCAAAAAAAGATATTTTGGTTTTAATGTCATTCATAAAATGTGAAGGTGTAGAATATCATACCTAAACTAGCATGCACATGCGATAATCAATAGATTGCAAGAAAATAGACATACAAATTTTTCAAAAATCAAAATGAATATTATCAAATAAAGTTGATAGTGTGATTGAATACCTTTCCACAGTATTACGATTATTAAAAGGAGCTATGGATCATTTTTCAAATGTTTTTTAAAACTTAGTTTTTGAATCCCGCTCTGATACCACTTGAAAGTTCATGAAGGTTATTAAACTAAAGAAACCAGCTTGAGGCTAACTAAGAGGGAGGGATGAATTGGTTATTTAAAAAATTTAAACAAAAGAAAGCACCTTTATCCAATTAATGTGAAAGCAAATTAAAATAATGATAATAGAAATTAAAAGTTTGTCAACCACACATTAAATCACAGAAAAATAAAAGTGCAAAATAACAAAAATAAAACATTTAAAAATTTATTATAGTTCTATCCAACTTGACTTACATCCACTCCTTGGAAACCTCCTTTCAGGTATTGCACTAAAAGTATTGTCTCTCCTTTTACCCTGATAGCAAGGCGGAGAAGCCCTTACAAAATCTTTTTCACCAACCCGGCGATGGAAGAGAACCTAAAATCCTTTTTCACCCTCCTGGTGAAGGCAGAGAACCTAGAATCCTTTTTAACCTCCTGGTGACGGCAGAGAACCTGTAATCCTTTTTCTCCCTCCTCAAGAAGGTAGAGAACCTGAGATTGTTGCTGCCGAATGTCTTCCTGGAGATTCCAAAGGATTAAGGCAGAAGCATGAAGAAGATAAAGGAGAACCTTACTTAGAATAATCTCATGAATCCCTCATAAATCTCCCTTATAAAATCACTTTCTCTCTTCTCTCTCCCAAAACTCTCCTATGTACCTCTTTGATCCCTCACAAAAATAGTTAGCAGCCAAAAGTCTTTTTAATAAGACAATGGAAGAACATAAATAAAGAGACTCATAAAAATCCCTAAATTTTAATCTGGTGGCTCTGATCATCTAGTACATGAAAACGCAAATAGGTTGTTAGACCTACTGCTCATGTCCCTAGGCTAACCAAGAGGGGGGGTCAATTGGTACTTTTAAAAATTACTCTTGGTTTTTGAAAAAAATTTTAAAGCAAATCGTACAGTACGATATAACTTCATACAGTACGAATAGAGATAACTTTGGCTCGTTTGTTCAAATACAGAAATTCAACCACAAAGAAAATAAACTGCAACAAGAAATAAAAATGCAGAAAATAAACAGTGAACAGAGAACACCAGAATTTATAGTGGTTCGGTCAAAACACGACCTACATCCACTCCCTAGAGACTCCTTCTCTAGGTATTGCACTAAACTCAAGTGACTCTCCTTTTGCCCCCACAGTAAGGTGGAGAAGCCTTTACAAACTCTCTTCCACCAACCCCGGTGCGGCAGAGAACCGTTGTCCTTTTCACCCTCCAAGTACGGCTGAGAATCGTTGTCCTTTTCACTCTCCAAGTGTGGCAGAGAACCTTCATCCTTTTCACTCTCCAAGTGCGGCAGAGAACCTTCGTCCTTTTCACTCTCCAAGTGCGGCAGAGAACCGGAATCCTCTCGAACAATTCTCTTGCAAAAGTCTCCAAGGAACTAGGAAGATGCTTGAAGAACAAGTAAAAGAAATCCTCTCAATTGGATAACCTTGTGAATCTCCTCAAACTTTTCTCTTGAAAGATCTCTCAAAACTCACTCCCAAACACACTCCCAATCACTCTCCTCTCACTTCCCAAAAGAATTTTCGCAGAAGGATTTTTCCTTCATACAGTTTTGAGTCATTTTTATACTTGGGATAGAAAAAACTGTCCAAAAACTAAAATTTTAAGTTAAGTCCATGTCGATCGTCCCGTACGATCTAAGATCGTACCGTACGAATAGTTCAAAATATCGATCATTTCGTCTTGTATGAAAGCTTGGACGAATCGAACAGTGAGCTTCGTACGAACATTTCGTCCCGTACGAAATCTTGGACGAATCGAACAGTGATCTTCGTACGAGCATTTCGTCTCGTATGAAAGCTTGGACGAATCGATCAATGAGCTTTGTACGAACATTCATCCCGTACGATAAGCTTGGACTAATCGAACAGAGAGCTTCATACGAACATTTCATCCCGTACGAAGGCTTGGACGAACCCAATTTTAAGTAGTTCGTACAGCAAAACTAATGTACGAATAGTATTCGTACTGTACGAACATAACTTAGAAAAATTTTCTTTGCATGCGGGTTCTTTTTGGAGGACATATTCTACAGATCGTCCCGTACGATAACAAATCGTACTGTACGATCAGTTCAAAAATTTAAGATTTTTACTCCCCCAATGTGTGTGTGTGCACAGTTATCCAACTTACAATCACACTCTCTCAGACTCAAGAAAAAGAAAATTTTACAGACTTCATTTATAGTGGACAGGTGAACTTTAAGTCTTCAACAATCTAGAGTGTGAATTTTCTGAAAGATACTTTAGTACACACAACAAAAAAACTCAAATATATGTTAGAAGATGAATTAGACAAACAATAAGCTTTTGTAATCATCAAAAACCTAAATAACATAAACTTGGATTAGAATTCACATGAACAAACCGATTCACCCAAATCACAACAATCTCCCCCTTTTTGATGATGGCAAAACAACTATTGTTTGAAATGAAATACATAAAAATAGATCTTCTAACATCCTCTAAATGTACTCCCTTAAATAAAAGATCTACACTCCCCCTAAATAAAAGATCCCTAAAGTTCCCCTAAAGTATTGACTTATCCTATCCCTAAGCTCCCCCTAAAGACTAATCAAGATATATGAGGATAGAGAATTTTACATGGAATACACAAGGGAAGGAAAGGATAGAGTGTAGAAATGATAACACAAGCACATATAAAAAAAATAGCACAAGAAACAAGAACAAACAAATAAATAGGACATAACATACAAATTAACATAAGTCAAACAAATAGCACATAACATATAAATTAACATAAGTCAAATAAATAGTCACATAACATACAAAATAGCACATACATCACATAACATACAAAATAGCACTACAAAATAGCACATAATATACATAAGTCAAACAATTCAAACAATAAAACTAAAAACACTCCCCCTTTTGCCAACAGCAAAAAGGTCACTTAAAAATAGTTTGAGAAGAGGAATAATGTTAAATGAAGTTTTACTACAATATTCAATTGAGATGCAAAAACTAAATACTCAAAAAAGTTAGATTGCATAGTATGTTAAGGAGAAGAAAAGTTGATATAAAGTAGTAATGTATTTGAAATATTAGTAGTCTCAATTTTGTACAGAAGATGAGATAACATTACCAAAATTCTAAGTCTACAGTGACAATTATTGATTAGTGAAAATAGAGAAAAAATGCTAAAGGAAAGAGAATTTGGCGACTTTGCACATCTTTTCAAAATGTGGGCTAATTTTGTGCCTTATTAAAATTTGGCGACACTGCGCATCTTTTATTGGATGACACACTTTGTGTGTCTTTTCACATTTGGCGACATTACGCATCTTTTCTTGTATGGCACATTTTGTGCATCTTTTCAAACTTTGCTTTGAATGTAAGATTCTTTCCAAAAACATTATCTCTTAGTCACGAATACAATAATAAACACAAAGATTTAGAAAGTGAGAATAATGTTAAAACATCAAAAATATACAAATTTAGGCTAAATAATACAAGTCTAAATAAGATTAAGATCTTCTAATCCACACCAAAACATAACGAAATCTAAAAAATTTGAAAATTTTAAATTTATGCATAGTATTTTCTATTGTAATATGAACTCAATTAACATTCTAGATCATTAATCAACTATAGTCAAGTGAAAAGAAAAAGAAAAATAAAACAGTCATTAACACAAAAAAAAGATAAGCACAGAAACAGTAGAACATTTCATTTCGAATCATTTGAAACATATAACATAGCAAGTGTTACATTTAGGCATCATCCAAAAAAAAAAACTTGCTAAACATTCCAAAACATAAACTTTCACAAAACATAGAATAGCCTCAAACTGATAAAAGGAAAACACAATCACATCTCAAGCCATATCATAACAAAGCGAGCTAGAACTGAGAGGGACCCTGATCGGGAGGAGGTGGTGGAGCACCAAACAACGCAAAATAGCTGTTCAGAGTAGCAATATTAGTGTTTACATCATCAAATTGATCATCATGCCTCTTCAAATGAGCCTCCATGTCATCAAACCTTTGGTCCATTCTATCAAAATGATGGAGCATGTTTTGATAGAAATCCTGTGATGGTCCAGATGCAGTTGAGGGTGCACCTGAAGGAGCAGAAGCAGAAGGAGGCTCATCATCTGAGCTGTTAGCTGTACCCTCTTTCCCAAATAATGCTCTAAAGGAAGCGTCAGTGAAGTACAGTGGGAGTTCAGAAGGACCAGAAGGATGAACTAGGTTGTATTTCCTCTCTAGAATGTAACACATAACATGTCCTAAAGCAATATTTTTCTTCCTCTTTACACTAGCCAGACCAATATCAGAAAGATATTAGATGTAGTCTAAGATCAATTGGGCTTCTTCTATAGGCTGGCCAGTCATAATAAGAAAAGTGGTTGAGGAAAGAAGTGGAGTCATATTAACCCTATCGCCTGCTTTAGGAATAATTGATGTCCTATGCACATGTTGTATTATCCTTGCATTTTGATTCAATATATCTACCCGGAAGACATGTGTGGGTGTGCTTACGCCTCTAAGAAATCGGTTAATTTTTGACCAACCATTTTCAGGTCTAGTAGAGAAGGTATGAGCTCTAGTCCCTTGAGTTCTAAGATGAACATATTCTCCAAGATCCTCCTTAGTTATCACAACTTTTTATTTAAGAACAAAAGAAGAAATGACTGTGTGATCCTGGTTAAAGGTCATGTTGGCCAGGAACACATAAAACAAATCCTTATTGAAAGCATACATCAAGGTCAAAAGAAAAGAAAAATGGATCGAGTCAAAGAGGGGCATAACTATAAAATATATACTTTCCTGCAATAATATGCGTGAAGGAGTAACCTTAGATGCAGCATACCTAAGGTATGCTTCCTCATTCTCCTCACTAAGAAAGTTTTCATCCCAGTTCCTTCTAGACGTAGGACCCCTAGCCACCCGTGCTCTTTTTCCACTGCCAGACATCTTCTCTCAAGGCTCTAAAAGGTTCTAAATAGAAAGTGAAATGAAAGAAAATGACCCGCCTTTATATAGAAAAACCTGTGATTGTACTGTACGAATCAAGTTCGTACAAGACGAACCTTACTTCGTCCGGGACTAATGAAATGGTTTTTCGTAAACTGCTCGTTTCAAGACGTCCTTTCATACAGGCTTTTTGACTTCCTGATCGTATAGACGATGACGTGTTCGTCGGGGATGATCAGAAAATTTAAGTTCGTTCAGGCGACGGTTATGTTCGTCCTTCACACGAAATGACATGTGGATCGTACAGATGAATGACGTATTCATACGTACGATCACCAATAATAACTGATCCTAACCGTGTTTTCTCCCCGTTCGTACAGATGAAGTATGGGTACGATATTGTAATCGTACAGTACGATACAATTTCGTACAGTATGAATGGACACTATAAACTACCATCACTTCAATACAAACATGCTTTCAACATTCAATTAAGGAATAAAAAATCACAACATCCAATGAACAAACTTAACAAATACAAATAAATAAAAAAAATTGCAGAATTTATAATCAAGCATCAAGATCTATCACACCTAGCCTTGACCTTAACATGCTAAATGTGTCAAAGGCTAAGGGTTTTGTGAAAATATCTGCAAGCTGATCTTTAGTAGCGACATGATGTAGTTCAATTTCTTCTTTCGCTACATGATCTCTTATAAAATGATGTCTTATGTCAATATGCTTGGTTCTAGAATATTGAATAGGATTCTTTGAAATACAAATGGCACTAGTGTTGTCACAAAATATTGGAATTGTGCCAACTACAAATCCTAAGTCACTCAATTGTTGTTTCAACCAAAGCACCTGTGCTACACAACTCCCTAAGGCAATGTATTCTGCTTCAGCTGTAGAAACTGCTACTGAATTTTATTTTATACTGGATCAAGATACTAATGAATTTCCAATGAATTGACATGTTCCAGAAGTACTTTTCCTATCCACCCTACAGCCTGCAAAATCTGAATCTGAGTATCTAATAATATCAAAAGAAGAACTGTTCTTAGGATACCAAATTCTTAAATTTTGAGTTCCCAAAAGATATCTTAAGATCCTTTTTACTGCTGTCAAATGTGATTCTTTTGGATCAGCTTAAAATCTAGCACATAAGCAAAGACTAAACATAATGTTAGGTCTGCTAGCAGTCAAATAAAGCAAATATCCAATTATTCCAATAAATTTCTTTTGATCAACAGATTTTCCCTTAGGATCCTTATCTAATAGGACTGAGGAACACATAGGTGTAGTGACTGGTTTAGCATTATCCATTTCATACTTTTTGAGGATTTCCTTCACATATTTAGATTGACAAAAAAAAGTTCCTTCCTCATTTTGCTTTATGCTAAAGCTAAGAAAATAACTCAAATCACCCATCAAACTCATCTCAAATTCACTACTCATTATTTTTGAAAATTCATCACATAGAGCTTTATCAGTTGATCCAAAAATGATATCATCCACTTATATTTGTATCATGAGTATTTCATTTCAAGTTTTTTCAAAAAAAAAGTGGTGTCCACACTTCCTTTCATAAATGATCCGTTTAATAAGAAAGTGCTTAACCTCTCATACCATGCTCTAGGTGCCTGTTTTAATCCATATAATACCTTTTTTAATTTGAAAACATAATTAGGGTATTTAGAATTTTCAAAACCAGGGGGTTGCTCAACATAAATATCTTCTTCTATCACCCCATTTAGAAAGGCACTCTTGACATCCATCTGATATAATTTAAAATTTTTAAAACAGGCAAAGGCTAACAAAACTCTTATTGCTTCAAGTCTTGCTACAGGGGAAAATGTCTCCCCAAAATCAATTCCTTCAATTTGATTATACCCCTTAACTACTAATCTAGCCTTATTTCTCACAATTACTCCTGAATCATTCATCTTATTTTTGAACACCCACTTAGTCCCAACTACACTTTGATCTTTTGGCCTTTCTATTAACTCCCAAACATCATTTCTCTTGAATTGATTCAACTCCTCTTGCATGGCCAAAATCCAAAATTCATCCAAAAGTGCTTGTTCTATATTCATGGGTTCTATCATTGAAATAAATGCTGAATGATTTACTTCTTTCCTCAAACCATGCCTAGTCCTAACTCCTTCACTTGGTTCACCTAAAATCAATTCTTTAGGATGACTCCTTACAAATTTCCATTCTCTAGGAAATTGGTTTTCCTCTTCTTTTTCAACCCTTTCTTCAACTTTTTGATTTTCTAGTTTTTGGGTAATCACCTCAACCTCATCTTCATCCAACTTAGACCTTTTACTATCATAGGATTCATCAAAAATAACATGTGTGGTCTCTTCAACTACCAATGTTCTCTTATTAAAAACTCTATAGGATTTTCCAACACTTGAATATCCTAGAAAGATTCCTTCATCTGATTTCAGATCAAATTTTCCTATAAGAGTTTTATCATTATTATGTATGAACACTTTACATCCAAAAACATATAGATGCGAGAGGTTGGGACTTCTACCTTTAATAAGTTCATAGGGTGTCTTATTCAACTTAGACCTTATGTACACCCTATTCAACACGTAACATGCTGTACTAACTGCTTCATCCCAAAAATATTTAGAAAGTGAATATTCTGCCAACATGGCCCTAGTAGTTTCAACTAATATCCTGTTCTTTCTTTCTATAACTCTATTCTGTTGAGGTGTCCTAGGAGCTGAGAAGTTGTGTTTAATTCCAAGAGATTTATAAAAATCATTAAATATTTCATTTTTAAATTCTCCCCCATGATCACTTTGGATACTGACTATTTCAAAACCAAGTTTCCTCTGAATCCAAGTGGCAAAATCTCTGAACTCTTCAAATGATTCACTCTTATGATTCAAAAATCTAATCCAGGTGAATCTAGTATAGTCATCCACAATAACATACACAAATCTTTTTCCTCCCAAACTTAAGGTATTAACATGTCCAAATAAATCCATGTGAAGAATTTCTAAGGGCTTGCTAGTCCTAATTTCCTTCATAGAATTGAAAGAGGATCTCACTTGTTTTCCTAGTTGACATACATCACACACGTGATCTTTAGTAAAACCTAATTTGGGTACTCCTCTAACTAGTTGCTTTTGAGTGATTTTCCTAAGATTTTTCATGCTAGCATGAGAAAGCCTTCTATGCCACAACCATGATTCATCAGATACAGTTTTCAAACACAAGGCAGTAGATAATTTAACAGAATTAAAATCTAGCATGTATACATTGTTCACCCTATCACCATTCAAAACAACAGTTCCATTTAGACTAATAACACAACTTATAGGTAAAAATTTTATATGATAGCCCTTGTCACATAATTGACTAATACTCAACAGATTGTGTTTCAAACCTTCAACCAACAGTACATTCTCAATAACAAAATTTTCTGAATTTCCAATTATACATGTACCTACCACTCTCTTGGTGGTATTATCTCCAAGCGTCACCTTGCCTCCATTCCTGGCTTCAAGCGATATAAATTGATTCGTATCTCCGATCATATGCTTTGAGCATCCGCTGTCCAGGTACCAAATACTCTCACGAGATCTTCTGTGAGAGCGTTCCTGCAAAATGATCAAACGTTAGTCTTGGGAACCCAAACAAGTTTGGGTTCACCTCTTGGCAACTTTAAACTAGATGCATGTGTGATATGCTATGGTTTATGCACCTTAGTTCTCCATACTAAATATGTTCTATACTTCAAAGTACAGGTATGGGAAATATGTCCTAAACTACCACAGGAAAAATACTTTATCCCTGGAAAGGGATTCACTAATCTATTCTTCCTAAAAATTTTCTTTTTAGATCTTGAGTCAATGTTCTTCTGGTAAGATTCATAAAACTCTTCAAGTTTAGGTGGTACTTTATTTTCCTTAAGTGCTTTAATCTGAACTTTAAGATAAGCATTGGCACTTTCAAAATCTAATTGTCAATTTTCAACTCATGCTCTCTAGAATCCGATTCATATATAAAGGTCTTAAAATCTTTTTCAAGTTCAGCATTTGATGATTTTAAAAGATTATGCTATTTGTTTAAATCATCATACTCATCCAACAAAGTTATGTGGTTGCTGTCAATTAACGCATGATCTTTTCTAAGGATCTCATAATCTTTCAGCAGCTCTATATAATCCAAATTTAACTTAGTGTGCAGTTTCTTAAGTTTCCTATATGCAGAGTGTATGCGTTCAGAAACTTTAAATAATTCTTCATAGCTTAAATCACATACCTCATCCTTATCTGAATGGTCAAGATTATCAGCCATTAAGCATAAATTGGTAACTTCCTCTTCTGGTGCTGTTTCTGATGAATCTGAAGCTGAGTCCACCCAGAAAGCTCGTTGTATTCTCTTTTTACCCCTTCTATCCTTTGGTTTCTCCTCGGTCTTCTCCTTGTTAGGATTTCCTTTGAGATTGGGGAACTCTGTCTTGATGTGTCCTGGCTTCCTGCACTCATAGCAAATGACTTCATTTGAAGCCTTAACATTCTTCTGGAACTTACCTTTATTCCAAAACTGCGTCTTCTCTGCTTCCTTTTTAGGAAACTTCTAAATTGCCTCGTCATCAGGACAATATCCTCTTCATCCTCAGGTAGTGACTGATCACTTTCAGAGTCATCCACCTTTAAAGCAATGTTCTTCTCCTTTCGCTCTCAACTGCATCAATCTATCTTTGAGTCACCGATTGCTTGTAAGAAATTAGTGATCCAAGAAGATTGTCAACGGAATAAACATTCAAATCTTTAGATTCAGTTATTGCAGTTATCTTTGCATCATATGTAGGAGGTAAATAACGTAATATCTTGTTAACTTTCTCTGCATTCGTCAACTCCCTACCAAAAGCATGCAATGAAGTGGCTATGTGTGTAAAACAAGTGTACATGTCAGAAATTGATTCATTCTGTGTCATGAGAAAAAGTTCATAGTCGTGCAAGAGAATGTTCAATCTAGTTTGTTTCACTTTTCATTAGTACCTTCATATGTGATGCAAAGTCTATCCCAAATTTCTTTTCCTGATTTACAGGTAGACACACGCATGTAATCTTCTGACTTTAAAGAACAAAAGAAACTATTCAAACACTTAGCATTCAGTTGAGCTAATTCACGCTACAGTCCAGTTTGCAAAAGGTGTTTGAACTCTTATTCCATCTACAATCCTAGTAGGTTCACTATAACCATCCTGAACTAACATCCACATGCGATAGTCAAGTGATTGTAGAAAAGTAGACATGCGAGTTTTCCAAAAATCAAAAGGGATATTATCAAATAACGGTGGTCTAGTGATCGAGTATCCTTCCATAGTATTTCTATTTTCAAAATTAGCCATGATCGAAATTTCAAAAAGTATTTAAAATAGTTATTTTTGAAATTGGCTCTGATACCACTTGAAAACACGAATAGGTTGTTAGACCTACTGCTCATGTCTCTAGGCTAAAGATCCTGGTTTTCGTGCTTTGGTGAGTCGTCTGAGATCCTTTCGATGACCTATGTTGTGTTGAAATCTATATGATCCGATCGATTGCGTAAGGGCCGCGGTAGCAACAGAACTGGGGAAAGTATACAGAAAAGACAGTTCTTTTCTATTATATCTTTTCTATTATGTATTATTATATTATTATTTTATTAGATTCTAATTCTAACCAAGAGGGGGGGTGAATTGGTACTTTTAAAAATTACTCTTGATTTTTGGAAAAATTTTTAAAGCAAATCGTACAATACGATATAACTTCGTACAGTACGAACAGAGATAACTTTGGCTCATTTGCTCAAACGTAGAAATTCAACCATAAAGAAAATAAACTGCAACAAGAAATAAAAATGTAGAAAATAAACAGTGAACAGAGAACACCAGAATTTATAGTGGTTCGGTCAAAACACGACCTACATCCACTCCCTAGAGACTCCTCTCTTCGTATTGCACTAAACTCAAGTGACTCTCCTTTTACCCCCACAGCAAGGCGGAGAAGCCTTTACAAACTCTCTTCCACCAACCCCAGTGCAGCAGAGAACCGTCGTCCTTTTCACCCTCTAAGTGCGGCAGAGAACCGTTATCCTTTTCACTCTCTAAGTGTGGTAGAGAACTTTCATCTTTTTCACTCTCTAAGTGCGACAGAGAACCTTCATCCTTTTCACTCTCCAAGTGCGGCAGAGAACCGGAATCCTCTCGAACAATTCTCTTGCAAAAGTCTCCAAGGAACTAGGAAGATGCTTGAAGAATAAGTAAAAGAAATCCTCTCAATTGGATAACCTTGTGAATCTCCTGACAATTTTCTCTTGAAAGATCTCTTAAAACTCACTCCCGAACACTCTCCCAATCACTCTCCTCTCACTTCCCAAAAGAATTTCGCAGAAGGATTTTTCCTTCATATAGTTTTGAGTCATTTTTATACTTGGGACAGAAAAAACCGTCCAAAAACTAAAATTTCAAGTTAAGTCCGTGTCGATCGTCCCGTACGATCTAAGATCGTACCGTTTGAATAGTTCAAAATATCAATCATTTCGTCTCATACGAAAGCTTGGATGAATCGAACAGTGAGCTTCGTACGAACATTTCGTCCCGTACGAAAGCATAGATGAATCGATCAGTGAGCTTCGTACGAACATTCATCCCGTACGATAAGCTTGGGTGAATTGAACAGATAGCTTCGTACGAATATTTTGTCCCGTATGAAGGCTTGGACGAACCCAATTTTAAGCAGTTCGTACAACAAAACTCATGTACGAATAGTATTCATACTGTACAAACATGACTTAGAAAAATTTTCTTTGCATGCGGGTTCTTTTTGGAGGACATATTCTATAGATCATCCCGTACGATAACAAATCGTACTGTACGATCAGTTTAAAAATTTAAGATTTTTACTCCCCCAATGTGTGTGTGTGCACAATTATCCAACTTACAATCACACTCTCTCAGACTCAAGAAAAAGAAAATTTTACAGACTTCATTTACAGTGGACAGGTGAACTTGAAGTCTTCAACAATCTAGAGTGTGAATTTCCTGAAAGATACTTTAGTACACACAACAAAAAAACTCAAATATATGTTAGAAGATGAATTAGACAAACAATAAGCTTTTGTAATCATCAAAAACCTAAATAACATAAACTTGGATTAGAATTCACATGAACAAACCGATTCACCCAAATCACAACAGTATGATCCAAGATCGTGATTAGTTCAAAATAGCATTTTAAGCCAGTACAAACTACAACCCACTGTACAATCTGTTCAAGTGTTTATATTGATCGTCCCGTATGATTGGTTACGTCATCCTATATGATTATTACAAACACATAGTTAATCGTCCAGTATGAGGGGTTGTCTTTAATTATTATCCCATGTAGGAATCAGGTCGTACAGTATAATCGTCTTGTATGATCAATACAAATACATACCTAGTCATCCAGTATAAGGGGCAGCATTTCATTATCATCCTATATCGAATTTGAGTCATATAGTACAATCATCTCCGATCATATTATATAATTGGATCAAATAATTTAACCATAATTAAACACCTAATCACCAAATCAATTTAGTCATGATTGTCATATGTAATATAGTATAATGCATTTCGTACTGTATGATTTGAACAAAATTTGAATTTTAAAATTATATCTAAATTGTGACTGGTGGCTATTTTGATGATTATAACTGATCATCCTGTATGATATGAATCATACAGTATGATAAGTTTAATCAATCTTAATTAACTGAGGTGTCCTAATTAAGGTTTTATATTTAACTAATCGTCCAGTATGATATAAATCATACTATATGATTAGTTCAAAAATAGAAATTTTTTCTAACTCACCAACTCACTCCCTTGAGTGTGTGTGCGCAAGGTTACTTAGATTTAGGATCCACCACAAAACATATTTGACTCAAGAAAGGTAAAAAGTATAAAAAGATTGAAAAATATAGACTTTATTCCTCGTCTACCTAGTCCTGAGCTAATCAAAGTTGTAGGTGAGCTGTGATCCAAAAATATTAGTGAGCAGGGCAAAAACAAATATGCAGTAAATTGAATTACCTTGAGATAGCATAGTGAGCAATTTAATAAGGTTTGTTATCATCAAAATCACAAGACTTTGGTCCAAATTTTAAAGAAACTAGTTTACCCCCTCTCTTGATGTGTCATTGCACTTTCAAAGTTCTTCTTCCAGAAATGCCTAAACCCTCCAAAAAAAAACAACATGGAGGATCCAATGAATGGACTAATGAGGACAATGGTGTGACCCTCGCACACACCCCATGACTCCCTCAAGGATAACCTCTCAACCTCATCTTCTCTCTCTCTCCAAAGTGGATTGGACACCCTCACAAGTAAGGAGACACCACTCCCTCTCCAAAGCTCTATCACACAGGAAAAACATCTCGGGCTACTCAACTCCACCCTCTCATCTATTATCAAAATAATTAAGGTGGGTTATTTAAATCAAACCTTAAATTTTAATTTTGTTATTTTGATAGTATAATATGATGTGAGTATCAAACTATTCAATTAGTTCAACGCACATCTTAGATTATATTATACATTATTTAGTTGAACAATATGTTTATTAATATTGAATCAATGATCATTCAGGAACCAATGTTCATCCTATAAAAGTTCAGTTAATTTGAACTTTATGAATTAGATTGTACAGTATAATGTCCAATCAAGATTTAATCTTGATTCCATTCTTTGATCAATGAGCAAAATTAAGTAACATTTTTTAATAATTACACAGTATGAAAAATTTTATATAGTATGATTAAGTATAAATTAAAATTTTAAATTTGCCTAATTTTGGTAACCAAGATTCGATTGTGGGGTTTTATTGAAATTCATAATTGTCCTGTATAATCATAGGTTATATGATATGGTTTGTTATGTAGAAATTCATTTAATTAATTACTTTATTTAATTTTTGGATTAATAGATTATACAAATAGAATTTAATAGAGAATTCTAGTGTTTAAGTTTCATCCCCCTTGTGAGGATGTGCTCGGTTGTCTAACCAACATCAACCTAATTACATAAAGGACTCAAGAGAAAGAAAATACAGATTCTTTTTACAATTTAAATAGATTCAATACTAAAATATCTTATGTTTGCTCCTTTGACTCGTCTCTGTGTATGTTTTGCCTAAAATATTAGTAACACATCAAAGAAACACTATATATATAAAACAGAGAATAGTAAATGATCAAATTAATAATGTATGTAATCATCAATATACTAAGTAAGACTTCTGGATTTCAACAATCTTCATCATTTTGAAGACGACAAATATTGTTAATTGGAATTTTAAATTTGCAAGTTGATTTTAATTCCCTCCTTTGTTCTCCCGTTTGCTAAATTCTCTCTTTAGAAATAACTGGCAAATATTTGAATTTTTATTTCTATAGTCATCATTAATTTTTTCTTTTTTTTCTTTATCTCTTTAGTTATATTTTTTAATAATTTTTTATTTTAAACAACATATAAAAACACATCGATACAAAAACATGGATGAAACAGAAATGAAAATAACTAATTTTATATGTGACGATAGAAAAATAAGTATAATACAATTCTAATACAATAACCAACACTAATACTCCCCCTTTTAAAATCACCAAAATGATGGAGAAACATAGAATGGAAATATAATAATGTAAAAAAACTACAAAAAGAATAAAAAGAAAAAATTAGAACATGAAGAGACAAAACACAAAAAAATTAAACATTAGTCATCTGAGGGCCCCTAATTTGATGGTAGTGGTGCATGGAAGTAAAAGTGATGGAAGAAAAAATTTGACATGAAATCATGCATGATCTGCCACATTTTGGTGCTACAACCCCTGCCACAACTATATGGACTACTCCATGTGGATGTCGATATTCACTTCTAGGCATGCAAAATGCTCCATTCAAGCATCCTAGGGATGATGGTAAGCAAGAGGAGGAGTTGGCTTTGCGGGTGCTCCTCATATAGTTACTTCTTTCTTGGAATCAGGTACAACCACCCCTATTGCTACCTTATGTCTATTGTTATATATAATACGGAAGGAGTAATCAATGAAGAAAGTAGGATGGTGGTCAAGTGTTGTAGGATATGTCAATCTATATTTGGATTCTTAGACATAGGCCATGATGTGTCCTAGAGAAAAGTTTTTTTTTTTTTTGGGCTCAAGGGTTCTTAATTGACTTTTGATTCTCTATACATAATATGCACTAAATTATTAATGAATTGAATCATATGGTAGTTAATTTAATTAAATAAATTATAACAAAATATTAATATAACATTTTATATTTTTTAGAGCTAGTCATTCAAGATATTTAGGCTTTTTTTGGGGAAATTTACACCTGGTAGTTTGAAAAGTGTAATATTTTATTTAAATAGAAAATAATGTTGACCCCAAAAAATAATGTTATAGTAAAATTAAAGTTTCAAATTAATATTTTGAATAATCCCTAGTAATTTGGTTATATTTTAGAACTATGAAATTCTACTTATTAGTTAATTTTGTTACCTATTGATCATGCATTTTATGAAATTTTGAAATTGGTTTATTTATATTTCTTTTACTGCAATGCAATGATATATATTCTTATGTGATTGAAATGTGTTATTCTTAGAAGATTTGATGTGTGGTGGAAGTTTTGGTGCTAAATACACAAGTGAATTTTTGAATATTTGATATATGCTAAGCTTTGGGAGCCATAAGGACTTATTTTCTAAAGTGCTAGCATAGGGAGTTATAAGGGCCTATTTCTAATGGGAGGTATAAGGGCTTGAGAAAATTTTTCTACTTTTACACTCTTGTATATAGTACTTATTTTTTTATTTAGTACAGTCTACTTTATTTCAGTTAACTATAAGCTATATTTTGCTCAATATTTAAATATTAGTTGCTCCTAAATTTATTTAATATGCTTAAAATGGTTAGTTATTAAAATTAGATTGGTGTGTGTGATCTATTGAGTTTTGTTGGCTTGCACCTATTCTACATTCTATTTGAAGACAGGGGAAAGCAATGGAGCTAGTTATGTAGCTGTGGCCTCAAGTTTTGATATGTCAAAGTCGGTATAGTATTATTTTTTTTTTTTTGCACGATTGTAGCTACTTGTTTATTTGTTATGTTGCGATATTTAACTATGTACTGAAGCGAGTATATTTTATTATAAACATTTTGATGATGAATAAAAAGAAATTGATGGATGAGTTTATTTTATTCTATTTGCTGGAAGCTAATTAGAAGGTTTGTGATTCATGTAATTTAAAAAAAGAAATCTAAAAAGCCATTGAAACTGAGATCTTGGGTTATCCTATCATAATATAACATAATATGACTTATTCTGTCTGTGGGTTCTATTAGGTTAATTTTATAGCCCCTTTTAGGTATCAAAGTTGTCATTTTGGGGGATTGATTGTAAAAAAGAGCTATAATAATTGATTTGTAGTTGAGTGAGATAGTTTTGGGTAAAATCTGGGCATTCATTTCTATTTATTTCCATGTGCATGTGTGTTCAACTCTGTGCTATCAATGTTGTTATTTATTGGATCCATAAAATCCTGATATACGAATGGGAAGAGTGCTGGTTAGAAAGCACATGTAAAGAGTTCTACTACAACAACAACTACTAGTAGTACTACTAATTTTGATTTCATTTCTAAATCTTCCAGTCTAGTAGCCAAGTTAATGGGTGAGGCTAAGAGCATTTTTTTTTCTATCAAATATGGTGATGTTAAAAGACACTTATAGATGTTTTTGAGGTAAAAGCCTCAAAGATTTGAGGGTCCTATTGAGACTAAAGGAAATGTTTCAAATTTACGAAAATGTATCAAAGTTTCTCACCTCAGATGAGACTGAGTCAAAATCAATGGCTTTCATCTTAACATCTAATTATTAGGAGAGCTTTTAATATAGAGAATTATTTGACATCTACTCCAGTTCTTAACATTCCTTTAAGCATAGAAAAATTTCAGGTGTTTGGTGATGCTTAATTGAAAGGATTGGGATGTGTTTTCATGCAGTATGAGAAAGTTATAGAATATGATTCAAGGCAAAAGAAGTCACATGATAGAAATTATCTGATGCATGACTTAGCTCTTATTGATATTGTATTTTCTTTGAAGATTTAAAGGCACTAATTATATAGAGTCATGTGTGAGATCTTTATTATTCATCAGAGTTTGAAGTATATATTAATATAGAATGATCTAAATCTGAGTCAAAGTAGGTGGCTTTAACTAATAAAGAATAATGATTTGACTATTCAATATAAGCCTAGTAGGGAGAATGTAATGATTCTCTGAGTAGGAAATATTCAAGAATTTTTAGTCTTCTACTTCTAACGAACATCTATTTTGAGATATGGAAAGACTAGAGTTAAAAGTATTGCACCTACTGATTTGGATTCTAGTTTTTTGACTTAGGTGATTATCCAACCATCTATGCAAGAAAGGATTCATAAAGCTCAAGGGTTAGATATGGAGTATATAGAATAAACTAATCAGGTCAAATATGGCAATAAACCTATATTTTGATTGTCCAATTATGATACCATGTTCGATAAAATATGTTGTGGCTTCCTAGTTCATGATATTTAAGATGAAATATTCTTTATGAAGCCTATTATATAGGTCATACTATTCATCTAGGGAGAAGTAAGATGTACAGTTTTCTAAAAGGTATATTTTAGTGGCAAGGATTAAGGAATGATGCTATAAATTTTATTGCTAAGTGTAAAGTCTGTCAGTTAATAAGAGGAAAACATCAACAATCAGAGGTTTTCTATAATAGTTACCTATTATAGAGTGTAAATGGGAATAGGTGATGAAAAAAATTACTATAAGATCCCCTAGTTTAAGGCAAGGACACAAGGTTATAGTGGATCATTTAATTATGTTTGTACTTTATTTTGATCCAACAGGTTGATTTAAAGGATAAATTGGCATAAATGTATGTGCAAAAGATTGTCCAACTATAAAAATACCAAAAGTAATAGCTTTTGATAGAGATAGTAGGTTTACCTCTAGGTTATGGAGAGGTATTCTATAAAGTCTGGGCATAACGACAATTCAATATAGCCTTTCATCAATAGACTGAAGGACAATCTAAGATAATTATTCAAGTACTTTATCAATGTTGATGATGCCACTAAAAAGATTCATATGATAAAAGATAGATTGAAATATGCTAAGGATAAACACAAGAGTATTATAATATAAAGCACCGAGCTATGGATTTTAGGTTGGAGATTTCATATATGTGAAGATCAAACATTATAAAGTCATCATTAGGTTTGGAAAAGAAGGAAAGTTGAGTCCAAGGTACCTTCTTTAGCCATTTGAAATAATTGAAATGATTGGAAAATTTTTCTATAAGTTATTGTTTCTACAACATATGTTAAATATTCACAATATATTCCATGTGTCATCTCTTTGAAAATGGGCATCTAATTTTGGGCATAGAATATCTGTAGATGAAGTTGAGGTACATCCAAATTTAAGCTATAAAGAGGAATGAAATAGTATTCTCACATATAATGTTAGATTATTAAGGAATAAATAGATCCTGATGGTTAAGGTATAGTAGAAGCATAGAACAGAACTATAAGCTACTTGAAAAAAGGAATAAAAAATGAAATAGTTATATTCTGATCTATTTCATTTATTTGAATTTTGAAATGTTAAGGATGAAATTATTTTGAGGATGGGAGGCTTGTAATACTTACTTAAATAGTAACTAGTTTCACCTATTTTAATATGGTCTGTTAAAGGTAATTCACTAATTTTGTGCACTCAAAATCTCTTGTATGTGTTTGTGAGTGTTCTATATGTATGTGAATGTGTGAACCTATTCTAAAGTAGGTCTTAGGGGCTTGTTTGTATGCATGAATAATCTATAATTTTTCCTTGGGAGCATGCAACATTAGGGCTAGTGGCTTTACGGCATTGAGCACTGTGTCCTTCTGTAAAATTAATTCCATATTGTGGCTCTATGATGCCATTTTCTCTAATGCGGAGCATTGTAGTGCCATAGGACTGAACACCATAGCGCCATACCTAAATTTTATAAGAAAAATATCCTTTTCCACTTAAATTTTATAAACTTATATATATTTATCTTCCATTAGGTAGCCAGTTAGAGAGATAGAAAGAAGGTTTTTAGTGAGTGAAAGCTAGGATTTGGGCTACTCCATTTCATTTTCTATTGTCAGCCTAGTTTTGAGAATTATTAAGATCGAGGTAAATTACATTCTACCTATCTAAGTTTTCAGAAATATAAAAATTTTGAGATTTTCTTGTTAAATTTATAATTTCATATTGTAAAAACTATTATAACTTTATAATCACTAAAGTTTCGTCATGTAACTTTCTATATGATGTAGAGTAAGTCATTCTAGATATTTAGTTTTTTTTTAACTTTACACCTGATTATTTGAAAAGTACATTTTTTGTTAAGCTAGAAAATAAATTTAACCCTATAAAATAATACTATAGTTTAAGTAAATCTTTAAAATAATATTCTGAACTATCTCTAATAATATGGTAACATTCTGGATCTATGAAATTCTGATTAGCAGTTAAATCTATTGCCTACTAATAAAGTATTTGGTGAAATTCTAAAGTTGGTTTATTTACATTTCTTTTACTATAATGGAATGATATATATGCTTATCCACTTAAAATTTGTGATTCTGAGAAGATTACATGTGTGGTGAAAGTTCTTATGTTGAATACACAGGAAGTCATAAGTGCCTAAATTTTTTAATATTTCATATGTGTTAAGCACTGGGAGTCATAAGACCTTATTTTTTTCTAGAGTATGAAGTCATAAAGGCATATTTTGGCGGGAGATGTAAGGGCGAGAAGGGCATCTATTATTTTTCTTCTCTGATATATGGAGTACTTATTTATTTTTTTATTTTAATTCTTAATCTACATTAATTTAATTATCTATAAATTTATATTATGCTTAGTATAATTCTTCATTATTAGTTGCTCTTAAATTCTTTTATTGTGCATAAAAGGGTTAGTGATTAAAAAATTAGATAGGAGGGTGTGACATGCTGAGCTGTGTTAACTTACATGTATTTTGCATTCTATTTTAGGTTAGGGGAATAGGAAGGAGTTGGTTGTGTAGCTTTGTTCTTATGTTATGATCTATTTGATTCTATAGAGATATTATTTTTATTTTTGTCCAACAATGGTTGCTTGTTTGTTTGTTATGTTCTTCTTTATATCCATATATTGTAGGTTAGAGATTTTCTTGTAAATATAATTTTATGATGAATGAAGAGAAATTAGTGAATGAATTTATGTTATTCTGCTTACTAAAAGATAATTAGAAGCTCTATGGTTTGGGTAATTGAAAAAAAATAAAATAAAAAAGCCATTGAAAGTTAGATCTTGGGCTGGACTATCACAATTCAACACGATAGGACCAATTCTATCTATGTATCCTATTAGGTTACTTTGTGACACTATATATCTAATAATCATAAAAAAAATAAAAAAATAAAATAAATAAAAAAATATCTACTAATCATATTCATGGCATTAAACTATGTGCTAGTCATGTCAAAGAAGTAACTATAGAAAGCAAATGAGTGATATTCATTCGGTTGCTATCCTTAGGGATAATGTTGTATCAAAGGATGTGTTGGATAAAACATTCATTTAATACCATAGTGCTTCTGAGGGATGATGTTTATTTAGGGGAGAGCTTCTTAAGGGTCATGTTGACTGTGGTCTAGTTATAATCTAAGGCTTAGGCACTGTTATTAGGTACTTCACCTAATTCATATAGGTGAAGGTGCTCGTGCAAGTTGGTATCAATGATAGTTACATGGCATTGGTAGACAAAGGATTAATATAAGCTCATTGTGAAAGAGATAGACTAGGTATATAAGGAATTGAAGTGAGGTGGAAGCAAACTAGCTAAATACCTTGTAGGATAAACTTTCTTTGTCCCTCACTTTCAAATCAGTGATAGAGGAACTCCTATATCAATTATAGGTAGCTTATTTTTCTTTTCATTAGAACCTATCATCAAGTCGAGGCCTTTGGGACAATATAACATTTTTTGTGAGCCATAAGAGAATAAGGGATTATGTATACAAGGGAGAATTTGGTAGGATATTTTGTGGTGTCAGTTGAAGTGTAAATTACCCCTCATAATATAGCCTCAACTTATTTATACTATACGATCGAAGGATTGTACTATCCAAATAAGTCAATCTAAAATGTCTTATCATGAATGAATAGTCTAAAGTTATATCGTACATCACGAGCAAGGATTAGACGGTACATCTATGTATTTTTTATTATACTAAGGACTTGTCAGAATGACTGTTACCAAATAATTGTATTGTATTATGAGTCATATGTACATTGCAATTACTAATAAAGATCATACCAAATAGTTAATTATTTTTCTTTAAAGTTTTGATCATATGTGTATCATATAGTATGTGTCTATATCATGATGTATGATATGAAGAAATTTTAGTGTTTGTGTGATGATCAGGGACAATTCCACAAGGACAAGCACACAACACATAATGAAAAAATGTAATGACAAAGATACTACAAAGAAAAAGAACAACTAAAAATACATAAAACATGAAAGGAAATCAAAACCACATAAGACATACAAATATATAGACTAAAATCATATCTAACAAAATCAAAATAACCACTCTCACATAAATAAATAAAATAAAACATAAACACAAAAACTAGAACATAAATACATAAAGTCATAATAGAAATGCAACTCCCAAATTTCTTATGCATTTATATCAATGATTCCTAATCTAGTCCAAAGTGTTCTAAATCTTTTGTAACTTTAGGGTTTCATAAAATATTAGCCAATTGATTCTCTATGTCTACAAATTGTATGCTTATGTCTCCTATTTCCACATCATTGTGAATAAAGTGGTGATGCACATCATTGTGTTTAGTGCAAAAGTGTTGATTTAGATTTTTACTGATATGTATTGTACTCATGTTATTACAATAGGGATGGTGACTACCTATAGTCAAAAATCAAGATGTTGTTGCTTCAACCAAAGGACTTGTGCAACATAGCTTCCTACAGCTATATACTTAGATTCTGTAGTGGAAAGGGCTGCTAAATTTTGATTTCTACTAAATTAGAAGACTAATGATTATCCAATGAAATGGTATATTCGTAAATTGATTTTTCTATCCATCTTACATCCAATAAAATTTGGGTATGAGTTCCAACTAACTCAAATATCAAGCTATTCATAAGATAACATATACTTAAGTTTTAAGTGCTTATCAAATATCTTAAGATTATATTTATTATAATCATATGGGATTCCTTAGGGTCATTCTGAAACCAAGCACATTGGCAAAAACTTAATATACTATCAGGCTTACTAGCAGTCAAGTAGAGGAACCTATAATCCCTCTAAACTTTTTCTGATTAATTGATTTTCCATCTTGATCCCTATCAAATTGGGTGGTCGGGCTCATGGGTGTATTCATGCTCTTTCAACTCTCATATCAAATTTCTTTAAAATTTATTTTATATATTTTATTTGAGTTAATAAGGTTTCATCTACTCTTTGCTTATACTGAATCTAAAAAATAGGTTAACTCACCCTTCATACTCCTTTGAAATTCACTACTCATAATGGAAGAAAATTCTTCGCACAGATAATCATCAGTGGAACCAACAAGAATGTCATCCACATATTTCTGCATAATGAGTATTTCATCTCCACTTATTTTAATAAATAGTGTGGTATCTAACATTTCCTTGACAAAGGATTTCTCAAACAAAAAAGTGTTGAGCATATCATACCATGCTCTAAGGGCTGGCTTTAGCCCATATAATGGTTTCTTTAGTTTGTAAAATTTATTTGGAAATATCAAGCTCTCAAAACATTTGGGTTATTCTACATAAATATCTTCATTAATCACTCCAATTAGAAAGATACTTTAATATCCATTTGATATAATTTAAACCTATTAAAACAAGCAAGTGCTAACAATACTCACATGGCTTCTAACCTAGCTACTAGGCCAGAGGTCTCTTCAAATTGAATCCCTTCTATTTGATTGTAATCCTTTGTTACCAACATATCCTTATTCCTAAAGACTGATTAGTGTAATTTTGTTTTATTTTTAAATACTTCACTCAAATAACACTCTGATTAATAGGTCTAGCCACTATCACCCACACATCATTTCTTACAAATTTATTCAAACCCTTCTTATATTGCTACAATCCAAAATTCATCTTTCAATGCCTTATCTACACTAGAGGGTTCTACCATTGAGATGAAGGCTATGTGGCTAACATCTTTCCAAAGTCTATGCCTAGTCCTAACTTCTATGGACGGGTTTCTTATGATATGCTCCCTAGGATGACTAGATATGTATCTCCATTCTCTATCCAAGAATCCTAAGATTGTTCTTTATCTTCTAAGCCTATACTTTGAATTTTAATGGTAATTTCACCCTCTTTTACCTCTTCTCTAGGCATATTATCACTATAGATCTTTTAAACTACTCTAAGGGTTGACTGTTCAACAACTAGAGTTCTCTTATTAAAGATCTTATAGGCTTTACCTACTACTAAATATCCCAAGAATATAGCTTCAACATACATGGCATCAAAGTTTATCAAATTTGATTTTCTATTATTAAACACAAAGCTTTTGCATCTAAGGATATGTACGTGAAATAGGCTTGGTTTTCTATCCATTAAAAGATCATAGGGGGCTTTATTCAATTTAGATATAATATTCACCATATTTAATACATAGCATAATATATTAACTGCCATAGTGTAGAAGTATTTCTATATCTTATACTCAATTAACATGGCTCTAGCTGCTTTATCAAGGTCCTAATCTTTCTCTCTATTATGTGATTCTATTGGGACATCTTAGGTGAAGAAAAATTATGTTCTATCCCAACTTCTTGACAAAAAGATTCAATTTTATCATTCTCAAACTCTACACCATAATCACTAAGAATGGTGGAAATAGTGCATCCTAACTTCCATTGAATCCATTTGGGAAAAATCATAAACTACATAAATGAGACTCATTTACTAGCTAGTTAACCCAAGTTATTCTCAAGTAGTCATCTATAATGACAAATGAACATGCTTTTCTCCAAGACTTATAGTGCTAACGGGTCCAAATAGATTCATATTCAACTCAAGTGATCTACCACTGTTGATCTCCTTATGTGAGTGAAAAGAAGACTTGACTTACATACCTAGTTGACAGGCATCACAGAGATGCTCCTTAGTGAACTGTAGCTTGGGTACCCCTCTAACAATATCTTGGTGTGTGATCCTTTTCAATGTCATCATGCTTGTGTGACACAATCTCCTGTGCCACAACCAAGCCTTATTTATGATAGTTTTCAAATAGTTTCTAGACTCATTTAAACTTTATTGATCAAGTATGTAAACATTATTGATTTAAAAATCAAACAAAATAGGCTTATATAAAAAAAATCAAACATTTGTTAGAAAAGAATTTACGTCAAAGCCTTATCACAAAGTTACTAAGTTGGTTGTGCTTTAATCTATCTACTAATAAAACTTTTTAATAGTAACTCCATTAAGTTTACTTATGATATCTGTTCCCTTCCTTGTGATTTTGTCTCCCAATATTACTTTATCTCCTCCCTTGGGTTTTGGCATGATTAATTTATTTATGTCTTCGGTCATATGATGTGAACATCCACCATACAAGTATCACATGCCTTCAATGGAACCCTTGTGAAGGCATACCTACCAAAACAGATTAATGTGAGAGTTTTGGAACCCAAACCATCTTGGGTCCAAAAGTGTGAGTGAATGAAGTTATGCCATGATGTGTCCATGAGGCCTTAGGCCTCCAAATAAGCCGTGTGTTATGGTGGTTTCAAAGTGGATAGACTCATGCAATGTGTCCTACCATGCTACATGAAAAATACCAAACATCAGAGAATGAATGGTAACCTATATGATGATGATTTCCTATATGATGAATATGCATGTGATGCTCCCCTAGCTAGTGTGTGTATGGATCTTAATGCATTAACTCTTAACTCCTTAATTTATTTTTGTTAAATTTCTTTAGCACATTGATGACTTTATAATTTTACTAATGCCTACTGTTCACTACTATCCAATTTTAATGTCTATTCTTCTAATTCTTTAAATGTAACTTCTGATTTAATATGCTCTTATGATATTTCTTTAAGATTATTTTTTAATTCCTCTGATTTATTTTCAATACTAGAATGTAACTAAGAAAAAAATAGTTAAACCATTAATTCATTTGATTCCACTGATTCCTTTTCAGAGTCATATTATGCATTTAATTGTGCCAAATCACAATCTTGTTAACTCCATTCAACTTTAGTATTATTTACAACTCTATATGGCAAAGAGTAACCAGTTTAAATGATATGCCACATAGGAAAATCAATAGATTACAGAAACATAAGCATTCTAATTTTCCATATATCAAATGGGATGTTGTCAAACAATGGTGGTAAGTTCATAGAATATCTTTATGAAGCATTTTTATTACAAAAATATGCCATATAAGTCTACTATTATGAGAACCCCTCACTCATACCACTTAAAAGTGCTATGGAACACGAAGAGGGTGGTGAATTGGTTACTTTAAATTTTAACTACAAAAAATAAACTATTATGCAATGGAAATTAATTTTAGTTAATAATAATGATGCTATAAAAGCATAGAGTGCTAAAAGTATTTTATTTTTATTATTTTATAGAAATATATTTTTTATTTTAAAGTTTTATGGCAATAGAAGTACTAACAAAAAATAAACTATTATGCAATGGAAATTAATTTTATTTAATAATAATGATGCTATAAAAGCACAGAGTGCTAAAAGTATTTTATTTTTATTATTTTATAGAAATATATTTTTTATTTTAAAATTGGCTAGTAAACTTTTTTTCGCAAAGACTTCTTTCTTTGAGCCCCTCTTTAAGAGCTCCAAAACCACAACACGGAGGACCCAAGGTGTAGACTGATGATGATAATTTTGTAACTCCCTCACACACCCCGTAACTCCTTTAAGGATAACCTCTCACCCTCACCTTCTCTCTCTTCTAAGTGGATTGGATACCCTTAGAAGCAAGGAGACACCTCTCCCTATCCAAAGCTCTCTCATAAAGGAAAAATATCTATGGCTATATAAATGCACCCTCTCATCTTTTGTCAAATTAATTAAAGTAGGATATATAATAAAACCATAAATTTAAATATTATTCTTCTAATCTTATAGTACGAGGTGAGTATCATATTTTATTATTAGTTTAACTCTCATCTATGATCAGACTATAAGATATGTAGTTGTATAGTACAACTAGCTATATCTAATCAGGGAATGTCTAGGACAAACTAAGGTTAATCCAGTGAAACTTTTGTTAAATAAACTCCATGTTCAAAAGGTAAAACTAGTCAACATTCATAATTATGTAATATGAAATTGTCCATATAGTACATTTTGGCCAAAATTTAAATTTTAAATTTGCCTAAGTTTTGTAACCAAGATTCAATGATGGGGTTTTATCAAAGTACCTTATCATCCTTTAAATCATAAGGCATATAGTATGATTAGTTATGTTATAAATTAATTTAGTTAATTTAATTTTTATATTATAAAATCATATTGTACAATTTGATGAAGAATTCAAGGGTTTAATTTTCTTCCCCCCTTGTGAGTGTATGGTGGTTGCCTTGCCGACATACACTGAATTACATAATGGGCTCAAGAAAAAGGAAACACATACTCTTGTTATAATTTTAAATAGACTCAACACTATAAGTTCTTGAGTTTGCTCTATTGACTCAGCTTTGTGTATGATGTACCTAAAATCTTAGTAGCACACTAACAATATATATATATGATCAAACCAAAAATATTTGTAATCATCAAAACACTAGGTCGGGCTCCAAGATTTTAACATTGTTTGATGACATTATCCACATTATTCATTTCTCTTTCTCATTACAAAATCAAACAAAACATTAGCTGAACTCTTTATTGACTCCATTATGTCTTAGATTATTTATTGTCAAAAATTTTATGCAATTACTTTTCACTAATGAATAAGGTGAGGATGAAAACAAATTTCTCAAATTTTGCTCAACTGGAGCTTAAGATTCTCTTTAATGCCTATGAGTATTATAAATATTTTTTGAAGAAATGTCCATATTATAGGTTACTTATGTGGATGGAAATTTAGAATTTTACATTGGCCAGGTTAGGTTGGGGCTACTCATATATTAATAGATGTTGCATCTAAAGATATACTTATGAGTGAGATATAGGAGGCAACATAAGATTTATTGGGGGAACATTGATGACTAAATATTAGCAGGTAAGTTTAAGGAGCATTCTAAAAAGAATTTTGGAAATTTATATCCTTGCTACTTTGGTAACTTCTCCTAAAAAGCAAGTTAGTTTGTTCATCACCAGTATTGTGCATACTCTTCATGTGTTCTAATTTTTATGAAGGAGCTCATCAAACAAATAAATCTTAGGTGAATAATCCTTTTACTCTGAAATACATGGAGCAATCACATTTAATAAGTAATCAAAATAAGCATAATAATACCTATTATAGATCTTATAATCTAGGCTAGAGTTACTTAAATTAGTCTTTGAAAAAATCAAAATACTACATTTCAACAATCTCCTTGATTTTATCAGCCTTTTAGATTGTTGTATTACTCTAAAAGTGGGGATATTTCATTGAGGTGTGCACTTGCTCAAATTACTCTTTCTACATTCTAATTCATGGCCAAGATTAATTCTAGGATTTAGAGGGAAGAGGCCATTATTTAAAGGAAGGAGACTATTATCATGAATATTGAAATCTAAATTGATCAATTATCTCAATAAATTTCTTCAAGATAGCCAAAGTATCTTCCATGCAACAATGAGACCAATACAAAAGAGCTTGTCATGGTTATGCCAATGAGGAGTAGAAAATAACTAAAGGTGAGGAAGAGTAAAGAAAGATTAATTTTGAGAAAGTTGGCGTATATGATCAAGGAATAAATAAGGATAATGTAACAAAAAACAATTCCCCAATAATTTTCCTCCCTTTGTTCCACCACTTCCATACCCATAATGGTTTTAGAAATAAAAATTAGAAAACAAATTTTTAATGTTCTTACAAGTATTCAAAAAGCTTCATTTCAATAATTTTTTAGTAATTGATGTTGAGCACAAGCCCAATAATGTTTAATTCCCAAAGGATATCCACTATTATCATAGGTATCAATCAATCAAACCAATATCACACATCCACCATAACACCATTCATCAAACATCATGTAATCATCCCAAGTGTAGAAAGTAAAGCAGAAAAAACAAATAGCATTACCCCTGACCTAAAGCTTGAGTTAGTTGTCCTATCAAATAATGTTAAGTGTATGCTAGGTTATGTGGTTTGGTTATTTTTGAATTAATATTAGGGTTAGATTTTCAACAATTTAAACTTTATTAGAGACCAAAGTGTTTATTATATTTTTTAATATTTAGAGTTTGAAGAATTATTCATTATTTATCCTTTAATTTTGTTTTAAAGAATATAATATTTAATGAACTTAGAGTACAATAAGTTAATCAATCAATAAATCTTAAGCCTTGAAAGGATGTTATTGTTCTATCTATTTTGATTGAAAAAAAATATATGTTTTGAAAAAGATTAATTTTCTTTGGGAAAGTTAAATTTCTGGAATTTAAATTTTATAATCGAACACTTATTATGAATGATATATCACCTCGAAAGGTGAACATATCGTTCTCTAACAGGTTCAGATTACAAATTTTGGTTTATCCTGATTATCATCGTTGAATTTGAGAAAGAACTACATATGACCCCAAAGGGTCAAAATGAGTATTCAATCAGATATTTAACTACAATAATTTGGATAAGAAGATCATTGATCTCACAATCAAATCTACGATAGTAATTGATATATCCTTCCGTAGAAAGAAGTTATCAATCACTATTGATAGTTTGAAAATAACGATAATGATCGTCGAGTTTGATTTTCCCAAAGAAAGTTAATTGACAGTTTTGAAAACTTGATTTTGAAAATCAGGTCTAGGTTTCTAAATCTCCTACGAGCGCAAGCCCTCGTAGTTAATTACATCATAGGAAACCAGAAAATTTCCTACGAATACTCTCGATTAAAATAGCGATACGAATTTTATTTAGAATTCAAAGATTGATATCAAAGGAGGTTAAAGGACTGGAAATTCAACAGGGATTGGTTCAAGATTGAACACTTATTTCTGGAGTCAAAGAAGAGTAGGAGGTGCTTTGAGATTCTGAATTACTTCAAAAATACCTTAAACTATCCTAAGTGTTGGGCTTGAATTAGATTGAAAGATATTTAATGTTTAAGTGGTCAATTTTATTAGAAAATAGGAATTAGATTCCCGGAAGATTGAGGTCTTAAGATTGAACATTTACCTCAGAACCTAAGTCTAAAATGGGTACTGAGAATCAGTGACCCAGAACCTAGCTAATGCAATGCAATCCTGGACTTACCCTGGCCTGGATTGGGGAGCCAGCTAAACCACCTAAACGCTTTAAAACCATGAGTCAAAGTCTTTATGAAAGAGTGGTTAAGGATATTATTTAAGATTGAGTTTGAGGAGTTGGGGTCGACATCTATAGCAGATCCTAATTGACCCCTTAACATATGTTGGGTGAAATATCTAAATAAAAATGCAATTAAGAATTAGATTCAATTTTAATTTGTTACTAATGCGATGCATGCTAGTTGACTCGATTAAATGCTTAAATCAGAATGAAGCAGTTTAAAAATCAGGCTTAAAAAATAGGTTTTATCCTAGAGATTGCACAACATCCCCTTGGATAGAACTACACCCTAATAGGTCAGGTGGTCTGCCAGAACCCGCAGGCGGGGAGGTGCCTAACACAGATGAGAAAAGTCAATATGTATGCATGAAAAACCCCCGGCGAGTCCGGGCTTACTTCTTAGAAGCGTTAGAGTTAATATCTGAGCTTAAATTTTTTAATTAAGTAGAAAAAGTTTATGACCGTACCCTCACGAGCCTCCGATCGGGTTCCAGACTATATCAAATACGACATGCAATGAGCGCCAAAAAACTACTAAAAGCATGCAAGTCCTTAATCACAATCAACATATCAATTAAATCACTTAAATAATTAAATCAATTAAATAAATGCTCAAACTGAAAGTCCATGTGGCAAGTGCCACTTAATTATATAACCCAGGGTCTGTAGGAAAGTAAAGTGGCCGGGTACCACTGACAACAACCCGGATTCTACTCCTAAGACTCAAGTGACTTTGAGATTTGAGATTCTTCTCATTTTTCACTTCTTCATCTTCTCAGAATTCCTTGGATCATCGGGTCTGGATATCTAAATGAAAAGAAACTCCCCCTGAATAGGGGTGTTATCTTTTCTCTTTGGGTACTTAAACTTCATCCTAATTTGGATCTCCAAATGGATAGGAACTCTCCTCTAAAGGATGTTCCTTCCTCTTTGGATTCCAAATTGGATGTTTAAACATCTCAATCTCAAAGTACTTTAAATAATTTACAACTCAATTTAAATCAAATTACATCAATTGAAATTAAAAATCTAGACTCAACAACCTGCAAGGTCATCCTAATAATCAACAGTTTATATTTGACATCCCAAGCAGTTATATATTTGAAATTTAAAAATGCTCAATCACAGCCACATTTGGCCATGCTCTTTTAATTTTAAAGGGGGACTTAAGCATGCTTAGCACCTGTAGAAAATAGTATTAATTTTAAAGCTTTAATTATTACCCCCTTTAATTTAATTGCCCTGTTTGAGCATGGCCATCTGCATAAGATTGAATTAGTATAAATCGTTCCTAACCTAAGGGTAGGTCTAACGTACAATCAATCAAATCACAGAGTGCAGTAAATAAATAAACAATCACATCAATTCTACCACTAGTAAACATCATGCAGTAAAAGCTCAAAAACCTGGCACACAGTAGAAAAGTAAACACCGGCCTAGCCTAAGACTAGAGTTGGTTGTCCTAGCAAACCATCTAAAGTGTGTGAGGTAGGCTGTGTGGTTTTGATATGTCCTAAATAGGATAATTTGATTGAAGTTGTTTAAAGTTCTGGTTTATTGGAAGGCCTGAGGGAGATTTTAATTGAAGTTTAAGTCTTAATGATTTAAAGTTGATTTTAAAATTGATTTAGATTGTTTATTGGATACCACCTTTGTTGCACACCGAGGCCATGAAGTTTATTTCACCTTCCTTGGGGCTAATTTAATAGCCTCGTAGGCCTGGGTTACCTAGTGGTACCCGATATAATTAAGTGATTTAAGTTTGATTAAGGTTTAAAGGTTGATTAATTTTAATTGGAATTAGTTGGTTGCTGGTTTTAAGTTCAAATTAATGTTTTCTGGAATTTTGAATTATATGTTGAATTTTGGTATTTTCTGGATTATTTTAATCATTTAATTAAGGGGTTAAAAATTGAATTTTTAATTTAAAATGTTTTATGGATAGTTAATATTTTATTAAAATACTAGACCTTAATACGATCAGTTAGACAGTAAGTATATTGAAATTAGATTTTTCTACATTTTATTATGAAGGTTTGAAGTTTTAACTTAAATTTGAACTGAGTTTGACCAAAAGTTGACTTTTTCAAATTTGATTGATTTCTGGAAACTTAACATTTTTTTATAAATATTAGACCTTAAGATGAGTTGTATGCCTTTGAGTTTACTCAATTTGGAGTTCATTTGAATTAGTTATGATTTTTTGAAGTTTTGATAATTATTTGAATTATTTAAATTGTTTAATTAGAGACCCTTTTTGTGATTTGGATCCAAATGACCTCCAAACTTCTTGAAATCAACTCCAAAGGTCAGGAATGACCTAAGGAGTGATTTCCAAGTGTTTGGAAATTTTTTGGAATTTTTATTTTTTTTAATTAATTAAATTGATTAAATATTAAATTTTAATTAAACTTAAATTAAACTTAATTTTGAAGTTCAGTCAAGAGGCTTTTATTTTTCATTGATTAAGGGTTCAATTCTGGTCAGTTTGAGGTATTATTTATAATTTTTAGATTTAATGTTGATTTATTATATTTTCTAGAAATTTAAATGTTTGATTAGGTGGTTAATTTTGACTTGTTTAATTTTCTAACCTAATGGGCTCAAATTAGGTGAAATTTGAACCTCAGGTATTAAATGTCACTAGGTTTAATGTTATCAAGTTTCACCCCTATTGGGTGTGTGTAGAATTTCCTAAGAATATTCTAAGTTATCTAGTACATATCCTTAATTATTTTTCCTAGGTGACACTAATGTTTAATTGGGATTGAAACTTTGGTCATCTAACCCTGACACTAAATTACACATACCACAGAGAAATGCAAGCCTATTTCTAAGTGGTGTGTGAGTTATAAATTTTCAAAGTTTTGGGACAAAATCTGACCCAAAATAATAAAAATTAAATTCACCAAAATCCAGCCATTAACTAGAGCTGGCATTTTTACGAAATGTGGGTAACACACATTAGTATACTATGTCCAAATTTGAGATCAATCCGATCACTGGATTGAGAGTTATTAAAGATATTCAATTTTCACTAAAACATTAATAAATCTGTATACAGTGATTTAAACCATTCAAATTAAATTTTAAAATATACTTTGTCTCGAGATGGTTCCAACGAACCCAAGAATGTAAAATGTGGACAACAAATGAATTTTTGGTGAATTTTGAAAGTTCTGGCTATTTAATCTGATTTTTAATTCAATTTCAGAGAAATTCGGATAGCGGGCCACGTGGCAGGTTCATAGAACGACATGTGGCATACGTGGAAAATCGACGGTGCTGCAGGACACATGGAGAATCCTGATCATGACATGTGTCAAGCTATCCGGAGTTCACTTAAACACGTCGGCGGTCGGTTTTGACCGTCGGATCAACCGCGGGTTGAATGGACGGCCCAAATTTGGCCACGTCATCACCCCGCGGTCTTGACTGTGATCTGCTGTTTGCTTCGTCGGACCATTCACACCGTCCGACGCTTTCTGGACCGTCCGATTGCGTGTGTATCGCGATCGGACGGTTCTGCTCGAAACTGAGCAATTTAGTTCATTTTGAACTAAAAATTGAAATGGCCATAACTTTCGATCCGACCTTCCAAATTTGATGAAATTTGAAACGTAGGATCTAGATATCATAATCTTGCAATCCATGGAGTTTCAAGGCTCCATGCATTGAGATTTGGGAGAAATTAATGTTTGATCATAGAACTTAAAATGACGATAACTTACAATCTAGCCGTCAGATTTTTGATTTCTTGGGCTCGTTGGAAACCTGCTGAGATCCTCTTCAACTTTTTAGAAGAACTTGAGACCTGGTTCGTGGTGGATTGGAAGTTATTTATGTATCTCCTGATTCTTTCTCTAGATCCTCTCTCTTCACCAATGAGGGCTTTGGAGGCTAAATTTTGATGGGGACAAGCATGGGGGAGCTATAGGGATTATTGGAGAAGCTCTCAGAGAAGCTTGGAAAGCTTTAGGAGTTATAGAAGAGAAAATTTAGGTGAGAGAGTGTTAGGATGAGTATGAGAGCTCTATTTGGGGTTTTGCCCTATTCTAACCTCTCCAGGCCAAATTAATGGCTGGGATTAATTAGAAGAACTCCTGGATGGCTGCCACATGTCCCCCAAACAGTTAGAGAGCAGGGAAATAAAGGACCAAAGGACACATGAGGTGGAAAGGCCTCATGGTCCCGACCTTGGCATGTGGGAGTGATGAGAGCTGTTTGATCAAGATCCAAGGGCTTAGAATTGCTCAAGGAAGGTTCTAGAGTGCATTTAAGCTGCTGGAATGGTTTAAGTAAAGGTATGTTAGCCTTAGTAGGTCATTTGACCAACTTTGACTATCATAAACCTTTGGTTTGAATGCTTGACTGGTTTGACCAGTCAATTGGTCAAACTAAGTGACATGGCCATCAAGGTGGCACCATGGAATGGTTTGAAGGGAATATAAAATCAAAGTTGGGCCATGAGATTGAAGTTTGAAGTGATATAAAAAGTTTTGAATGGGTTTGACCAAGTCAAAATGACTTGACTTGGTCAAAAGAACCATGATTTGATTTAAGTAAGTTTGGATAGATTTGAACATGTTTAGAGGTGTGTTTGAGAGTTTGAGGAGTTTGATGAGATTTGAATAGGTTGATTTGATTAAATGCATTAAATTGAGTCATATAGGTTAAATTTGACCAATCATTGCTTAGTTGACTTGGTCAACTCTTGAATAGGTCAAAGGGTCTAATCAAGTCTGAATCACTAAGAGAAGCGGTCAGAGATGTTTGAATGGGTTTAAAATTGACTTGGAGCTTGATTCAAAGTAGGGAAGCTTAAGGGTTGAACTGGTCAACCCATGTTGACTTGGTCAACCAGGTTGACCCAGAGCTAGGGTCTGGACTGAATAAATTTCAAATAATATTTGAAGTCTGGTAGAAGTGGTTTGAAGGTTTGAATAGGTCATTTGGGTCAAATCACCTATTTAGGCCCTTAATGGGCTTAATGGGTCAACTATGTTGACTTGGTCAACTAGATTGACCCTGGGGTCAAGGACTGGGTCCAACCAGTTCAGAATGATATTCTGAGTCTACTGGTGGTGGTCTCAAGGTCTGGGGAGGTCATTTGGTCAAAATGACCTATTTGGGCCCTTAATGGGCCTTTAGGTCAACCCTGGTTGACTTGGTCAACCAGGTGGGTCCAAGGTCTGGAAATGGGTTCAACTGATTTGAAAAGGTATTTGGAGACCAATGGAGGTGGTTCCAAGGTCTGGGGAGGTCATTTGGTCAAAATAACCTATTTTGACCCTAAAGGGCCTGTTTGGTCAACCTAGTTGACTTGGTCAACCAAATTGACCCAGGGACTGGTTTTGGGTTTAACAGGTTTGGTTTGATATTTGAAAATTGTTGGAAGTGGTTCCAAACAATTTGGAGGTCATATGGTTTGAAAAGTGCACTTGTACCCTTAAGGGGTATTTTAGTCATTTTGACCCTTGGTCAACTAGGGGTCAAATTGAATCCAACAAAATGTAGTTTATTGCTCAATGAGTCATAATTAAGGGTCTGGAAGTGATTTGGGGCTTTGGAGAAAGCTCCAGGCTCAAAATTCACAGGGTGGCAGGTCCAGTGGCATAGACTGTAAATATTTGAAGGTTTTACAGCCTTTGGATTTCAATTCAGTTTCTGAGGTTAGAGACCTCAGAATGAGTTCAAATTTGGAGGGTTGCCTCTAGAGACATGTCACATCAGTTTAGAACTGATATACCTTGAATCAGAGGTCATTTGATAGGGTTTTGAAATGTTCAAAAATTTGCTGGAAAAGGCTTTCAGGACTTAGACCTTTGGCCTTGGATTTGAGTTTGGAAATCTGGTTTTGAACTGGATTTTGAGTTTGAATGATTGGATTTGAATTACCCAAATCATTCATGACCATTTAGAGATCATAAATGATAGGATAGGATTAAAGTTTGATCAAAGCTAGAATCAGGGTTTGAACTAGAGTTTGGATTTTGAACTGGATTGAATTCTGGATTTTGCTCAAGGTTTGAATTGAGGATATAGATTAAAGTCTGAGTTGTTCTAGAGTTTGAATATATTTGAGGACTAGATAGATCTAAGATCTAGGAGGATCCTAGGACCTAAATTGATCTAGGGGAAATCCCAGGGTCCAGAGTAGATCCTAAGGGCTGAAGTCTAGGAAACTCCTAGAGTTTAGGAAACCCTAAAGTCTGGGATTTAGAAGGTTCTTAGGATCTAGGATAGATCCTAAAGTCTAGATTCTAGGAAGATCCTAGGGTCTAGATAGATCCGAGGTCTAGGAGAAACCTAAGACCTAGACTGATCTAGAGTCTGGGTAGATCTAAGAATTTAGAGTCTAGAAGAATCCCAGGATCTGGAATAGATCTTGGGATCTGGAATCTAGGGAATATCATAAAGCTTTGGATTCTAGAATGATCCTAAGATCTAGGATTTTCAAAGTCTAAGATCTAGAAGAATCCTAGGGTTTAGAGTAGATCCTAGGAACTGGAAGAATTTAAAGGAATCTTAGGGTCTAGAACAGATCCTATGGAATGAAATCTAGGAAAGATCCTAAGATCTAGAATAGTCTAGAAATCAGATTGATCTGTTATCAGGATTGATTTGAATCTGGATTAATTTAGGATTAAATTGATCCTAGGGTTAAAATTAATTTGAAGAGATCCTAGGGTCTAGAACAGATCCTAGGGATGGAAATCTAGGAAAATCCTAGAGTCTAGATTGGTCTTAAATTGTATTGATCTGGGGTTAGGATTAATCTGAGATCTAGATGGGTCCTACTGACCTCATACAAAAATGAGGTCATCAAATGGACCCCTAATATGTGTGATAGAAAGTAGTTCTATTACACATATTGGCGTTGACCGAATAAAATGGTCAAGTCTAGAGTTTTGATCCAAAGGGAATGAAAAGTCCATCCCTGGGGAAATTAAGGTTTAAATAGATACTAGGGTAGTGCTAGGAAAAGTGTACTCTACCATTAGTGGGCCTGGTCCTAAGGGAAAGGAAAAATCTATCCTTAAAGGAGAAGAAAGTTTGGGTGATCCTATAGGAAGAAGAAACTCTTAACCATAAAGGATTGAATTTAGATTTGATTCTAAGGAAAAGGAATCCTAAACCTTAGAAGATTGATTTTTGAAATGATACTAAGGTAGTGCTGGGGACAGCGTGCTCTACCACTAGTAGATCTAGTCCTAAAGGAAGGGAAGTCCTAACCCTAAAGGAAAAGAAGGTCTGGATGATCGTATAGAACGGAAGAATTCCTAACTATAGAGGATCGAGTCTAGATTTGATTCTAAGGGAAAGGGAAATCCTAACCTTAGAAAATTGAATTTGAAATGATACTAGGGTAGTGCTGAGGCAGCATACTCTACCACTAGTAGATCTAGTCCTAAGGGAAGAAACATCTAACCCTAAGGAAAGGAAAGCTTGATTGAGATTGATTCCAGGACAGTGCCATAGAGGACTTACTCCATCACTAGAAAATCTAATCCCAAGAGAAGGAAGAAGAACCTACCCTAAGGAAGAGAGAAAGTTTGATTTTTGAAACTGAAATTCAATCCAGGACGGTGCCACAGGGGACTTATTCTATCACTGGAGAGTCTAATCCTAAGAGAAGGAGAATACTTACTCTAAGGAAAAGAGAGTTTGATTTTGGAATTAAACCCAGGACGATGCCATATAGGACTTACTCCATCACTGGGGAGTCTAATCCTAAGAGAAGGAGAATACTTACTCTGAGGAAAAGAGAGTTTGATTTTGGAATTAAACCCAGGATGATGCCATATAGGACTTACTCCATCACTGGGGAGTCTAATCCCAAGGGAAGGAAGAAGAACCTACCCTAAGGAAGGGAGAAAGTTTGATTTTTGAATTTGAAAATTGATTCCAGGATGGTACCACAATGGACTTATTCCATCACTGGGGAATCTAATCTTAAGAGAAGGAGAATACTTACTCTGAAGAAAAGAGAACTGGATGATCTCATAGGAAGATAGTATTGCTTCCTATAGGAGATCAGGCTTAAAGTTTTGAAATTTGAAACTAGAATGGTGCCACAGAGGGCGTTATCCATCACTAGTAGATCTAATCTTAAGGAAAGAAAGCATAATGACTCACATCTATCCTTAAGGAAAAGAAGACTGGAGGACCTTGAGTGAAGGAATCATTGCTTCCCACAGAAGGTCGGATCTGGATTTTGAATCTAGGATGGTGCCACAGAAGGCGTGCTCCACCACTAGAGGATCTAATCCTAAGGAAAGAAAGCACGATGGCTCATATCTGTCCTTAAGGAAAAGAAGACTGGATGATTCTGTGAGAAGGAAGCATTGCTTCGCACAGAATCGGATCTGGATTTTAAATCTAGGATGGTGCCACAGAGGGCGTGCTCCACCACTAGAAGATCTAATCCTAAGGAAAGAAAGCACGATGACTCATATCTGTCCTTAAGGAAAACAAAATTGGAAGAAGCTAGGATGGTGCCACGAAGGGTGTACTCCACCACTAACGGATCTAATCCTAAGGAAAGAAAGAATCCTATCCTAAAGGAGAAGAAAACTGGAAGATTCTGTGAGAAGGAAGCATTGCTTCACACAGAATCGAGTCTGGAATGATCGTATGTAAAGAAAACTTGCTTTACATAGAGGATCGAATCTGGATAATCATGTATAGAGAAAACTTGCTCTATACAGAGGATCGAGTCTGGAATGTTCATGTGTGAAGGAAACTTGCTTCACACAGAGGATCAAGTCTGGATGATCGTATATAGAGGAAACTTGCTCTATATAGAGGATCGGGTCTGGAATGATCGTATGTGAGGGAAACTTACTTCACATAGAGGACCGAGTCTGGATGATTATATATAGAGGAAACTTGATCTATATAGAGGATCGGGTCTGAATGATCGTATACAGAGGAAACTTGCTCTGTATAGAGGATCGGATCTGGAATTATCGTATATAGAGAAAACTTGCTCTATATAGAGGATCGGGTCTGGAGTGATCATGTGTAGAGGAAACTTGCTCTACACAGAGGATCGAGTCTGGATGATCGTATATAGAAGAAACTTGCTCTATATAGAGGATCGAATCTGGATGATCGTGTATATAGGAAACTTGCTCTATACAGAGGATCAGGTCAGGAATGATCATATGTGAAGGAAATTTGCTTCACATAGAGGATCGAATTTGAATTTTAGAACTTGAGAATTGAATGATTTTTGAATTTGAATTTGATTTGAATTATTTTTGAATTTGAAAAGTTTCAATTTGAAATTTGATCGATTTTGATTCATCTTGAATTTGTTTTTGAATTTGAATTTCGATTGTGTTTGATTCAATTTTGATTTGTTTGAATTTGATTTTGAATTTGAAATATTTTGAATTTAATTTTAAGTTTGACACTCATCTGGCATGGTACTTCCTGAAGAGCCTCCCCAATATTTGAAAATATTGGGTGGCATTCTTCAGGTTGATCAGTCAAAAGGAAATTTTCTCGAAGATCATCATTAAAAATGAACAATCCAGTCAACATTGACTCAAGCTTTCCATTGAGTTTACAACGGATTAAAAGCGGTCTACAAAAGACTACGACCAAGTCTCCTACTTGGGAAGTTCTAAAGTGACACAACTTATCAATAACTTGAATCAAATATGACTTATAAATTTTTTAAGCTTTGTTGAGCATGTATTGATTTTTATTTGATGCCCTTGAGCTCCTTGAATTGGAGTCAAGCACTCTGCTCAATTAGAGTTTGATTTTAAACAGTAAGTCTCAGCTCAAGAAACTATGCTTCTAGATCAGAATGATCTAGGACCCAGCACAGGGTGTGGTTTGATTGTGAATGATAATTTTCAGCATTATAAAATAGTCCTCCAGTGGGATTGAACTTGGACCCAGCATAGAGTGTAATTTTATAAAGAAGGCCTTGATGAAAAGATGCCTATATGGAAGGACATACACACACTTCTCAAGGATCAGATTTAAATTTTTAAGAAAAGAAGATTTCATTCTCTTTATTAGAAAACTTCCTCTAGGTATTTGGACCCTGTCGGAATGACAAGCGGGCACAAATTCAGAAGTACAGTGAAACGTTTGAGTGACTCCAACTAACCTGAAAAGGTTCAAGGATTTAGGTTTTGTTGACCCAGACCAGGTTTCATAGAAACTAAACTGGGGTCTCCCTCAAGTATTTTTATTTAAAATCAATTTCAAAGAGGTTTAAGTTGAATATAAAAATTTGATCTTTTCAATTCTCTAGCACGAGAGATTTTTGTATCTTGATAGATTACCGATGCATGGTAGAAAATCTGGATTCAAGACTTTCAAAATCAAGCAATTTAAAATTGACTGGGTCTTTTGAGATTGAAGAATTTAGCAGAAGGGAGCCTCTTTCTCTCTTTTTCTGGTGGCGCACATTGCGCATCTTTTGATTTATAGTGCATTTTGCATTATCTCCTTTTTTTTGAATTTTAACACATTCGCGCATCTTTTCGAATTTATTTTGATTTTGATGAGAGGCTGCACCGACTTTAAATTCAATGTCAGGATTATATCTCAAGTACAAGAGAAGTAAATTTTTTTTCTCTTATACAAGGAAGAATAATCCTCAAGGCAGGACCCAGTCTTTTAAAATGAATATTGGCTTGACTTTTGAAAATCATTGAACAAATTTTAAACACGCAAGAGATATCTATTAGGATAGAAAATTACGAGAAAATATAGAGGATTTTCATTTCAAAGATCAACTTAAATTTGATATTAATTTAACTCAACAGTTGAATCAATCCCACAAAAGAGGTGGGAGGGAGGTGTATTCAAACATTTGGAGTCAACTACAACTTTCTCCTACTTAAAACTCAAAATAGAGGTCAATTTTCATTAAAAAGATAACTCAACTATCTTGAAATTTGAAATCAATACACTTGAGAAATTAGAAACTTTCCTTAAAAAGAAATTGCAAATCTTGGTGGCAAGACCCCAGTAGTACGGAATTAGATTCCTACGATCTCCTTGGAGGGAGAGACTACTATTGGGTCTGCACTATCCTTAGAAGTTATGTATCACTTTAATCAAAAGATTTATCTCGATAGGACCCCGTTGAAAGTTGAATATTAACGGTATCACTATCTGATATAATCCTAGATTATTTCCCCTCTCTTATTACTAGTGGTCTAGTAATTAGGAGAGTGGCACCCCGAGTGGTTTCTAGACCTCCTCCTCTGCAGGTCATGTAGCGGGGCACGTATAGAAACGTGACCTAACATCATCTAGTAGAGTGGATGGGTCATAACCTTCAACTGGGGGCCTAGGGCCTGGTGCTGGTGTTTGTTCAGTTCTGGCTTGATTGATTCTCACCATGTAGTAGTCAAGAAGATGTATTGAAGATCGTGCTCTCGTCTCTACAACCTCCCTCCTTTGAGTAATCGGAGAAGGGTGGAAATGATTCCCACCAGGAAAGGTGTTCGTAGAAGGAGCAACGAACTTTTGATTAGCCTCGGATTTGACGTGCTTTAAGGCTTTCGCCTCAGCAGTCTTCCTGGCCTTGACAACCTTCTTTCTGACTCTACGAAGGTAGCTCTTCATTTTGTTCTTGCTGGCCTTGCTGACGACAGGGGTACTAGAACTTGACCCGATCTCAGGCTGAGATGGTAGCTCTTCCATCGTTATTGACTTTTGGTTGTTATTCTCCTCAGTAGAAGATACAGTGGGTAAAGGGGTGACATCAGCCTCCATCTCGAAGATGGGGGAGTCAACTCCTGACCCTAAAGTAATCTCAACCAAGGGGACGTTCCTTCGTATTCCAGCAGACAGATCAATCATTTCTTCTCCGTCGACTGATAACTTGATGTCTTGGAATTGCATTTCAAACTGGATGAAATTACCAGAAGTGATTCCTTCGACTATCAAGTTTCTATCTAGAGAGAAAATGAGTTTCCCAGCCATTTGAGTGCTTAAATCCTAAAATTAATGAATAATAATTTGAATTAGTTAATCTTGAATTTGAATTTGAATTTGAATTTTAAATTTGATTAATGTTATTCAAAATTTAATAATTCAATCATGTTAAGTTTAAATTCGAAACAGTGGTTCATAGAATTACCAAGGACTTAAGGGTTGAACCCGACTCTTTCGCTACACCAATTAACTTGGGGCAAAATGTCAAAGTTCAAACTCAAACTTGAATTCAAAATTGAATTTAAAATTTGAAGTGACAATCAAATTCAAACTTAAGGTTGAGATTGTATTTTGAATCAAAGTTGGATTTGAATTTGAATTTAAGATTGAAGTCGAATGGACCCTTCTTCAAATTATGTGACTCAACAGATCGAGCTTCATTCAATCATGTAGGTACACAAAATTGATATGAAAGATTCAAGGATCGGGCTCGACTCTTTTCATTTCACCAATTGACTTGGGTCGAAATGTCAAAGTCCCGATCAAAATGGAATTGATTTTAAATTGGAAATCAAATTCAAATTTCAGGTTGAAATTATGTTTATTCTAAAAATTTTGAATTTGAACTTGAAGCTCAAGTCAAATGGATCTTTCTTCAAATTTTATGACTCAACATATTGAGTTTCACTTAATCATGTAGGTGCATAAAATTGATATGAAAGATTCAAGGGTCGGGCATGACTCTTTGCGTTTCACCAATTGGCTTGGGTCGAAATGTCAAAATCCCGAATTTGATCTTGAAATCAAATATGAAGTTGAATTAAAGTTTGGAATCAAATTTAAGTTCAATTTTGAAATTGAATTTGATTTTAAGATTGAATTTGATTTTAAGGTTGAATTTAAACTTAAATCTTGTATTCAATTCAAGCTTGAAATTGAATTTGAATTTGAATCTGGATTTAAACTCAAGGTTAGAATTGAACGGATCCTCTTCAAAATTTGGAACTCAACATATTAAATTTTGTTCAAATATGTAGGTATGCCAAATTAGCCTGAAGATCCTAAGGCTTAACTCTTTGCACCCCACCAAGCAATTTAGGGGTGAAATGTCAAAGCCCAGAATTGACTGGAGAATTTTGAATTTGAATTGTATGTGTTCAACTACAACAGAATATTGTAGAAGACACATAGCAACGATGATTGAAGTTGATTTGAAAGATTTTCCTCGACTTTTGAAACGCAAAATGTTGAGTTTTATTTTCAACATAATGGTTAACAAAAGTTAAGGGAAAATCTAGAGACCTGGTTTGACTCTTTCACCGTACTGACTAGCTTGGGGTGAAATGTCAAAATCCAGGTTTAATTAAAAAATTTTTGAATCTGGGTTTTGAGATTGAGGAATTTTCTGTAAATTGTGAAACTTAGCATGCAGAGATTTATTCGCATGCGAGTTTGCAACATATGCAAAAAAAATTTGACAAGCTTGGCTTGACTCTTTTGCTCTACCAATAAACTTGGAGGCAAAATGTCAAAGCCCGGCTTGGAGGGAGGTTTCCTACACTCACCTCTCTTTTCACATGTCTTAATTGAGTTGGCCACACTCACCCAAGGGAGAAATGGGTAGAGGGACCAACAGAAGAAAGATAGTCAAAACTACCGATGTAACAAAATTCGTAGCGCTATTAAAGATGGAGAGAGAGATTTTCCCCAGCGGAGTCGCCATTTTTTGTTTTGATTGAAAAAATAAATATGTTTTGAAAAAGATTAATTTTCTTTGGGAAAGTTAAATTTCTGGAATTTAAATTTTATAATCAAACACTTATTATGAATGATATATCACCTCGAAAGGTGAACAAATCGTTCTCTAACAGGTTCAGATTACAAATTTTGGTTTATCCTGATTATCGTCGTTGAATTTGAGAAAGAACAACATATGACCCCAAAGGGTCAAAATGAGTATTCAATCAGATATTTAACTACAATAGGGGCTAATTTAATAGCCTCGTAGGCCTGGGTTACCTAGTGGTACCCGATATAATTAAGTGATTTAAGTTTGATTAAGGTTTAAAGGTTGATTAATTTTAATTGGAATTAGTTGGTTGCTGGTTATAAGTTCAAATTAATGTTTTCTGGAATTTTGAATTATATGTTGAATTTTGGTATTTTCTGGATTATTTTAATCATTTAATTAAGGGGTTAAAAATTGAATTTTTGATTTAAACTATTTTCTGGAAAGTTCATATTTTATTAAAATACTAGACCTTAATACGATCAGTTAGACAGTAAGTACATTGAAATTGGATTTTTCTACATTTTATTTGAAGGTTTGAAGTTTTAACTTAAATTTGAACTGAGTTTGACCAAAAGTTGACTTTTTCAAATTTGATTGATTTCTGGAAACTTAACATTTTTTAAAACTATTAGACCTTAAGATGAGTTGTATGCCTTTGAGTTTACTCAATTTGGAGTTCATTTGAATTAGTTATGATTTTCTGAAGTTTTGATAATTATTTGAATTATTTAAATTGTTTAATTAGAGACCCTTTTTGTGATTTGGATCCAAATGACCTCCAAACTTCTTGAAATTAACTCCAAAGGTCAGGAATGACCTAAGGAGTGATTTCCAAGTGTTTGGAAATTTTTTGGAATTTTTTATTATTTTTAATTAATTAAATTGATTAAATATTAAATTTTAATTAAACTTAAATTAAACTTAATTTTGAAGTCCACTCAAGGGGCTTTTATTTTTCATTGATTAAGGGTTCAATTCTGGTCAGTTTGAGGTATTATTTGTAATTTTTGGATTTAATCTTGATTTACTATATTTTCTAGAAATTTAAATGTTTGATTAGGTGGTTAACTTTGACTTGTTTAATTTTCTGACCTAATGGGCTCCAAATTTGGTGAAATTTGAACCTACGGTATTAAATGTCACTAGGTTTAATTTTATCAAGTTTCACCCCTATTGGGTGTGTGTAGAATTTCCTAAGAATATTCTAAGTTATCTAGTACATATCCTTAATTATTTTTCCTAGGTGACACTAATGTTTAATTGGGATTGAAACTTTGGTCATCTAACCCTGACACTAAATTACACATACCACAGAGAAATGAAATCCTATTTCTAAGTGGTGTGTGAGTTATAAATTTTCAAAGTTTTGGGACAAAATCTGACCCAAAACATTGAAAATTAAATCCACCAAAATCCAGCCATTAACTAGAGCTGGCATTTTTATGAAATGTGGGTAACACACATTAGTATGCTATGTCCAAATTTGAGATCAATCCGATCACTGGATTGAGAGTTATTAAAGATATTTAATTTTCACTATAACATTAATAAATCTGTATACAAAGATTTAAACCATTCAAATTAAATTTTACAATATACTTGGGCTCGAGACGGTTCCAACGAGCCCAAGAACGTCAAATTTGGACAACAAATAAATTTTTGGTGAATTTCAAAAGTTCTGGCTATTTAATCTGATTTTTAATTCAATTTCAGAGAAATTCGGATAGCGGGCCACGTGGCAGGTTCATAGAACGACACGTGGCATACGCGGCAACTCGACGGTGCTGTAGGACACGTGGAGAATCCTGATCGTGACATGTGTCAAGCTATCCAGAGTTCACTTAAACACGTCGGCGGTCGGTTTCGACCGTCGGATCGATCGCGGGTTTGATGGACGGCCCAGATTTGGCCACCTCATCTCCCTGTGGTCTTGACTGTGATTTGCTGTTTGCTTCGTCGGACCATTCACACCGTCCGACGCTTTCTGGACCATCTGATTGCGTGTGTATCGCGATCGGACGGTTCTGCTCGAAACTGAGCAATTTAGTTCTTCTTGAACTAAAAATTGAAATGGCCATAACTTTCGATCCGACCGTCCAAATGTGATGAAATTTGAAACGTAGGATCTAGATATCATAATCTTGCAATCCATGGAGTTTCAAAGCTCCATGCATTGAGATTTGGAAGAAATTAATGTTTGATCATAGAACTTAAAATGACGATAACTTACAATCTACCGTCGGATATTTGATTTCTTGGGCTCGTTGGAAACCTGCTGAGATCCTCTTCAACTTTGTAGAATACCTCAAGACCTGGTTCGTGGTGTATTGGAAGTTATTTGTGTATCTCCTCATTCTCTCTCTAGATCCTCTCTCTTCACCAATGAGGGCTTTGGAGGCTAGATTTTGATGGGGAGAAGCATGGGGGAGCTATAGGGATTATTGGAGAAGCTCTCAGAGAAGCTTGGAAAGCTTGAGGAGTTCTGGAGGAGAAAATTTAGGTGAGAGAGTGTTAGGATGAGAATGAGAGCTCTATTTGGGGTTTTGCCCTATTCTAACCTCTCCAAGCCAAATTAATCGCTGGGATTAATTAGAAGAACTCCTGGATGGCTGCCACATGTCCCCCAAACAGTTATAGAGCAGGGGAATAAAGGACCAAAGGACACATGAGGTGGAAAGGCCTCATGGTCCCGACCTTGGCATGTGGGAGTGATGAGAGCTATTTGATCAAGATCTAAGGGCTTACAATTGCTCAAGAAAGGTTCTAGAGTGCATTTAAGCTGCTGGAATGGTTTAAGTAAAGGTATGTTAGCCTTAGTAGGTCATTTGACCAACTTTGACTATCATAAACCTTTGGTTTGAATGCTTGACTGGTTTGACCAGTCAATTGGTCAAACTAAGTGACATGGCCAGCAAGGTGGCACCATGGAATGGTTTGAAGTGATATAAAATCAAAATTGGGCCATGAGATTGAAGTTTGAAGTGATATAAAAAGTTTTGAATGGGTTTGACCAAGTCAAAATGACTTGACTTGGTCAAAAGAACCATGATTTGATTTAAGTAAGTTTGGATAGATTTGAACATGTTTAGAGGTGTGTTTGAGAGTTTGAGGAGTTTGATGAGATTTGAATAGGTTGATTTGATTAAATGCATTAAATTGAGTCATATGGGTTAAATTTGACCAATCATAGCTTAGTTGACTTGGTCAACTCTTGAATAGGTCAAAGGGTCTAATCAAGTCTGAATCACTAAGAGAAGTGGTTAGAGAAGTTTGAATGGGTTTAAAATTGACTTGGAGCTTGATTCAAAGTAGGGAAGCTTAAGGGTTGAGCTGGTCAACCCATGTTGACTTGGTCAACCAGGTTGACCCAGAGCCAGGGTCTGGACTGAATAAATTTCAAATAATATTTGAAGTCTGGTAGAAGTGGTTTGAAGGTTTGAATATGTCATTTGGGTCAAATCACCTATTTAGGCCCTTAATGGGCTTAATGGGTCAACTATGTTGACTTGGTCAACTAGATTGACCCTGGGGTCAGGGACTGGGTCCAACCAGTTCAGAATGATATTCTGAGTCTACTAGTGGTGGTCTCAAGGTCTAGGGAGGTCATTTGGTCAAAATGACCTGTTTGGGCCCTTAATGGGCCTTTAGGTCAACCTTGGTTGACTTGGTCAACCAGGTGGGTCCAGGGTCTGGAAATGGGTTCAACAGATTTGAAAAGGTATTTGGAGACTAATGGAGGTGGTTCCAAGGTCTACGGAGGTCATTTGGTCAAAATGACCTATTTTGACCCTAAAGGGCCTGTTTGGTCAACCTAATTGACTTGGTCAACCAGATTGACCCAGGGACTGGTTTTGGGTTCAACAGGTTTGATTTGATGTTTGAAAATTGTTGGAAGTGGTTCCAAACAATTTGGAGGTCATATGGTTTGAAAAGTGTACTTGAACCCTTAAGGGGTATTTTAGTCATTTTGACCCTTGGTCAACTAGGGGTCAAATTGAATCCAACAAAATGCAGTTTATTGCTTGACGAGTCATAATTAAGGGTCTGGAAGTGATTTGGGGCTTTGGAGAAAGCTCCAGGCTCAAAATCCACTGGGTGGCAGGTCCAGTGGCATAGACTGTAAATATTTGAAGGTTTTACAGCCTTTGGATTTCAATTCGGTTTCTGGGGTTAGAGACCTCAGAATGAGCTCAAATTTGGAGGGTTGCCTCTAGAGACATGTCACATCAATGTGGAACTAATATACCTTGAATCAGAGGTCATTTGATAGGGTTTTGAAATGTTCAAAAATTTGCTGGAAAAGGCTTTCAGGACTTAGACCTTTGGCCTTGGATTTGAGTTTGGAAATCTGGTTTTGAACTGGATTTTGAGTTTGAATGATTGGATTTGAATTACCCAAATCATTCATGACCATTTAGAGATCATAAATGATAGGATAGGATTAAAGTTTGATCAAAGGTAGAATCAGGGTTTGAACTAGAGTTTGGATTTTGAACTGGATTGAATTCTGGATTTTGCTCAAGGTTTGAATTGAGGATATGGATTAAAGTCTGAGTTGTTCTAGAGTTTTTAAATATTTGAGGACTAGATAGATCTAAGATCTAGGAGGATCCTAGGACCTAAATTGATCTAGGGGAAATCCCAGGGTCCAGAGTAGATCCTAAGGGCTGAAGTCTAGGAAACTCCTAGAGTTTAGGAAACCCTAAAGTCTGGGATTTAGAAGGTTCTTAGGATCTAGGATAGATCCTAAAGTCTAGATTCTAGGAAGATCCTAGGGTCTAGATAGATCCGAGGTCTAGGAGAAACCTAAGACCTAGACTGATCTAGAGTCTGGGTAGATCTAAGAATTTAGAGTCTAGAAGAATCCCAGGATCTGGAATAGATCTTGGGATCTGGAATCTAGGGAATATCATAAAGCTTTGGATTCTAGAATGATCCTAAGATCTAGGATTTTCAAAGTCTAAGATCTAGAAGAATCCTAGGGTTTAGAGTAGATCCTAGGAACTGGAAGAATTTAAAGGAATCTTAGGGTCTAGAACAGATCCTATGGAATGAAATCTAGGAAAGATCCTAAGATCTAGAATAGTCTAGAAATCAGATTGATCTGTTATCAGGATTGATTTGAATCTGGATTAATTTAGGATTAAATTGATCCTAGGGTTAAAATTAATTTGAAGAGATCCTAGGGTCTAGAACAGATCCTAGGGATGGAAATCTAGGAAAATCCTAGAGTCTAGATTGGTCTTAAATTGTATTGATCTGGGGTCAGGATTGATCTGGGGTCAGGATGGGTCCTACTGACCTCATACAAAAATGAGGTCAACACTATCCCACAAGGAATGGAGCAATTACATAAAACTATACATTTTATTAAGTTTATTTATTAATTTTGATTAAAACTTATTTATATTTATGTTGATTATTTAAATTTATCTTCCATGTATTTCAATCATTGTTTAAAATTTGTTTATTTTATTTTATTTTATTAAATATATTATTTTATTTAACTTATTTTTATTTATTATTATTATTTTTTATTGAATATTTCCAATATTATTAATTATTTTTAAAATACTTTATAATTAAAGTTTGGCTTTGACTTTATAATTCTAATTTTTTTATTTACATCTTATTTTACTATAATCTTAGTTTTTTTTAAAATAAAATGAATTCATATTTTATACTTATAGAAAACTTTTATGATTTATTTATAGATTTTCTTTAATATAATCATGTTTATATATATGAAATAGGGCTTATTAATTGAACTTTCAAATGACTTATAAATTTATAATTATTAACCAATGGGTTGTTATTAAACTAATGGTTAACCTATGAAAATTTGGGGACAATTATAATTATTTAATATTTATTTAATTATTCAATTTTTAAATTACTTAAATTTTATATTTATGTTTGACTTTAAGTTTGAGTTTAGGTTTAAGAATAAGTTTCTATCAAATTTTACTTTTATAAGATGTTTATGGTTATTTAGAGTTTAATGCAATTGAGTTTACATTTTTATGGTTTTTTTAAAGTTCCCCTTATACTACTTTTTTAGTAAAAACCCATTGATGGGCTTATGCATTAATTAAAATAAAAATTACATGTCCTTAAGTGGGATCTTTAGCTCAATACTGCCCAGAAGAGCTACAAAACAAGGAAAAAGAAAACCTAAGAGCCTAAGATCCCCTGTAAGCTCCAGTAAAAAAAATAACTGATAACATCCTAGGGTGGCTAGGAGCCAGCACCCAAAAAAAAAGGAGATCAAGAGATAAACCTTCAACCCAATCATCTTGTAAAAAAGAATTACAATAAAAATCTTAAGAGAACTAACCTACCTATATACTGAGATATATGCACAACAAGGTAAAATAATATATAATCATAAAGGAAAAAAATAAACAACCCTGTTGATATAGAACCAGCCACAACTACAACCCCATAGCAAAAAAATTAATAAAAACATGAAATGATCATAATAGTCAGCACAGCTAGGGTAGCAACCATAGAACACCCACTGATGGAGATGAAGCCTAAACTCAAGACACAGACAATAATAGAATAAAAAGGTATAGTAGTTTTCACCAAAATTCTCCATAGGAGCAGCTAACCACTTAAACACGAAAGTAAAAAAGCAATGATAAGAAAACAAGGATAAGATCAAAGCCTTAAAATGAGCATAGTATAAGAAAACCAGCCACAAAAACACAAGCCCAAGTACCAACCCAAAATAAATAGCACCTACAGAATAAAATCCCAAAGAAGAAGCCACCCAAACAACAGCAACCATCTATACAGATGGAAGATAAAGCTAAAACTAACATCAAAAAAAAAATAAACCAGAAACAAACACAATAAAAAAACCAACAAAAACCCACAGTAGCTAAACAGAACTTCAACAACCATTAGAGGCCAAAAATAACACATTACATCTAGAAGGAACAAACATTATAAGATGAATAGGAACCAAAGATCAACCAAACCTCACCTCCTTATATACGATAGCCCAGAATTATCCAGCACAGTTACGCCCCTTAAAACATGGGGTAAATCTAGCCTAGAAAATTCAAGAAAATCATTTAACTTACTGTCCAATTTAGCTAGCCAGTCAGCACAACAATTTCCTTAATAATAAATATGAGACATATAATAATTAAATTTGCTAAGAAGTTGATTAATATCCCTAATAAGATAAATTTTTTCAAGATTTCCACATGCATCACCTTGCACAAAATGCAACACCAACATAGCATCCACCTCAACCCAAACATCCTTAATATCCATAGCATTACATAAGTTAAGCTCATAACTAAGATCTTTAAGCTCAGCAACTATAGTATAACTGGGATTTTAAGGCCTAGAAAATGCTCAAAACACATTACCCACATGGTCTTTGATAATCTCACCACAACCAGTGGAGAGGCTATTCACAGAACCATCAGTATTTAGTTTCACATAAGGCAGCTTAGTCTTTAATCACCTCACAATCTTTGAATTGACATCCCCATTATTACCATTAAACTTAAAGCCAATGTTATGGGCCACAAATTTGTAATTCCAAAAGTTATTAGAGTTGATAAGGTTGACAGTACGAAGATGTTAAATTTTGTCTTTCACTTTAGAAATAATATTATTGGCATTCATCTTAATATCCTTATGTTTGGAGTCATTTCTTTCAGACTGTCGGTAACAAAAATGAAGAACTGAAAAAAGATTCCTATAAATCCCCTTTAATAGGAAAAAACCAAGCATGTAAATTTGAAGAAATGTTTGTTCTGTATGTAATATGATTATTATTAAACATGCCAACAAAATGCCTCCAACTTTAGCCGCAATAGGCCGATTAATAAAAACATGATTTAACGTCTCAATATGGTAGCAAGATTGACATCTACAAGGAATAAGGAACCCTTTCTTCATTAATAAGACATCAATCGATAAGAACTATTTTAAAACTCTTCAAACTAGTATGGAATAAGATAAGGGAATACTTTTCTGCAAAATAATAGAAAATAAGGAAGACTTAATGTGTGTAGTTCTAATAGCTTCTCAAACCTTTTTGAAAGCCAATTTACCAAATATGAATAGATTATATAAAATATGATCCTCAATGACTGTTTGAAGAGGGTTCTCCATAATTGTTTCCACAAGAATATCATAAACATAATCCTTCAATTTGTTAGAGTCCCAATTATTACCAGAAATGAAATAACTAACTTTAGTAGAAAAGTTGAGTGAGAATTTAAATATGTATCAATAGAAGACACACCCATTCAGTTGTCTTGCCAAAAGAACACCTTACCTTCCCCAATGCCCCATTGAATAAAATTCTCACCCTCCCATTTGATGTAGAAAAGTGTGTTCCACACCAAAGAGTCACTGCCTTTACAATGACATATGAGAGGACGTTTTCTAATATAATATTTACTCAGCATAAATTTAGTCCATTAACTTTTGTTAGACCTAAAGGAAAACCAAAATTTATGAGAGAAAGTAAGAGCCATATCAAAAATACTTTCATAACTAAGCCCCCTTTCATCAAGGACACCCCATCAATTTGTCCTAGAAGCCCGAAGAATACATACAGAATTATTCATACAACCCCAGAAGAACTTGTTAATCATTCTTTCCATAGGCAAACAAATATATTTGTAGGCTGAATAGTGTGAAAAATATAACTAGGCAAAGAACATAGAACACTTTTAATTAAAAATAAGACTCCCACCAAATTATAAAAAATTATAATCCCAAGAAGACAACCTCTTTTGAATAGAAGTAAAGATATCTTCAAACAAAAGAGACCTCTTCTACCCTTTAAACAAAGGAGTGCCCAAATATTTAATTAGAAGATTTTGAGGAGCAAAAAGAAATTTACACTTAATAGCACATATTCTAGATTGGGAGACAGAGTTCCCATAAATGAAACAATTTTTATCCTTACTAAAACTTAGCCCACTAAATAATTGAAAGTTAGAAAGAAACATAAAAAGGAATTTCAACATTTTTATAAAGGCATTAGAAAAAATGATAAAGTCATCAGCAAAACTCTAATGAGAAATTGGAAACCCACCAACAGTACTATAATGCAAATTAGGATGTCATCTGTAAATATTATCTAAGCCCCTAGATAAATAATTCACAATAATGATGAATAAAGTAGGATATATAGGATCACCTTGAGTAGACTTACAAAAATTGTGGCTTTTACCAATGATAATCATAGAAAAGAAACAATTCTCAATACAATTCATAATAAGCTTTATGAAAGAATCATTAAAACTAACCAATCTAAAATATCATAAAAATACTTCTAATTAAGGTTATCATAAGATTTGGTGATTTCAAGATTGAGAACAAAGTTAACCCCTTTAACTGAAATATTAATGTCATGAATTGATTCTACAACCCTCAACAAAAGTAGTTTGGCCAAGAAAAATACTTTTAGGTAACAATAAAGCCATTCTTTCCATCAAAATCATGGAATTCAATTTATTGAAAAAGGAACACAAGCTAATCGACCTAAAGTTGGCCCAATATTTTATGGACTATTTCATAGGGATATAACAAATATAAGTAGATGAAAAATACTAGGGGTGGGAACCATTAAAAATGTTTCTAACAGCTACCACCACATCCTTTTTAATGATATCCCAAGCCTTTTCAAAGAATATCATGGTGAATCCATCAAGACCAACCATTGAATCAGTATTCATCCCTTTAATAGTGTCAAAGATTTCTTTTGCAAAAGGAACTTCAGTGAGAAAATTGTTATCATCCTCAGCAATTAATTGAGAGATGATAATAGGATTATATAAAGGAGCAAGAATAAAGATACTATTAATGATAATTTTAAAGTACACCACCCCAAAACCAACAATTAAATCCTCATCATTATAAATGGAACCATCATGCAAATGAATCTTATGAATATGATTAATGGCTCACTTTTTGATAGTAATAGCATGAAAAAATTTAGTATTTCTATTTCCTTCAACTAAGAATTTTGAAGCTGCTTTGTCTCCAAAAGAACTTCTTCCATCTCTTAAAGATGGAATAAGTTAATTTTAGCCTCATTAAGCAACTTCAAATTCACATTAGAAGGATCATTCAAATAAAGATTGTCTACACAATTGACAATTTTCTCAGCCTCCTTAATGTTCAAAAAGAGGTTTTTAAAAATAGATTTGTTCCACTAGCTCAACTTTTACTATAATCTTTTCATTTTAAACCAAAGCCTATTCATACCTTTAATATTAACATCAAGAACCAAAGGACAATGCAAATTATTCTCAACAATTTTGTAAAATGATTCATCTAAAAGCCACATATTTTGAAACATAAAGGACAATAACCTTGAAACCTTTGGAAAATTCATACTAAGTAAAAGAGGAGAATAATCAAAAAGCAATCTACTTAAATGCTCAATATGGGTCAGAAAAAAATAAGAAATCCATTTAACATTGAAAAGGATACGACCAAGTCTTTGCCACATATTGGATCTATTCCAAGTGAGGGCACAACCAAAAAACCAATATCATGTAAATTATAATCCATAATCATATTATTAAAATCTTCCATAGCCAAGGCTTGGAGGGCTTGCACCCAATCCTCTCACCAGCATTATAAATAGTATTGAAATGCCCACCAACAAGCCAAGGAGAATTAGAATCCATATGAAAATTATTTAATTGATTCCAATGAATTTCTCTTCCAAAACAAGAATAAGCAACATAAATTAATTACCTGAGGAAAATCATTAATAATGTTAATATTCACAGGCGTATTCCAAAAAATCTAAATTTTGTTGGAGCAATTGGCAAAATACCTACTAAAACCACTCATTTACCCGTAGAAACCAGCTTAGCAGAATAGATAAGAGACTCCAATAAAATAAGAACAACATTATTATAAATCTTATAAAGGTTCCTAACCCTAACTATAGAGTCAAAACTCCACACACCCCTCACATTCCATATTAAATCCTTAACCATTAAGAGAATAAAAAATAGTTTGAGCCCTTGTGGAATGAGGAGTGGGAAAAGGCACATTTTTATTTTTTATTTTATTTTCTTTTTCCCAACCTTAGTAAAACCATCATCATCCAAAATGTTAAAACCATTATTAATAGGAGTGGATACTATACCAGTATTACCATTCTCCATAATCTTAGAAACCAAAAAAGTATGATCATTAACAAGAGGATCATTAATAGAAGTAGGAAGATTCTCCCTCCTCACAAGCACCAAATCTCAACAAGTTAGAGGCATCAATAGCTCCATCAATCAAACAGCTACATTTACCAGAGCTAGTAATAGACTCAAAAAATTGAGAAGGTATTTTATTTAAATTACAGGGATTTTGAGATTGATTAAGTTCCTAGACAACAACAGAGCTACCAATCCCAACAACTGGTAAAGAAGCAGGTAAAAAATTTTGTTTAGCTAAAGATATATTGTTTAATAGAGGATTATTAGCTTCAATAATAATAAGTCCCTTCATATCCTCATTCAAGTCATCTAAGTTGTTAAGTTTATTTAGTTCATTAGTATTGTTTTCTTTATCAATCACATTAATAACATCATTAATGAAATTAGAATTACCACTCAAGTTCAACACCTCAATCAGGTGAGGAGAGTTATTCACATTAGGCATAATGGGATCTATAATACTCTAATTATTCCCATAAGCAATAGCTTTACTACCCTCCACCTCACTAGATTAAGGATGAGTATTCTTAAGCATAGGATGTAAGACAAAACATTCATTAATCAAATGAACATGAATCTTGCAATGAGAACAAAAATCTGGAACCTTTTCAAACTCAACCTTCTCATATACCCAAGTGATGCAAACCCCAACAAATTTCCTTGGGTTGCCTCTTAAACATATCAACTTCAACAAAAATATGAGCCACAAAGGGCCTAGTTCTAAAAGGAGATAAAAGTTCAAATATGGGTTGCTAGACTGACATGAACTACGAACGCAAACTAAGAGGGGGGGTGAATTGCTGTTTAAAAAATTCCATTAAAAATAATACTCTTGAAAAGTTGATGATTTGATGAATAATTTGACAACACCAATCTAAATAAAAAACTTTATTTTGACTTTATGCAATAGTTGCAAAGAAGAAAATTTTTTATTTTTACTTTTAAAATTTTCTTTTCTTTTTGAACAAAAACTAGATATTCAATCTTTGCAAAACATAAAACTCACCAATCACAGATATGTGATATGTAAGATGTAAGAAATAAAAATGTCAAAAAGTAAAGGTAAATGCAAGAACAAATACACAGAGTTTTATAGTGGTTCGGTCAACCTTGACCTACGTCCACTCCCCATAGTCCTCCTTGTCGAGTATAGCACTAACACTAGTGAATCTCCTTTTCCCCCACAGTAAGGCAAAGAAGCCCTTATAAATCACTTCAAACACCTCGACACGATGGAGTAGTTGAATCCCTTTCACCTCTTTGGTGCGGTGGATAAGTTGAATCCATTTCACCTTCCCGGTGCACCAGAGCGACTAGATCTTTCCCATGTAGAGACTCTTCCCGAAGTTTCCCTCAAGCAAAGACACTGACATGGAGAAAGAAGGTGCCAGATTACTGAGCAACTTTGTGTAGAAACCCCTCTCACACACTCTTTCATTCCCAAAAGAATCTTCTCCCTCAAGACCTCACCTCTCTCTCCCAAAGTAATACTTCCTCTTCAAACCATTCTCACAGATGCTCTCCCTAAGAAAAAAGTGGTAAAAGATTCTGTAAGATGAATTAGCGATGATATTTAAATGAAGGCTCAAATTAACCCTAGAATTTAAGTTAGTTATTTATGTTCTTACCGTATAATCGGGGATCATACAGTACGATTAGTTCAAGAAATCCCAATTCATTTAGTATGATGGATGAGGCAGAGTATGATATGTTCAAATATAATATACTGGTTGTTTAATACAATACGTGGATCATATGGTACAATCAGTTAATTCTTCTTAAGATCATACAGAATGATATTTGGGACGATCAAACATCATCTCTACCAATCATCAAGTATAATTGGCATCATACTGTAAGATTAGTTCAATAACTTAAGGTTCATCCCAGATGATCCCTGGGACAATCAAATTTCATCACTGCCAATCAACTAGTATGATCAACATCGTATTGTATGATCTACCATATTAATTAAATATTGATTTTATTGACTAATCACAGGGATTAATTTAGGTAAAATTTTAAGTATCATATAGTACGAATAGGTTCAAATAATATGATTAGTTCAAAATTAAAAAATTAAAATACTTACCTAAATTTGATTGGTGGCTAAGATTTCAATTTTAATTTGATCATCCCATATAATCTGGTTCATATAATATGATTAGTTAAAATATATTAATTACTCAATTAGTTGTTATAATTGATTTTTTATTAATAGATCATATAGAATGATATGGATCATACAGTATGTTATGCTCAAATTCAAAAATTTAAGTTTTCACTCCCTAGTGTGTGTGTGTGCACAGTCGCTAAGCTAGCATATACCTTTTACAAGACTTTGACTCAAAAAAAATATAAAATAAATTAATGAAAACACACTCTTGTAAAAACATAAAACTTATCCTATCCAGTCTTGAGTCTTAATCCTTTGTGCCATGGTGTATGAACCTAAAATCCGAGTACACATAAAAGCAGATATGCAATACATGTACTAGGAGAAATAATGAGATAATTAGTAATGTTTGTTATCATCAAAATCACAAGCTCGAGATCTTGGATTACAAAATCAGTAGCTTTATCGGCATGCAATAGCCTACTGAATATAATACCCAAAGCATGAAGAACACTGCTATTAAAAAAAATTAACCATAATTGACGAAATAAAATCCAAATTGACATAATTAGAGATTCCTCTTTAATATTTAAGAAAGGATTCCACTTCAATAAATGCTTCTGGTAAGAATGCCTAGACAATACCCTATTGTAATATATGTCATTCGATAGTTGAATCGTGACATGTCGAGGATCCAGCAGCCCAACAAAATATAAACCAAAAAGTTTCAAACGACCAAAAAATGCTATGTAAAGCAAATTTCCTAACCAAAGTGAATTGAAAGGGAAAAGCCAATTTAATAACATCCTCTTCAGAAATCAAAATTGCAAGAGCACCTTTGAAAGATGAACAAGCGAAAGAAAAAGAAGGAACAGAAGACAAACAAGTTGCAGAAACCACCTTTTTAAAAGAACATGAAGATACATTATTATCCTTACTAGATAAATTAAAGAAAACATGCTTTTTAATGGAGTAAGAAGGTAAGATTTTTTCCCCATGGCTTTGATGGAGGATCTGCCATCCCAACCCAAATAAATCATGGGCCAAAGTTGGCCTAAAAATACACAATAACTAGCAAATATCTTACCACAACATCAACAGTGAAAGATCCCAAGAGAACGCACCAGATTAGCTAAACAAGTAGAAGGCCAACGAGGAACCTAGAATCGCCAGAGCACAGTGCACCAAGGGTTTTTTTTGGGGGGCGATTGAGTTCTTTTTTTTTTTAAGGTTCCCCATATACTTATTAAGGCTTATATATATAGAAATTGGTGTTTATTGTTTAATGAACCAAATTGATCTCAATGCTCATGAAAGTTCATATATAGATCTAAGATAACCTACCATAAGTCTCATAAAAATTTGAGACTATTTGCATTTACATTTTATAATTAAGGATTTATTGAATTAACCATTAACTTAATTTAAAAAGGGTTAATTAAGGATTTTTATTAGCTTTATGATATAGTTTTATTTTTTCTTAATTATAAAATTTATTATGCATCACTTATTATTTCTTTAATATTTTTTAGATTTTTATTTATTTAATGGTGATTTATTGATATTCCTTCTTTTTTCTCTTTTTTTCTCTTTTATTTTTTTTATTTTTTCCTTCTTTTTCTTGATTTTTTTATTTTTAATTTTTTTTTCTTTTTTTCCTTCTTTTTTCTCTTTTTTTATTTTTTTTTCTTTTTTTCTCCTTTTTTTTTTAACATAGGGCCTCTTCTCTAAATCATTTTTCTTTTTGTATCCAGTTTTTTGGTTGAAACCCACCAATGGGCCTACATGTTAATATTTAAAAAAGGAGTACAAGGTCCTTAAGTGGACCTCCAGCTCGCTACTGCTCAGAAGAGCCACAACAAAAGTAAAAAAGAAAACCTAAGAGCCGGATATCCCCACTAAGCACGATTATAAGGATGCTTAATAACATTCTAAAAACCCAACTGGAAAGGGAGAAATGGTATCCATTCAACTCAGCCTTTCCAACCAAAAAAGGACCCTCCACAAAATGAGAATAGTTCTCCAAAAACCTGTAAACAAGACCTACAAGGACATTGAATAAAACAATTAAAAGAAATAGAAATGAAATAACAAAAGTAAAAACATTGAGCAAATAAAATAACTTACAGATTCAAAAATAATTAAGAAAATTAACATTATGAAAAGACATATTGATACTAAGGATAGTCCTGTACTTATCAAAATCAGTAATAACAATATTAAAAGACTATCAATGATTAAACCACCACAACTACAGTAAAACTTCCCAATATCACCATCAACACCTACAGGATAGCAGTGCCAAATAGAATACAGGATAATTAAAAAGTCACAAAAGCATTTAATAGAAAAATAATTCTGATCCATCATAGCAGACATCCAACAGTAGCTGGAAAGCCCAACTTAGCACTACATAATTTCTATTTCGTAAGGAGCATAACAATAAGGTCTTAGAATCCTAATACAGCTAACCAACAAGAGCACCCAAACTTGTACAGTATAACAACACCAAAAGGAAAACATAGAAACAAAATATATCACCCTTGTGGTAGCCATAAAGAGTCTGCAACCACCAAATACTAATCCCAAAATTCCAGTAATGATGATGCTAATAGCAACCACTATTGAAGATAACCGAATGATACCAGGAAACCTACAATAACAACAAAACATGATTCCACAGGGTAGAGGTACTAGTAATATCCAGCCAAATAGAATAGTTTATAGAGGGGTCCTCAAAAAGTAGACTACCAAAAACAGTTGATGCACACACCACCACAAATTAAGAAAATAGAAAATCCAATGAAAGAACACATCCAGCCCACAGAAAATATAAGAAAAAATCCGCAGTAGGAAAACCAAAAAATGAGATAGGCTAATAGAGCTTAGGAAGAGACAACAAAAGTAGACAACAATTTGATAACCCCAATGCCGCTCAATCCTACACCCAGAAACTCTCTTTATAGGAAACTAGGGTTTGCAAACTAAAGACCTAAATGGATTCAAATGAATATGGAATTAGTTACATGGGTCCTTAATGACCTTAGAAAAATCCCCTAGGAATTTGAATTTATATGAATCAATGGTTGATTTTCTAAAATTTTCTAAATGTGACTGACCCTAAAAACACAAGGATTTAATTAAAGTAATCTAGGTCACATTTGAGGATGCAATAAGTAGCTACCAAACTCCCTTCCCTAGACCTAACAATCATAAGGAAATTAAAATAAAATATATCATGGATTCAGAGTTATGAATTTTTAAAATCCTTGCTCAAATTGTGACTAATTATTTTGAAAATTCTCTTCAAGATAAAAGATGGGTCAAATTGACCTAAAAAGGCCAAGGATGTGAGAAACATCTCAAATTTTCATTGGGATCAATTTGAGCTCCAAATTATTCAAGCATTACCATAATTATAAAAAGTATAATTCTATCTTCTTTTTCTTTTTTTTCTCTCTTTATTGGAAATTACTCAAACTACAAACTAGGTTAGACCTAAGACTTATTCCATTAAACAAAGAATTGAATCTTGAATCCACATAAGAGTTAGCCATCAAATTTAGTTCATTGGAGGAATTTTTAGAGATTAAACCATTTTCTAAATTTAATTTCTTGGATTTAGGCACTTACACACTGAACTAGCTAATTGTGCAACTCTTTTTTATGTGATGCCACTCTATTTATCTCTTACCTATGGGGCTTGGTAACATAGTGGCTTTCACCTCAATTGTTCAATCAGAGATCAAACAACTATGATCATAGGTCCCCTAAGTGCGAGATTTTATAAAATTCATGATAAAATGATATCAAAGCCATTCAATTAATTTAAATTAATTTAACTTCCCTAATTTTGTCTTCAACCTATTGCGAGCTTTATGAGTCGCAATAGCATTTTGACAAAATCCATGCAATCTACTCTATACTAATGCATCAAATTGATCCAGGAGGATCTAATGAATGGTACAGACCAATCCACTAGAAAGATAACCTTGGATTGATAGTTTTTTTTCTCAATTTTCTAAAATTCCCAAATTTTAATATTTGGGATTGATGCTTACCATAGAATAGAGTAAAATTTTAGGTGAATTCAATTTACTAGATTTCTTTGGACATTAATAGTAGCTTTTATTGAATGCTCAAATCAAGAGAATGATCAGATCAAATTTATCCTCTTCACTATCATGGGCTTGCTCGATTTCACATAAACTCTTAGAGTAAGGATATTAGAAGGCAAGGGAGATGCATGCAAGGAATGCTTTCATACTCAGAAAGCTCTAGGGATTGAATTCTAGAACCACACTAAAGAGAAATTAAGAGTATTTATAGAGAAAAGGGATTTACATTTAGATAGATTTTTTACCACATGAGGCCATATTAGGTGTTAACTCCCTTTGAATTTATCCAATGATGTGCATGCATGTGTTTAAGAAGAGTTGAGAGAATAACTCCTTATGTTTAAATCTAATTACTATGGTTGAGTTAACATGTCTCAATTTCTAGAGTTTTTTGGCCAATGGATGATGATCCAAGGCCCCACTTGGCTTGGGTCGGATTCAAGTAGGTTCAAGATATCTAATCAATCACTTGGATAGGGTCTAGGTAGTAAATTTGGGTTGAATTGGATTTTAACTCATTTGAGCTTACTTAGTTAACCCATTCTGATGACCTAAGTTAGTTGAATGCTTAGGATGGCTAGGACAGGTATTTTAGGGTATAAGTATGTTATTAAAATTATTTTGGAGACCATGGTTCAAACTTATTTTGGTTTAATCAAAAGGATTAGGTGTATGGGTTAAAAGAACTCTTCATGGATAATTTTGTTAACTGTTGTTCACCATGGTTCACCATGGGCTCAATAGATTAAGTTAGATTTGTAGAAGTGTTTAAAAATTTTGGGATGTCATGCCATGGTATAGAATAGTTTAAATCATTAAAATGGTCATTTAATTCAATAGAGCTCTTATGTTCAACTTGCTTAAACATGGTCCACCATAGGGTTGATTAGGTTTAGACATGTTCGTGGAGATGTTTGAAGTCCTTGGGAGATAATCCTAGGGAATAAAACTTGATTTAACCCAAGAAATGTTATTTATATACATTTAGGGCTTTAAAGGTTCTAGGGTCAAAAACAGTCAACCTAGTGTTGGCCATGGGTCCCAAAGTTGTCAAACAATTTAGGAGATAAGTCTAGATGGGTTGAAATCTTCCCTAAGGGTTTAGGTTTAAGTTTGGAGTGAAATACCACATTGAGTGGCGTGGATTTTAAATATATGGAACTTGGGTTGTAACCTAGGTTTCAAACATGAGATGGCTTGGAATGGCATTAGGATGGCACTAACACATAATGAAAATGGTTTGGAGGTTCCTAAATCACTTAGGTCTTTTTATAGGTCAGAAACCCTATAATTCTCCCCAAGGCCTCTATAGATTAGGTTTACACCAAAGGTAAGACACATAAACACTAAGGGTAATGAGGGAAGGCTATTTAGACCTCATTTAAAAATGAGTTTAAAAAAATGGACCCTCAGTAAGTATGGTAAACCCCATTAAGTTCAGCATACATATTAGTGCTGACCAAAAGAATCAACAAGATTCAAGAAGATTTTATAGGATGGTTTAGCAGGCTTTATATTTTGACTGATTTAATCATACAAATATTTTAGTAGGAAAAAATTTTATAAATAATGGATTGAACAAGCAACTTTAAGCAAGTAATAAGTGGATTTGAGCAGGCAAATACCTAAAAAGATAATATCCTAAATAGGTAAATACCTAAAAGGGTATAATCCTAAACATGTAGATTTAAGAAGATAAACACTTGAATGGATATAATTCCTAATTAGGTAGATTTAGGATGGAATTAGGTAAAAATGGTTAAACTTCAAAGGTACCTAAAAGACCATTAACTAATACTAGTTAGCCGGGGTTCTAAAGAAAGGAGGCAAAGAAATTAGTTCTTATAATTAATCTTAAAGAATAACTAGGCAACAAAAAAATTTAATAAGCAAATTTATAAGGAAAATATTAAACTAAGTAAATACTTAAACTAATATTATATAAATAACTAAATTTCTAAGTAAAGGATGCCACAAGTTAAACTTATACCTATCCTAAAAAATGAGCAAGTAATTTTAACCCAACTGTTGATGATAGCCAAATTTAGCAGCCAAAGGACGATATAAGAAATTCAAAATTTCAAATCATACTCAATCTTCAAATGTTAAACTCCTTTCACTTGGACCCAATTTTTCATGAAAATTGTTAATTATATAGGTAATTTGCATATCAAAAATCTTTTATTTATTGAGATTTTATTTCTATCATACAATCATGAATAATATTTCTTAAGCTAATATCCATTAACAAGTAACATAAGATGATCTCCTTTATAGTCAACAAGATGATAAGATCCTCCTTGATAGACTTTCTCCATCATGAACAGGATCTTCCCATTTAGGTTAAACTTTATCACCAAACTTTTAATGGGAAAAAATAGGTCTTCATAAAACCAAGGCCATGTCTCCTACTTAGAAAGTTATAGGATGAAATATTTTGTTTTGTGCTTGAATCATGTTGGTTTTATACAACTCATGGTTTTTTTGAGCCTGCAAATGCTTTTCTTCCATACTTTTGAGCTCTTTTAATTAAAGTTTGGCATTTTAATATGATATTATACCATAGTTGACAATAACTCTTAAATAGGGAAGTTGTACCTCTAATGATAGAACAACTTTAACCTTAAAGACTAAAGAAAGCGTCATAGACAAGGTTGGAGTTCTATGAGTGGTTCGATAATCCCACAAAGCTTGCCATAAATTTTTATGCCATTGACACTTATTATCCCCAATATCTTCTTTAAAATTTGCATTAAAGTTTTATTGAAGGCCTTAGCCAATCCATTCGCTTAAGGTAATAGATGGTTGAGTATATCCAATTAATATTATAATAACTTGCAAAGTTATTTATCTTGGTGCTTCTAAAAGAGGGACCATTATCAAATATGGTTTAGTGGGGAACACCAAATCCATATAGGATATGGTCTCTAATGAAATTTTAAACATGATGAGCCTTGACTTATCATAATGGGATAGTATCAGCCCATTTAGAGAAGTAACCAGTTGTTGTTAATATAAATTATTGACCTTTGGAAGATGAAAGATCAATTAGACTAATAATTTGTACTCAAAGAGTGATGAAGCACCTATCGTAAGCAAATCATTCAATGCCTAATGTTAATGCAATGCCACTCCATGTTCTTAACATTGATAGTAAGGATGTGCAATATTTATATAGTCATCTATCATTGAAAGCCAATAAAATCTCATTCATTTAATCTTTAATTTCATTTAAGGATCAGACTGGTGAGCACCAAATAATCTAGCAAGCACTTCTGTGACAATCTCTCAAGCTAAATATTTGATAATATAAAATAACAACATCATTCCAAAAGTCCATCGATATAAGCAAACATTAACTAATGCACAAGAAAGGGATATTCTATTGATATGATCAGCAATTAATTTATCTCAAGGGAATTTTTTGAAAGTTCGTGAAGGTTGTTAAACCTTTGAGAACTAGCCTCATGCTAACCAAGAGGGGGATTGGTTATTTTAAGAAAAAATTAACAAATAAAATATTAAAACCCCTTAATGCGAAAACAGATCAGTTTCACAATAACAAAAATCACATATTTCAAACACAGAATAAATCACAAAAAATATGAAAATTAAATGTGAAAAAGTAAATAGAAAGAACACACAAGAATTATACTAAAAGTAGTAAATAGAAATAACACACTAGATCGGTCAACTTAACCTACGTCCACTCCCCAGAAACCTCCTTTCCATATATTGCACTAAAAGTAGTATCTCTCTTTTTTCCCCCATAGCAAGGTGGAGAAGCCCTTACAAAATCTTTCTACCAACCCAGTGAGGCACAGTACCTTGAATCCTTTTACTCTCTCCTGAAATAGGCAAAGAACCTGAAAATCTTTTTACTCCCTCCTAGAGTAGATAGAGAACCTTGGAATCCTTTTACTCCCTCCAAGAGTAGGCAAAGAACCTTGGAATCCTTTTACTCCCTCCTGGAGTAGGAAGAGAACTTGAATCTGATGCTGATGAAAGTCTCCCCCAAAGCCACCAAGGAACAAGAAAAGCAGCTTATAGAAGATGCTAGAAACCTTGCTTGGAGAAATCTTTGTGAATCCTTCACAACTCACCCTCACAAGGATTTCTCTCTCTCCCAAGCTCTCTCTCTTACTTCTCTAAGCTCTCTCCCAGATCAACTCCACAGTAAAATATTTTCGTAAAGATAAATATAATTACTTAAATAGTGAGCCTTCAAAAAGCCCTAATTTTTAATCTGGCGGCACTGATCATCCAGAATGATTATGCGATAGTCCTGTACAATTAGTTCAAAAACACTAATTCAGATTGTATGAATTGTATTGCCCTAAATGATTAGTTTAAGAGAAATAGACTGATCATCTAGGATGATTATGCTATCATCCCAGAAGAAGTATAAAACTATTGAACTTCATCTTGTACGATACTCGATGATGCCTTATCATCCCATGTAATTCTTTATCATCTAGTATGAAAAGGGTTCATCATCCTGGATGATTAGTTGAAAAACTATGGTCTTCATCTAGTATGATAGACGGTGATCCCTTATCAACCCATGAATGTTCTCTGTCATTCAAGACAATCTTAACCTATCACATTATATGATCGGATCGATTATTTTATACCATAATTATTCTCCTAATCATAGGATTAATTTAGGCATGATTGTCATCTATCATCAAGGACTATGTGGATCGTCTTGTATAATATAAACAAATTTTGAATTATATAATCCTGCCTAAATTGTGATTGTCTGCTTATTTCTTGACTAAAATATATCATCCTGTACAATAAGGATTGTTTAGGATGATTAGCTCAAAAAATAGAAGTTTTTTTAAGTCTCTGACTCACTCCCTTGAGTGTGTTTGTGCAAGGTTACTTAGCTTTTGGATCCACCATAGTATATTTTTTTACTCAAGAAAGGTAAAATAATTTTGAAACTAAAATTACAAACTAACTCAACACTACTTTACCCAGTCTAGAGCTGTTTGAACTTGCAAGTGATCTGTGGATCTAAAATGTTAGTACGCATAGAAAATATATATGCAAATAAACTTAATTATCAAGAGATAGCATAGTAAGAAAACAATAATGTTTGTTAACATCCAAATCATAGTACTTGAGCTCAGATTTGCAATAATCTCCTCCTTTTTTATGATGGGAAATATTGTTGTTAAAAGTTTTAAAAGTATTTTGCTATTCCCTACACCCCCTTACTAAGTTAATCTTTGAAAAAATAGGGGAGGGGATTTTTTTTATTTTATTTTATTTTTTAATGAAAATGCAAAACAGTAAACACTAAACAGGAACCCTAAGTGGAAAATAAACTAAATACTGAATAGAAAACAAACTTCATTAAAATAGAATATACAACTAACTCCCCCTTTTGACATCACAAAAAGGAGGAAACAATTGAAAAGTAAATGACATACAGAAAAGGTATCATAAAATACAGAAGTAAAGAACAGTACACACATAGAAATAAACAAAACTAATCAAAAAGAAGGAAAAAACTAGAAAAAGAAAGAATCCTAATTAGGTGGAGGAGGAGGTGGTGGTGGTTGAAAAAAATTGAGAATGGAAGCAAATTGCTCCCAAAACTAGGCCATAACCTGGTTATGCTGCTGCTGGGCTACATAGGCATCAAAGTGTGCTAAGTTTGTGGCATGTTGTTTCTCCTACATGGCTACGTAGAATTCAAACCTAGCCTCCCACTGGTCAAACCTCTGAACCAATTGATCGATCTAGGACTACTGATGGATAAGGATAGGTGCAGGAATAGTTGTTGGACCATCCTCATGTTCATTTGCTTCTCGGTAGCGAGCCTGGTGGTGATAGGCACTTTGAATGACATGGAAGGAAGTATCAGAATAGAAGACTGGGAAATGATCTGGTGGTCTAGGAAATTAAAAGTTATATATGGATTCTATGACAAAAGCTAGTTGAGACTTCCCATTACTCAAAATAAACAATTTACATTTGAAGACCTGAAGGTGAAAGAGGTTGGGTGTCCTGCCCTTAAGGATTTGATAGGGTATCTTATTCAGCTTATATCTAACATTAACCCTTTTCAGAATATAACAGGCTGTACTCACCACTTCTGCCTAGAAGTATTAGGAAGTGAGTATTTACCTAACATGGCTCTAACAAATTCTACCAGGGTCCTATTCTTTTTTTCAGCTACCCCATTCTGTTAAGGAGTCCTAGGAGCTGAAAAATTGTCATCTATCCCTTGCTCCTTATAGTAAGATTGAAATTTTTTATTCTCAAATTCTCCATCATAGTTACTATGAATGGTCAAAATTTCATAATCTAGTTTCCTCTAAATTCAAGTGGAAAATGGCTTAAACTCCTCGAATGATTCACTTTTATGAGATAGGAATCTATCCCAACTAAACCTCGAGTAATCATCAACAATCACATACCCAAAGACTTTCCCTGCTAGGCTTGTAGTGCTGATAGGTCCAAAGAGATCCATGTGAAGGACTTTTAAGGGTTTGCTACTATTAATGTCTTTGATTGAGTGGAAGGAGGATTTGACTTACTTTTCTAATTGACAAGCATCGCACAGGTGGTCCTTAGTGAACTCGAGTTTGGAAATTTCTCTCACTAAGTCTTTTAGCATGATTTTTCTAATGCTTTTCATGCTTGCATGACACACTCTTCTATGACATAATCAAGATTCATTAATAATTATTTTTAAGAAAAGAGCAATATAAAATTTAATATAATTTAGATCAAGTATATAAACATTGTCGATTCTTCTTCCCTACAAAATAATTTTTTCATTTAAGCTTACTATGCAGCTGGTAAATAGAAGTTTTATGCTGAAGCCTTTACTGTAGAGCTGGCTGATGATGAGCAGATTATATTTTAATCCATATACAAATAAAACATTTTCAATAATAAAATTTTTTTAGTTGCCAATTATACCTGAGCCCACCACTCTCCTGGTGGTATTACCTCCAAGTGTCACCTTGCCTCCTGCCCTGGCCTTTAATGAAATGAATTATTTTGCATCTCCAATCATGTGCCTTGAATATCCACTGTCCAGGTACCACATGCTCTTATGAGGCATTTTATGAGAGCACTCCTACAAAATTATCAGTAGTCAGATTTGAGAACCCAAATAAGTTTCGGTTCTACCTTATGGAATGTGGGATGAAATGCTTGCATGTTATGCTATGAATTATGCAATTTTGGTTTCCACACCAAATGTATTTTATGGTGGATAGTGCAAGTGTGGGTGATGTATCCTAGCATGCCACAAGAGAAACATCTAACACCAAAAAAAAGATTTACTAATCTATTTGGGTTATGGTGCCTCTTCCTAGGTTTGAATGATGTGCTTTGATGATAGTTTTTGAAACTCTTCAAGTGAAGGTTATTTTTTATTTTCCTTAAAGAGTAGTTAATTTAGCTTTTAAAATTTTATTTGCACTTTTAAGAATTAAATTTTCTACTTTTAATGCATGCTCTTGATTATATAATTGAGATGCAAGAGTTTTTAATTCCTTGAATGCATTTTTTTATTTAATATGTGACATTTTCAAGGAATCATGTTCAGTAGTTAATTCAGAATTATTATTATTTAAAATATCAAATTCATCTAACAAAGTCATGTGATTACTATCTAGAGTGGAAAGATCTTTCCTTAGGCAATCATGTTCTTTTCGTAGAATTGAAAAGTCAGATTTAAGGCTGGCATGTGATTTTTTAAGCTTCCTATATGCAGTATGAATTTTTTCAGAAACTTCAAATAATTGATCATAAGTAAGCTCACATACCTCCTCTTGATCAGAATGATCAAGATGATCATCTGCCATTAAGCATAGGTTAGTTACCTCCTCTTCTGCTTCAGTTTTAGAAGAGTCTAATGCTGAGTTTGCCGAGAAAGCTTTTTGAGTCCTTTATGTGCCCTTCCTAAATTTAGGTTTTTCGTCACCCTTCTCCTTACTTGGGTGAACTTTAAGAGTTGTGCAATCAGACTTCAGGTGCCCTAACTTCCTGCATTCAAAGCATATAATATCATAAGAAGTTTTAGAATTTTTACTATTCCTACCTTTACTCCATTACTGATGACATTTTTGCTTTTTCTTTAAAAAGTTCTTAAATTATCTAGTCATCAGTGCAATGTCATCATCATCTTATCTAGAAGAGTCACTATCAGAATCATTAGCCTTTAAGGCTACAATTTTTTGTTTTCTCTTTTCACCTATATCAAGCTGCCTTTAACTCACTTCTTGCTCGTAGGCAATGAGTGACCAAGTAAGTTATCAATGGAATAAATATTCAAATCTTTAGATTCAGTAATGGCAGTGATTTTTGTATCATAGGAAGAAGGTAAACAATGCAAAATTTTGTTTTTATAATTTGTAAGCTCTCTTTCTAAGGCATGCAAGGAAGTAACAATCTGAGTACACCTAGTATATATTTCAAAAATTGATTCACTAGGTTTCATGCAAAAAAGTTCATAATCATGACGTAGAATGTTCAGCCTAGATTGTTTTACTTCATTAGTTTCCTCATATGTTATGCATAGTTTGTCCTAAATTTCTTTTCTAGTTGAACAAGTAGAGACACGCATATCATCTTTAGATTTTAATGCACAAAAAAATAGTGCAAACATTTAGCATTCGATTGGGCTAAATCTCTAACTTCTATGCCCCATTAAGAAAAAGAAAATTCAATTTTGATGCATTCAGTAATCTAAAGGGTACAGAATATCCTTCTTGAACTAAAAATCCACATGCAATAATAAATTGATAGTAAGAAAGTGGACATACAAATTTTCTAAAAATTAAAAGGTATATTATAAAATTAAGGTGGTCGTGTAATTGAATATCCTCTACGGTGTTACGATTTCCAAAGTTAGCCATTGATCATTTTTTAAAAGTTTTCTAAAACTTAATTTATAAATCCCACTCTGATACCACTTGAAAGTTCATGAAGATTGTTAAACCTTTGAGAACTAGCCCGATGCTAACCAAGAGGGAGGTGAATTGGTTATTTTAAAAAATTCTTTAATAAATGAATAATTAAAACCCCTTGATGTGGAAGCAGATCAATTTCACAATAAAAAAATCAGATATTTCAAACAGAAAATAAATATGGAAATTAAATGCAAAAAGTAGATATAAGGAACACACCATATTATAGTTATTTGATTAACTTGACCTATGCCCACTCCGTAGAAACCTCCTTTCCAGGTATGGCACTAAAAGTAGTGTCTCTCCTTTTGCCCCTTAGCAAGGCAGAGAAGCCCTTACTAAATCTTTCCACCAACCTAGTGAAGCAGAGTACCTTGAATCCTTTTACTCCCTCCTGGAGTATGCAGAGAACTTAGAAATCCTTTTACTCCCTCCTGGAGTAGGCAGAGAATCTTGGAATCCTTTTACTCGCTCCTGGAGTAGGCAAAGAACCTTGGAATCCTTTTACTCCCTTCTAGAGTAGGCAGAGAACTTGGATCTGATGCTAATGAAAGTCTACCCCAGATCCACTAACAAGGAAAGCAATTTGAATAAGATGGTAGAAACCTTACTTAGAGAAACCATTGTGAATCCCTCATAATCACCCCCCCCCCCCACCCTCACAAGGATTTCTCTCTCTCTTCCTTTTCTAAGCTCTCTCACAGATAAACTCCCCAGTAAAAGATTTTCCCAAAGATAAATACAATCGCTTCAATAGTGAGCCCTCAAAAAAGCCCTAATTTTTAATCTGGCAGCACTGATTGTTTAGTATGATTATGCAATTGTCCCGTACAATTAGTGCAACAACACCAATTCAGACAATATGAATAGTATTTCCCTATATGATTAGTTTAAGAGAAATAGACTGATCATCCAGGATGATTATACTATCATCCCGTATGATTAGTATAAAGCTATTGAACTTCATCTTGTACAATACTCAGCGATGCCTTATCATCCCATGCAATTCTCTATCATCTAATACTAAAAGTTTTCATCGTCCTGAATGATTAGTTGAAAAACTATGGTTTTCGCTTGGTACAATAGACGGTGATCCCTTATCATCCCATGCATGTTCTCTATTATCCAGGGCGATCTTAATCGATCATCCTGTACGATCGGATCAAATCAATTTTACCATAATTATTCTCCTAATCATAGGATTAATTTAGGCATGATTGTCATCTATCAGCCTAGACGATGTAGATCTTCTGTACGATATGAACAAATTTTAAATTATATAATCTTACCTAAATTATAATTGGCAGCTTATTTCTTGATTAAAATGTAACATCCTATACGATAAGGATCATCCAGGATGATTAGCTCAAAAAATAAAAGTTTTTTTAAATCTCTGACTCACTCCCTTTAGTGTGTGTCTGTAAGGTTACTTAGCTTTTGGATCCACCACAGTACATTTTTTACTCAAGAAAGGTAAAATAGTTTTAAAACTGAAATTACAAACTGACTCAACCCTAGTCTACCTAGTCTTAAGCTATTTAACATTGCAAGTGATTTGTGGACCTAAAATGTTAGCATGCATAGAAAATATATATGTAAATAAACTCAATTATTAGGAGATAACATAGTAAGAAAACAATAATATTTGTTATCATCAAAATCAGAGTACTTGAGCCCAAATTTGTAACATTTTCCTTCATGTAAGTAATCAATAAAGTTTTAATGCCAATCCACCTCCTCATCATTCATAACTAGAATGTTCTCACCCTCGACTTGAAAATTCTAATTTATATATTCAAAATCTATGAGTGACAAAACCTTATGGCCCTGTAACTCTACATGAATAAAATTTTCTCTGAACATGCTAATTCTTTTGCAAGCTTTAATAAAACATCCTCTATAGAATTTCTCCCATGGAGTATTCTATACAAAGTCACATTCAAAACCTGCTTGAGGAGTTTCAACATATACTGATGATATGGGATGAGTTATTACTTAAAAACTTTGTAGATTCTAGCAACCTGGTTAATAATCAATTACGTAGGGTTATAATAAATGGTAATAATAGTATAATATGCCCTTTTTGGGTCATAAAAGCTTGCCCAACACTAGATTTCCTTAGGATAACATCTCGTGGTCCTTTATCTCTTAGACAACATGTAGTACAACAAAAATATAATCCCCAAGTAGAGCTTTTCTTCAACTTTGTACTCATGATTTATTCAACTAGCAATTCATCATTTAGATGTGAATCAATAGGAATTGGTAGTGCTTTTGGAAAGTCAGGTAGGGCTTGACCTTTCATAGTGCACAAAAAAATTAATGTTACTTTAAACTGTAACATGATCATGAACCTTTTGGCAAAATATCCAAATAATGTTGGATAAGTCATGAAATATTGATATAGATTTATGAGAGATATAAAGTTGACTTTATAAGACAATATGCAATGTCTTACTTTTGGATAGTCAACATCAAGGCCAAATAATATTTCTCAATAAGTGTTTACCTTATTTATATCTGAGCTCATTTGAACATCAAACCATAAATCACAATCAAAATGCTCAGTGTAGAGGCTCCTTGTAGTGCACTGACTCCTTCAATCATTATTCAAATTTCACAATTTGGAGCTTGACATATAAAATTCGTTCCCTAACCTGGTACCTAACACATTTGACCCAATTAAGCTAACTTAACCTCGTTCAACTGATCAAACCCCCTGATTAAACTTTTATAAACCCCAATTCACATCAAACTTCACAAAATCAATTAAAACTTAACTCCTCATGGATTGAACATGTTTTATCAACTTGGCCCAATCAAGAGTTGACTTGGCCAACTCTACCTAAAATTTGTCAAACCTAGACAATTTAGGTTAGACATTCAACCATAAAATCTTAAAATCCAAACCACCTCATTCATTTGATGTGTCAAGACTTTGGGAGACCTCTTTTGACCAACTTGACTTGGTCAAGTTAATAAAAATAGTAAAAACCCAATCAAAATTAATTTTCAAATTCAAATACCAAACCTAATGCATAAAACCTAATTCATCAAACATCATGGATTCTATCCAAATAAATTCTAAGGACTCCCCATAGTCTATCCTAGTCAGCTTTTCCAAGTTTCACTAGTTAAAGTGGTCAAATTAATTAAAAATTCCCAAATGGTCTAAAATGGTAAAACAGTTTTAAAATTACCAAATCCCTCAACATCAGTTGGTTTAAACTATTTAACTCAATTCTAAAACATTCCTAATCATTATTAAACCTAACTCAAACCCTTGGTTTTGCCCACACTAACTCCAAATGGTCCCCCCTTCACAAAATGCCAAAGTTCACTTTCTAAGTCATCTTATCCTTTCCTGGCCAGCTCCTTCCCTCTTAACTCAATTAGACACATAGAAATCATCCAGGGAAATGCTCTAAATAATCTCAGCCCTCCATGCAAACCCTAGCACATTGAATATGGAAAAACACTCAAAAATGTGGATTCAAGCTTCAATCCCTATTGAGGGTTTCCCTAGAGCCTCCATTTCTTCCATTTCACTCCTTGAGCATTCTCCCTTACTTCCCCACTCTTTCTAGCCATTGAAAGCTTATTGAAGTGGAAATTTAAAGTCAAAGATAGCTTCATCCTTCAAATATTCTAACTATAAATCTAAGCAACCTTTAGGTGTGGGTCCATCATAGAAGTTGTTCTTTAAGCTCCAAGGAAGAGAACAAGCAAAGAATAGCCCCTGAGACCCACTAGTTTGAGGTATTCTTTTTAAACCCTAATTCCAAATCTAAGGTTTTAAATAACATTCATTATAGGCCATATAAAGCCCTTGAAATTTTTATATAGGGACATCATATATGCATAAATATTCACTAAAAATTCCCTTAAGTTTGGTTAAATAAATAGCCCACAACAAGCAAAAGAAAATTCCTTAAGAAATTTTTTCTAAGGAAGAAACTAAAATATGGATCATCCATTTTTGATCAGACGATCTAGTACTCATCAGATGAATTATTTGATTCAACCAGATTTATTCATAAAATAGATCGGATTCCATCTAACTAGATCATGGGCATCCATCCAAACTATGAGGTTTAGATGGTCTTGATCCATATTAATGGTGTTAAGTGATGCGCCATGGGCCAACAAGTGTGATTGCCACTATCGTGCCACCACCAATGCATCGCCAAACCATGTGACCAATTTGCAAGAAACATGTGTAACCACCATCGCCACTATGCCGCCATTTTAAAAAAAATAGTTTTTAAATAAAACATTAGGTAAAATTTTAAAAATTAATAGAAAATTCTTTTTTTTTTAACCAAATTCATAATCATGGGCTCTATGAAACTAGGGTAATGTCCTCTATATTTGAAAAATAAAATTGGAAATTTTGATAAATGTTTGGAGAGTAATTTGCATTTAAATTGCAACTATTTCTCTTTAATTACTATCCAACCTTGTGTCACCTTGGGCTCAAATTTTGACAGGGTAAACTATGGGTTGTTCCCTACATCTATTGTTTTTCTTTGGGCCTGCTGAAACCCCAGAGTTTTATAAATAATTTTTCAAAGTAATGGGACATTATTTAACATAGAAATTTAAAAAGTTAATTCTCTCAATACATGTAGAGTTAGGTCACCAAACTTATGTGGATTATTTAAATTATTACAAGGGTTAGTTGACATTGATTGTAGACCTTATTGAATAGTAGAGACACCTAGGTAAATCAACATAGGATTGTGTCTAGATAATTTAGAAAATTTCTAAGAACTTCCCCTAACATCCAATATGGGTGAAACTCAAACCTAGCACACTTAGTGACATGATGAAACTTATGAACTAATTTCATTTTAATTAAAGTTCATTAGGTTAGTTAATAAACAAACCCAAAATTTAGTGACTATTTTGAAACTAAAATTTTTAAAATTCATAATTAATTAATGAAATATTATAAAAAGACAAACTAAATTTGAAGGAACTCTAAATCAATCGTACAATCAAGAAAATTAAAATTAATCAATAATTTTAATTAAATTTAAATAAATTTAAAATTAAATATTAATCCAATTCATCCCAAACTTGAAAGGATTGATCCATCGGTTATCCTTCACCAATGTTATCGATTGTGTGAAGATTTGAGATTGATTTAATTAATCAAAACCCAAATAAAGTTTCTTTTATAAGGAGAGAGTTAAATAAATAATTAAAATTTTAGTAAATATTAATAAATTATAAATAAATTAAATAAATTTAGTTAAAATTAGACAACTTCAAATCAAATTTAAAACATTTAAATCAAACTGAATTTCCTAAGTAACCCCACTAAAACTCAAATCAATTAAATTAAACAATAACTTAAAGTTAAGATAGAAATGCACCTAATTAAATACTTAATCCAAATTAAGAAGCCTTTTATGCATATGCTTGATTCTATTTGGAGGGCATACATGCATAGGATTCATAAATCTTAGGAAGTGGGGTTGAGTACTTCAAAGAAATTTGGAGTTTTTTAATTAGCACATTCTTTATAATACCTTTCTTAAAATATTAAAACATACTTTGAGGACTATGCAATCATTTTATCATATATATAAGAATTAAAGCATTACATTATGAGCCTAATGACTTTTAGGTTAGTGGCTTCTGCACTTTGGAGTCATTAGCTTACATGGTTCTTTAAAATTAAATAATTAAACTTAAATATTTTAGAACTTAAATAATAAAACACTGAAACATTAAGACTTTAATTCAAATTAAGACACCCTTGGGTCTTTAATAAATTAACAACTTCAAATCCAAATAACTCACACAATAAAACTCATTGTGACATAGTAAAGCCACATAACCTTCTTCACACACTATAAATAGTTTGTTAAGACAACTAATTTTACCTTAGACTAGGCCTATGGATATTTTGGTGTGCTTGTAGATGCCTTACTTGGAGGTCATCTTATGTATGTTTATTTACTTTCAATGCTTTGCATAAATATACATGTTTACACACTTTTACTTGCATAGTGCACTATGTTTAGTAGCTGTAGTACTTACATTTCCAGTTATTTCTTTTCATTTTTTGTTTATAATATAGAGTCTTTAGAATGCACATAGGTTCTCAATATAAATGTAAAAGTCAAATATCAAATATAAATTGTCCAGAATGTATCTAGATTGAGTTGTAAAAAGAATTGTAATAGTGTTTGCTTATACATATAGGGCTCCAAAAGGAAGTATTTTCACTTCCTTTGAGAAGCATTATCTTTTGGAATTCTATAGAAGATATGGAGCTAGAAGACAATAAGCTAATATATTTAAACCTACACTCATAGAAATAGAACTCCATGCCTACTATTGTGGAGCTTTACTTTTTAGTAGACCCTTGGTTATATCTCTCAATTTTAATAAATAAGTAAAGATGTTTCTTACACACAGCTCTTTCATACAATTCTTTATATTACATGCATTGCATTCATATGGGTTATATATTTACATAAGAGGATAGCCTTTTTAATATGTTTCTTTTCCTAAGCATGTTTCGGACTTTGTAGGAACATGTATTCAAGTTCAAGGATGATAAGATAGTGCTTACATATACACGAACACCTTTACCCTAACATGTATATATACATGCATTTCACTTTTTGTAATGTACACTAGCCGAGTGCACAAACCAATGGCAAGGATTAGGAGCCTAAGAGTCAGGGGTGCCATAGTTTTCTTTTGGGTTAGGGCCTTTATGCCACATAAAGTTTTTTAGAAAATTTAGACTTAGAATATTTAAGAAAATTTAGTGTTAACTAAAAATGAAACTTAGACTTTAGGGTGTCTTTGCATCAAAACTGCATTAGTTAGGTGTACTTATTCCAACTCATATAACTAAACTCTTATTATAAATCTAAACCATTATCCTTGATTTTGAAGTTAAAAATAGCTATCTTACCTACATGCATTAGACCTACCAATCATGGGTTTAAAATTATATGCTTAGGTGGTTAGATGGTAGGGCACTCCAAGCAAGCATAAGTCCAGGTGCATTTGCATGCCTCAAACTTCCTTCTGGAAGGATGTTCTCAACCATCAAATAAGTTTTATAAACTCTTAGTTTTTCCAAAATGATTGGTTAAAATCTTTAAATTTTTAAATCAAATCTATTAAATTTTCAATCTAAAATATCTCTAATCTCCACTTTAATCAAAAGCTTTCTCTTTGTGAACGTAATTTACTATGGAAACTTGCCTCTATAGAAGCCTAAGAACTCATACTAAAATAATCCTTATTTTAGTATAATAGAGAAAAAATCTTTTTGGAAGTAGACTAAAGCATATCCTTGGTTGGTTTCATGTTCAAAATTATAGATGATTTTTTTTTTATCCTTCAGGAAGAATTGAATATTCCCTATGTTGAGCTTGATTATAAATTAAAATTTATTTCTCTTTTCAAGTCAATAAAGAAGCATTAGTCTATCTCTCGAGGTACTTTAATATTGGCTATGGGGATTAGACTAAAGAAATATTAAAGCAAATTAGTGGCACATTTATTTTTTCATAATAGGTTGATAATTTTATTTTATTGGAAGTAATCATTGGCTTAAATTTTCTCTTCTTGGTTAATTTGAGCTAACAAGGTGCCAATAGATTCGTCTAAAGCCATGATATATAGAATTAATGGCTTTTTTAAGACTTGATTAGGTAAGTATAGAGGTAATATTAGGTACTATTTAATACTTTTAAACACTTTCTATCATTTTTCACCCCATCAAAAATAAGCATACTTCTTATATAAGGCCGCAAAGGAACTTATGAAGATTGGATGAGGGTTTTCTTCCTTACTCAAGTTAATTTGCCTTAGTTTATCAATAGCTGATTTAATCTCTTCTTTAAATTTAGGGGTGTATCCCTAACTTGAGTGTCATCCGGATCACCTAAAATCTCTAAATAAAGTTCATTAAAAGATTTGATGTTCCCTATAAAAAGATTATTTGATTCTAGCTTATTAGAGAGGACTAAGCAATATTCACCATCATCAAATGGACTAGTAGTATCAAAGATAATCTTTTTATTTCAGTTTATAATACGTTGTATTTCACAAGTTTTAAAATTATTAAGATTCACCTATGGTCTAAGTTGATGGTGTTAAACCTTGCTTAGCCAATTTTTTAACACATACAGGATACCAATAAAAAGTTAATTCTACTAGTTCATTCATAAGCAGATAATCAAGTTTTACATTGGTTTCTATACTTTTAATAACAAAAGGAAGAAATTTAATAGATTTACAATATAGAACTAGAGCAAAAGCTACTTTAACTACTAACTTGACAATACTCTCCCAAGATAGTGGGATTAGAGTTATATTCTCCACATGCTTCTTATGATTCTAAAATATAGATTTATCTGGATTATCTTTATCAACTACTTGGACCCTATGCTCATCGTTGTCTACCTCTAAAGATACTTCCAAATTTATCTTTTAAATCACATTCATATATTATGTAGCCTATTTATTTTTCTCAAACACATATGATTAATCATCCAAACTGGACTCCGAATTAATATGTATTACAAGCATCTTTACTTGCATTGCCTTTTTCTTATTTTGTTTTCTTTCATTTTTTTTTTTCATCTTCTACCTCTATCTTGAGCTCAATGAGTCATTCTACCACCTCCTGTATAGAAGGGGTCGGATGCTAGCAAACATTTTGTTCAAGGTAAGGATGCTCCTTCTCTTAAATTTATTTTTCTAATTCTTTCTCTTTCTTCTTTTCATTTTTTTAGCCAGTTTGAAGTTTCTAGAGAATACTATTTACATTTTAGGTAGATATTAAGTATCATCTTCATAAATTCCAATGTCATGAATTGAGAATGGTGGTAGATCTCCCTTAATTCAATTTTCAACACCATCAAGAGAATACTTAATATACGGATGAACGATAGAGGGAACCATTCTATAATCGTGAAGCCAGAGTTTACCTAGGAGAGAATTAAAAGAAGCTTTTGAGTCTATAATATGAAACTTAGCTTTAGTTTTCAGATCTCTTATTTATAAAAGGAGGGTGATTGAACCCAAATCCCTCTCACCTTTTTCATTGAATCCTCAAAACATTTTCTTCTTAAAAGTGGGTTATGAGTATCCACCCTTAGCTAAGCAAGAGCTCTAAGATTTATAATTTTAACTGATGCACCCAAATAAATAAGGAAACCATGAAAGCTTAAAGTTGTCCACATTTATAGAGATGTATAGTGGATGATTATGATTGGTGGTTATAAATAATAACTCCTTATAAAAAAAAGTTATCCATGGAACCTCTTTGAAGTATAAGGCTTCTTTAGGCTATAATATTGTTAACTAAGCCAAACAAATTGTTAGACCAAGTATAGCTTTGATTAAAGTCTCTCTCACTTCCTCGGACAGGACCAGAAATTCGTACATACTCAATTTTATAGGAAATTTACTGGGAGGGGCTAATACATTATAATCAACCTCAGGCACTTTAAGATCAACAACATTTTAAGATTATGTAAGCTAAGATGGTGTTGAAGCTTCAAGATTATTCATTACCCATTTTACTTTATCCCTGGCAGATGTTTATGGCAGTACAACTTTATTACAATGAAGATTAACTTGTAACACCTATTGAGAAGAAGAGATAGGAGAATCAATCACTTGAGTTTTAATCACTTTTAAGTTTTCTTCTAGTAAACTATCAGAATCTAACATTTCTAATTCAATACTAGTAGGAGCACCCTATACATTGAGGCTAGGGACATCACTATTAAAGAAGTATTAAAAAGATTTTTTTAATTTTGTTGAGATTTATTTCTTCATCCTATGAATACTCATCAATTATACAATGTGAGTTATTTGTAGCATTTTCATTAGAAACAGATCGGATATATAATTAATATTTTTTTTATTTTGGATAAATCCTTGGTGGGACAAAATAAAACTTATACAAAGTAAGCAGTATAGGGGAATTAGATCCCCCATTCGTATAGAGTATAGTATTTACTATAATTATATTCCTAACCTCCTCCCTTTAAACCATAGGAACCAAGGTGTCCTGATCTCCTTACACTGTCTCGTTAGAGCCATCTCTTATTTTCTTTAGGAATGAACAGATCAACTTGCATAGGTTTATGAGCTTCTAGAGATACCTTAAGATAAGAGCAATACAACTTATTTAGTATTCTTTTACATGAATGAGGTAAGGCTACGTCCCATCCTATATTGAAGTTTATGTTAACAAAAGTAGGAATATGGGGCACACTAAACACATACTTACAGATACCAGAATCTACCAAGTACTCCTTGGGAATCATCACTACTCCATATTAAATATTCCTTTGAATCCACTCATTAAAAGTTAAGCAGTTCTTAAGCTCATTACCTAGCATGGAATGATAAGGGAATTAGTTAGGTTGCCCCAATTCACCCACTTCCTCTAGCCTCTTAAGATCAGGTAGTTTGAATTAAGGTTTCTTAAGAGGAGATTCTTAAAATTCTTTTGATTTCTTCCCTTTTGAATGAATATACCTTGTTGATATAGGCCTCTAAGATTTTCTTATCCCCTTTCGGTGTTAGATAAGGGCAAGGTTATTACTAAATCATTCTATAATTTTTAGGTTGTTGATATTATGGCAGATGTGTCAGATTATCTTCTAGAGCTTTCATGGGTTGTTTATTTTTATCTACTACTGAAGTTGGCCAAAATTTCTTTTCTAGAACCCTCTATGGCTTTATCTTCTTGGATGTTTGAAGCTTTGCTTAAGAGTAATTCAGATATTTTTTTATGAAACTCTTAAGAAAGCTACTGGCCCATGTATATTCTAAAGAAGGATTTCTATAGAATGCTGCTCTAGTAACTAAAGTTTACACTTCATGCTAAGATTTATCCAATACAGGATATAGTCTATTAAGGATTCACTAGGTTTGTATTTTTTAACTACTGATGATAATTCCAAGTAAATATTTTTTAGGCATAATTTTATTAATTCTAAAAAAATGCACTAACCATTTTGACAATTCAACATACTAATCATGTAACTCCCGATAAGATACTAATGAATAGCATGAATAATAATGCATTACTACCTCTGACATTGCAATAACTCAACCTGAAGTGCTCTTAGTACTTATTTGGATTACCAGTACCATCAAATTTTTTGAATACAGGTGGCACAAATCCTTTTTGATAAAGCACTCAGTCATATTCCTTTAGATAGGGAATATCTTTCAAAACATATAAAGTCTATTAAGATTGTGTCATGCTTTCTTAACTTATTATTCTACCAATTTTCTAATGTCTACTAGAGGCATAGATTCTCTTTATTTGTTTAGCATTTTCTCTTCTTCTTCCTTTGTTTTTTTTTTTAGTGCTAACCGCTTGAACAAACTCAAGTTGAGGTAACTAAATCGGTTCTCATGGTGAATGAGGCCATTAAATTTACAAGGTAGCCATGGTGGCCATCATTTCCTCTTTCTTTTTCTCCATCTTTAAAATTTGTTTATACATTTAAATTTATTAATCTAGGAGATGTTGAGTTAAGTCCAGTGCAACACCCTCATCAAACTTAACATCTAATAAACCAACTCTAGCAGCTTGCTCTTTCTGTAAGGATTCTCCTATGTGTACGAGGCAAATTCCATTAGACATTTCTAGGTTATCTTGCTCCATTTCTAACTCTATGTTTTCTTCTTCTTTCAAATTCCATATAATATCTTTTCAATTCATCCATAACTTCCACTATTGATTTGTTTGAATTGTTGTGAGTATCTATAAGAATGTACAATCTACTGGGTTTAGATTTTGTTTTCTCTTTCCTTTCATTTTCTTTACTTTCTCCTCCATGTGGTCTTTAATAATAACTATTATGGATAAAGTGTCTACCACCTTAGGTCACCAAATCTTTTTCTCAGTAGATGTTTAGGTTGGCCAAATTATGGAGCTTAACCTCCTTAGATCAGCATGGGAAGATGATTGGCCACCCTTAAAGGATGCCAGTCAACTCTAGGTGGTAAATGCACATATGTGTTATAAGAGACTTTCATAGGATTACTGAGAACTACAGAAATAGAGGGGGAAGAATGCTAATGAGTTTGGTGGAAAGAACATATCACTGCTACAGGATTCACAAAGGCTTTCTGGTTTTGATGACCAGTTAGAACCATTCAATTAGTATTTCCAAAGAATTATAGGTTCTCTATGATATCTTTTGGCAATTATAGACACCGTAGAAGGCTTAGTTTTTTTGTCTCAACCACTAGCATTCAACATTTTCTCATGCAAACACCAATAGTATCATTCTTTAAAATTTTAATTTCAACCTTTCACTAATTAACCCTTTCATACTTTTAAGAAATCTTTCTTAGAGTATTCAAATTTATCATCACACCTCTAGACTATCCTTTTTTGTAGATTTTAAAGTTTCTCTTTCTCTCTCATAATAAAGACATGGCAGGATTCTCGAATATAGGTGGAGGTGAATTGGATATCACCTTAATATCCTTCTCTCCGTAGACAATAGAGATAAGATGGAATCAGCTACTTCTTAAAAGTGGAGAAGTAGGGGGATCTCATCTTCATAAGACTCCCTTGCACAAACCATGAGCATTGCTTCATTTAACAACTTTTCTTTCTCAGCACTTCACCTTATACGGCGGTTTTTATTGCTCCTCTAATTCTTCAACATTAAACAAATAGTAGTAGACAATGACCTAATTTCAAGGGTTCTTGGGATCATAAAGGGGGTAAGCAAATCAAATGTGACTATATATTTAAATTTCTTGGAAGCGGGATTAGGAAACTTGATTCTTAAGAACACATAAGGTTTAGTGGTTGTAAGAGCAACCACGGACCCACCTTCAACAAAGAACTCTTGGATAGGTTTCTTATCTTCTATTTTTGTAGGTTTAATAATACTAAACTATAGACCATTTATTGTCATAACCAGATTGTTGAATCTAGGTCCAAACTTGATTAGACTCCCATCATGTAGTTGGGATTGGTTGCAAGGTGGAGAGACTATTAGAAAAGCTGAAGATCTTGTTATCCATTTTTTAAATACAAATACAATTGTGTATTAGCTTTCTGAAATCACCAACTTTAAGCAAGATATTAGCTTTGAAAAATTTTTAACTCATCAGAACTGATTGAACTCCACTACATATATAATGGAGGATTAGGATTTGAATTCAAAGAATTTGAATTTTGATATGTTTCTACCTTGTATACATTAAACCTGAAAATCATGGTTTTATAAAGGCAACTAGGTGGCTAACTGACTTTTAAATTCAGGTAAACATAAGTCCAATTTACACTTTTGCATAATTCATGTACTTCTCTCCATGAGGATTATCTCGACCATCTAATAAAAGTATAACTTAAACATAAAATTTAATCTTGATCTAAATCAATAAAGATAAACCCTAGTATAGGTTAGAGTGTATCAGGGTTTTCTCCAAAATCTAAAGTACTCTCTACCTTTCATCTTTTGATTCTTTAAAGAAGTGTTCAAGCTTAAAACGTTTTCCAGTTGGTAGGTCTTTTTCAAAACCCTGATCAAAATCTTTATAAATCTAAATAAGTTTAGTCATCACTTTAATCAAGAGTTTTCTCAAGATTTATCATGGGATGTAATTAAACTTAGGAGTACTTCAATGGGTAACTTAGAACCTAATAAAAAAATAAACCCTTCTTTAGTTCGCTAAATGAGGAGAAAATCTCTAGATGAAGATAAAGTTTCATCTAATATTAATTTCATTTCAAAATAATAAGTGAATATTATTTTATCTTTGGAGCGAATAGTATATTCTTTATATTGAGTTTGATTATAAAAATATATTTTATTTATATTTTCAAAATGATGGCCAAAAGACTAGTCTATTTTTTGAGATAATATGCTGTTATATATACAAATTTGATTAAAAAAATATTCCATCGGCACAATATATTTGTCCACATTCGAGGATGGCATCTTTTAGAGGAGGGGAGGATTGTAACGCCTGCTAGATCCATGCTCAGTTGCACCTATTTTGACCCAGTCTAATGAGTGTAATGAAGTAAAATTTTTGCATTCATGTCTTCTTCATGTGTCTATGATTGTTTTATATGCATGAGAGTACCTGATCTATTCTAAAGCGAGTCCCTGAGGTTAGTGTGTATGCATGTGAAATCTAGAATTTTCTCTGGGAGCACTATGGTGTTGGGTTGGCAGCATTGTGGCATTGAGCTCTTCAGTAGATTTTTCTAAAATGAACTATCGCTGCTACACTAGATAATTTTTTTATAAAAATATCCAAATTCATTCTTTCATATTTTAATTAATATTTATAAACACTCCTTTAGTAATTTAAAGAGTGGAGAGAGAGAGAGAGAGAGAGAGAGAGAATCTGGGTCCATTTTTTATTGTTGGCCTAATTCAGGAAATTGTTTAAATTGAGGTAGGTTATATTTTGTCTATTTTAATTTTCAAAAATATAAAAAAATTTAATTTCTCTTATTTAATTTATAACTTTGTATTGAAAAAATGAGGATGCTTTTGTACCCACAAAACTTTTGCACCGTAAACTTTTTTTGTATGTTACAAAGACAATAGTTCTAGACATTTAGCTTTTTTCTAGAAAATTTATACTTGATAGCTTGAAATGCAGTATTTTATTTTATTATAAAATAATTCTGATCCCAAAAATAATGTTGCGATGCAATTAAAGCTTCTGAATAACATTCTGAATAATCCCTGGTAATCTGGTTATAATCTGAAATGGTGAAATTCTGCTCAGTAGTTGAATCTATTGTTTATTGATAAAGCGTTCTATGATATTATGAATTTGATTTTTTTTATAATCTTTTACTACAATGCAATCTTATTTTTGCTGATTTGTTTGAAATGATAGTGGAAGTTTTGTTCTAGTACTAAATGCACAAGGAGTCATAAGGGTCTGAAATTCTAAATATATAATATGTACTAAGCATTGGGAGTCATAAATGCATCCTTCTTATATGCTAGCATAGGGAGACATAAGAGCCTATTTTCTGATGGGAAGTATAAGGACCTTAGAGAAATTTATTATTTTCTATTCTGATATTTGGAGTACTTGTTTATTTTATTTTTCTGTATTGTTATTTAAATTTTTGATAACTGCAAGCATTATTTTGTCACGTACAGTAAATTGTTATTAACTTTTTTTAAAACCCAATTGAATTCTTATTATGTGGAATATTTAGAAATTCATATCAGTGGGTGTGACCTGTCGAGCTATGTTGGCTCACACATATTCTGCCTTTTGTTTCAGGTTGAGGAAAGGGTTAAGAGCCCATTGAGTAGTTGGATATCCAGGATCTGATATGTTGAGTCTGCATATGTATTTTATAGATTTTTGTATAGTCATGATAAATTATTTAATTATTATGTTTTAGTCTATAGTCATGTATTGTTGCATATACGTTTTGATGATGAATGAAAGAAATTTAAAAAAAAATTTAGATGAGTTAATTTTTTGGTTATTGGAAGAAATTAGAAGCTTGTTATTTGCTTCTGTGTTAGATTTTAATAGGAAGAAAATTTGAAAAACACTTAAAACTTAAATCTTGGGGTGGTTTGCCACCATTCAACAAGGTATGACCTATCTGTTTGTGGGTCATATTGGGTTTAGTTGTGACATAAAATGTCATCCTACTTAAGCTAGTGTGGAGAGGTGAAGGAGAGCTCTTTCTCGAGAGTGCGCGAAATACTTATGCAACAGAAGCGCGTCTTATCTTTTGCTTCACTACACTATAGGCATTTTTCTCCACCACTATCTCAATTTTATCGGGCTCTGAAAAATAACGATTGCTTAATCAAATTGGGGGCAGATTGTGCCGACTACATTGCCTTCCCAGTTGTCGCACGAAGCTGAATTGCCATTCAAATATTGTACCTTTCAGATATATTGAACCTTATTAGCCTATCTCATCATTTGGGTTTGTCACGCTGGATTTTGCTGACGATTTTTCATTTGCCCTTTTAGATTTACTAAGCTTTTCTTTCGTTCATTACTTTATGCTAAGCCGATTATATAAGAAATATATAAATATTTTAGATATCTCTTTGTCTATCAAGATGTGATGCTCCTATTTATTTTTTAATATATTGAACTTTGGCACTTAATATTAAAAAAAATAATTACCGTAGATCTTGACTTAGAACACCTAAAGTCCATCATTGACTCATCCTCCAAGCACTTTTCCTCTCCTCCATAGAAGGAGATCAAAGTTAATTAATTGTGCTATTTTATCCATGCAATCACATGGTCTGTCTGTATTATAATGTATTCTAAGATTTTGCTAAAATATAAGTTTACAGTAAAATTTAGCTGTTTCAATCTAACGTATTTAATGCATAGAGGACCCAACTTTGAATTTTTTAGCATTTCTGATTAAAGCTTTTGAGTAATTAATAACTCTTACCAACTCTTAGTACATTGATATTGAAGTTGGAGTTTATTTAGTTCCGTTTCGAATGACTGTAGTTTTTTTTACAAAGATGATTGTAAGATAGTTGTGAAAAAAAAACTACCTTTTTAAATATGTTGTAGAAAGTAGTTTTCTAACAAAAAATTATTGAAAATATTAAAAAAATCGTGGCAAACAAAAATCTTGATTACAATCTAAAAAGCAAAGCGATAAGAAAAATGTCTCTAATGAAATCTTAGGCTTTATTTGGGGGCAGCTTTCTTATTGTTTTTTAAAGTAGCTTTTTTAGTATAATTATTTTTAAAATAAAAATTTTTATACTAAAAAATTAGTTTAGAAAACAGTAAGAAAGCTATCTCAAACAACGCCTTAGTTAGCTTCCTAAGATTATCATGCAATACTTATAATTTCCTCATGCAATCAATTCTATATGTTAAACGACGTGTTAAATCTTTTCTTTTATGTATCATTGTTAAAGTTTTTTGGTTTGTTGATCTCAATAAGTTGATAAATTTGCATCCCATGCCTTCGACATTTTGATAAATGGGATTCTTAAATGCTAACCTTTTAATAATAACTATATATGATATATTTTTTAAAATTAGTCAACATCTTGGGCGGGTTTTTCCATAGAAAACTCTGTCAATGTATCTATTTATACAAATATAGGTTTTAGGATCATAAATGACCTTAAAACTGCAAATATAATGTTTTTATAAGGCCTTTGTCAGTCTAGTTTTTGAGATTCTTTTTTCAAATATCAATACAATACTTAATTAAAATAGGACTAGCATTTCTGCAATAATAAATCCCAAATCATTTAAAATCTCATAAGTTCAAGTGACAAACTTTCATTTAACGTAGCCCTTAAGACATGCTAATCGGGTAATCTTGTCCCAGTCATATAACATGACACTTTTGACTACACTAATTTTATTGCAAATATTAAATAAGCAAAAGTATTGAAGAAAATATCAAATAAAGCTAAAATATATAGAATAAGATTAATTTTTATTTTAAATGGACTTAAGCTTTTGTTGAATGGGGGACTAGCATTGCCTTGTGAGCATATCATGGCAAAAAAAGTCATCCTCTCAACAGGGGATTTGCTCTTATTAATTTTAGTAAAAATTATTTCTCTAATAAGTTCTAGATATAAAATAGAGTTATTGTTTAAATAAATTCATTTAAAGGTAATGTATTAATAGTTCTGGGGTTTATTTCAAATTATTTCACTATTCTTCTAAACAGGAGCAGAACTATCCTCTATCTTGAGAGTGGTCAAATTAGGATTATGAAATACATAAACTTATATATGAAATAAAAATAATAATTTTCTTTTGAAATTTGGGCAATTGCGTTTATTGAAGATTGGCTAAAAAGTTAAAATGCTTATATTTCTAGGTAAAAAAAAAATGCAAGGGCAGGTAATTACCACCCTAAGCTCTTCCTGATTCCACCCCTACTTCTAAATAATGTTGCTTTATTTGATTTTTTTTTTTTTTATTTCTCTCATTATAAGAATACTTCTGTATATCTGATTCTTGAATGATAAAATCATTTTGAAATTTAATGAACAAGTTATTTTGATGCCGTTAGAACTATCTCATCAAGACGGCTATGTTTAACTTTAGATTTGTGTGATTTAAAGTATACCAATCTCGTAATAAAAGTTTGAGATATGGAATGAGATTATGTAAACAATAAATTATTTTATATCTCAAACTTATTTTATTATTAAAGATAGCAAAGTAACTTTTGCTAAAAACTAAGAAAATAAAAAGTTAGGAAAAGCAAGTCTCCTATTCAAGAGAAATTATTCTGTGCAGAGTCCTGACGAGCAGAACAGTCCGGATTTGCTGCGTATTTGTAAATACTCAGTTGTGAGTATTTGCTAAGTATTTATAAATAATTAACAAATACGTAGCAATCCGAACAGTTCTTCCTATCCAGACTTCGCACAGAATAATTTCCCCCTATTCAATAGGGACTTGCCTTGCCACCATAGTGGCATTTATTACTGAGGCAATGGTAGTCACATGTTTAATGAACAACTAGACCTATTATGTGGGGTCAGCTAAATGATTACTTTTTCTCCATTGTGTCCTATTAAAAGTCAAATTCTCATTTAAATCTAATATAGAAAGATCTTTTCTAATATTTTTTAACCAAGTCTTTTTTAGGTCAACCTCTACCTTTCTTAATATAAGTCAAATCTAATACTCTACTTTCCTAACCGGGTCATCGGAAGGCCGTCATTTTATGTGACCAAACCATCTAAGCTTGCTCTCTCTAATCTTGTCTTCCACTGGAGCTACTCCAACCTTTTCACGCATATGCTCATTTTGTGTCTTGTCTCTAAGGGTAAATCCACTCATCCACTTGAGCATCCTCATCTCTGCAACACTTAACTTAGTATTATGCTTCTCTTTTAATGGCTGACATTCTACACCATAAAGCATTGCAGGTCTCGCCACCATCTTATAGAATTTTTCCTTAAGTTTGAGGGGGACTTTTCTATCACACAACAAGCCCGATGCATTCCTCCACTTAAACCATCCAACTTGAATTCTACTTATATTATCCCCATCTATTTCACCATCACTCTAAATAATAGATCTAAGATATCTAAAATGTGTACTCTTATTAATGATTTGATCGCCCAAACTCATAATCCCCCCACTAGGTCTATTACTACTGAAATTACACTCCATATATTCATTTTTAGATCTACTCAAGCGAAAACCTATAGACTCTAAGGTTGACCTTCATAATTCAAGTTTAGCTTCAACTCCCTCGCTAGTCTTATCAAAAAGAAGAATATCATCAGCAAAAAATCATACACCAAGGTACATCCTCTTGCAAATGTCTAGTGAGAACATCCATGACTAAAGCAAAAGAATATGGGCTTAAGGCTGATCCTTAATGTAATCCAACCTAAATAGGAAAGTTATTGGTCAAACCACCCTGTGTTTGGACACAAGTAATAGCACCTACATACATATCTTTAATGATTTGAATATAAACATTATTAACTCATTTCTTTTCAAGAACTCTCCATAGCACTTCTCTTGGAACTTTATCATATGCTTTCTCTAAATCAATAAATATCATATGTAGATCCTCCTTATTCTCTCTATATTTCTCCATCAAATCTCTCAATAAATGTATGGCTTCCATAGTAGACATACCTAGCATGAATCAAAACTGATTTTGAGAAACATTAATATCACGCCGCAATCTACGCTCCATAACTCGCTCCCATAGTTTTAAAGTATGACACATTAACTTAATTCTTCTATAATTCGCACAATCTTGTACATCAACTTTATTCTTAAAAATAGGAATTAACGCATTCATTCTCCACTAATCTGTCATCTTTTTAGTCTTCAAAATAGTATTAAAAAGTTTAATTAGTCAAGAAATTCCTTCATCTCCTAAGCATTTCCACTGCACTATTGGAATATCATCAGGTCTAATAGCTTTTCCACACTTCATTTTCTTTAAAGTCTCTCTAACTTTGATTTTACTAATACGCCGATAGAAACAAAAATCCTTATTTACAATTAGGGAGTTAAGGTCACTAAAGTTAATCATAGTCTCACAATCTTTATTAAAAATTTTAGCAAAATATCTCATCCACCTCTATTGAATATCATCTTCTAAGAACAATACTTTTTGATCTTCATCCTTAATACACTTTACTTGAACTAAATCTTTACTACTCCTATCTCTTTGTTTGGCTAACTTATACATATATCTTTCTCCCACCTTAGTATCTAATATGTTATATAAATCATTAAAAGCTAAGAACTTTGCATTTCATATTGCTTTCTTAGAATCCTTACGTGCCTCTTTATATCTTTCCCAATTATTAAATTTTTTACATCTAAATCAATTATTATAACAAATCTTTTTATTTTTTATTTTTTCTTGCACATTTGGATTCCACGACCAACTATTTTTTATATTAAGAGTTTTCCCCTTAGATACTCTAAGCACATCTTTTGCAATATTTTTAATATCACTAGCCACTTTTTCCTACAAAATATTAGCATTCTCATGCACAGACAAAATCTTAAGATCTAAAATCTTACTTTTAAAAATATTTTTGTTAATATTTTTTAAATGCCCCCATCTAATCCTAAATAATTGCTTTACTTTATTTTTTTTTATTTTCTTCCCCTTCATCTTAAAGTCTAAAACGAATAACCAATATTAGGTACATAAACTTTCACCGAAATAGCTTTATAATCTTTGTAAAAGATTTAATTTTCTTATAAGAAAATAATCAATCTGAGATTTACTATATCTATTCTTATACGTGATGACATGCTCACCTCTTTTCTTAAATAAGGTATTAGCAATTAAAAAATCATAAGTTAAAGAAAAATCTAATGTGGTCTTACCACCTTCATGTCGTTCCAAACCCATGGCCACCATGAATGCTTTGAAAATCATCTACCTCTCTACCAACATGTCCATTTAAATCTCCTCCAATAAAAACTCTTTCTTCAAGAGGTATCTTTTGAATTAATTTTTCTAAGTCATTCCAAAATTTTAATTTAGCACACATATCCAAACCTACTTATAATATTAATAATCTTTACATTAACAATAATCTTTAAAGCTATAATTCTATCTTTAATTCTATTATTTTTTATAACATTATCCTTCAAACTCTTATCTATAATCACACCTACACCATTTCTAGTACGACTCCTACCCGAATACTATAGTTTAAATGTTAAACTATCAATCTCCTTAGCCTTCTTTCCAACCCATTTAGTTTTCTAAATGCACATAATATTTATTTTCCTATAAATCATAATATTTATTAATTTCATTAATTTTCCTATAAGGGAACCTACATTCAAAGTTCTTTTCCTAATTTTAGTTTCATAGACTAGCTTCTTTTCCCACATCCATTCTTGATGCAGGAACCCTTGTCTATTTAACACTACATCTGGACGCCCGTGCAGCGGCCCTTGCACACTTATCACTGTATTTAGGCCATATAACACATCGCTTCCAGGAAATGCCCTAGTATTAACACAAAAATTATATAATAAGTATTAATTAATTATAACCACATGATCCCACCCCCCAATGTGGGGTCTTTATAAAATATTCATATCATGATTATTCGACAAGTTTTGCACTGGCTATCGACTACTTAACGCAACCCTCTATTTTTCTCATCTAGGACTTGGGACTTGGCAATGGCAGTGTTTTTCTAAATAATTTATATTATTATTATTATTATTATTATTATTATTATTATTATTATTATTATTATTATTATTATTATTATTATTATTATAAATAATTTAGTTTTATTAGAGTTTTTCTCTTAAAACTTTCCCACTAAATATTATAATAGGCTATTTTTTTATTTTTTTATATTATAATAAGCTATACCCGAAATGTTTGCTAATCTGGAGCAGGATGCAACTAAAGACTTTTTTTTACTTTTCAGCCAATTAAAGACAAACTCATACACACATCACATACATAAAATTCAAACACATGATCTCTTGGTTAGTAGCCAAAGCTCCCAACCAATAAATCAAGATGAGCTACGTTGCAACTATGGACCGATATGTAACAATTGACTTGATGGGATGTTCAACCATTGCATGCATTTTTCATCTATTTTTGTGCATTATAATAGAAATATTTCAATATTTTAAGGAAATGCCCATTAAGGCATTATAAGCTAGATTAGGAATAAGCGTAAATGCACCCGCTTTACATAGTTCAGAAACTTTGTTTTGGGATGTGCCCTAACACAGTGTTAGGGTCACTACGAGCTGTACTATTCCGATGGTATCTCGCCCCAATCGTCTGAAATAGCTCCACAAAAAGAGGAACTTGAATTAGCCCTCGAGGTTTTGGAGTCATTCTGGAAATTCCATTCTTGTCCCAATGAACTTAAGAAGAACAAGTAGACTACAATTGTTATAATAAACTCTTAGGCCCTCTATCTATTAATTATTTCTTTTAATGGTTAAAGAAGATTTGAGTGCATTAATTAAAGCTTCTCTATATTTTTGCTTGTATCTATGCATGTTTTAGCAAGGATATCCATATAAAAGAGCTAAGATATAAGTATAAACTTCTACCAATATAGTTTTATATCCAAAAGTAAATTCAAAACCTAAAGATCCATGAGATAAGGAGTTGGAGCAGAGGAAGCCATTATAACGTATGCTAATGCAATTATTTTTGGTAATATCACCCTTTTATGCTTATTGTATTTTCTCTTATGATATCCATCTATGACTTCCTTACTATGGAGTCTAACTTGGTTGGTTATATTTTTTAACATTCCATCCCTTTAGTGAGCCCTAATTTTCTATGTTTACTCCAAAAATATTGTAAGAAAATAATTACTCTATGAGGGATTATGAGGTGATGCATGGTGATTGGTTGAATGAAGACATTTCCTCTGCTGCTGGTGAGGAGTTTGATGAGAGAGCATTAGATCCTAGGGATAACTTTGATCTGAGTATTCTTCAAATTGCTGACGTTGGTTTTTTTACTAAAACAAGTAAGCATAAAAAACATAAATCGAAGAAGAAATGATTTTTCCATTTGGATCGGAGTGGCTGTTATTTCTTCTTATTCTTCGAAGGTTCTCTTATCTGCTGCTTGCAGTCTGATTTTGCTATTGTTATTCTATTGGGTTGGTGGTTGTGTCTTCTGGCTGCTATTTTGGACAATGATGACGAGGCTTATGTGTGCTACCTCCTTGGCCCTTGCTTACTGGTAACCTTGGTGGTCTTTCCTCTTTGCAGTTTGGGAGACTTTTATTGGGTTTTTTGTTGTGGCTTCCTTTAGCTCTTTGTTTGATACCTCCAATGGATGGCCCTTGTTTGGCTTGGGGGTGGGTGTGCATGGCCTCTTTCCTGAGTCTGAATCTTTTTGTCTCTTCAGTTGCTTTTTCTTTGGTCTCCAAGAGAGTTTTGTTGGGGTTGGTCTTTCCCTCTTCTACATTTGGTTTTTGATTTAGTCTTTGTACTGTAGTTTAGTTTTTCGGCTCATTAGGGTTTTCGTTCCTCCTTTATTGTTGCTCTTAGGAGCTTCGCGAGCTCTAGAGTCTTTTTGGACTTGTATCTTTTTCTTGATTAACGTGTAGGCCTTTTTGGGGTTATTATTATTATTATTATTATTATTATTATTATTATTATTATATATATATATATATATATATATATATATATATATATATATATATATATATATATATATATATATTGTAAGAAACAAATTTTATTTATTGTCATCAGAAGAAGCTGATTTTTAATCTTATGCGCATATTTATCAATTATGATTTTAATTATCAAAAACATAATTTGGTCAAGACAAATGATTTTATTTAACTCAACACACATGCAAATTAGATTGTCCGTAGTAGCTTAATGAAAATTAAAATCATGCTTGCAAAAAACTTTTTGTGAACCGAATTTAAATAAATTGTCACATAAGCTTGAATGCATCAAATTTATAACTTTAAAATATTAGCTTCAATAATATTTTTTTTTTAAGGTCATGAATTATTAAAATAAAAAATAGTAATAAAGCTTATAATGACTTGCACACCCTCATAATAAAAATTAGAACTAAATTAAATCAAATCATTAAACTATATTAGCAAATAAAATTGAAATTTGATTTTTTGTATAACAAGAGGTAGATCTTATATTACAATATACATCAATTTTAAACTAGTTGAATCAGTCAAATTAAGTGGGCATCACCCTTTAACATAATTGTATTATAATTTGCATTATATATTTTTGTTATGGTATCATTAATATTTCTATTCATTCATATATACCACATAATAAAAAGTGGTATAATAATTCTAATATGCTCATGTATTAGGTGTTCCAAAAAATTGGCCCAAGTTTTAAATATGGAAATAATAGAGTTAGTTGAAATTAGGGGTGTCAAAATCGTGTTTCGGGTCGGGTTCGGGTTGAACCCGGAATTGACCCGGGCTCAAACGGGTCGACCCTAACCTGACCCGGGTAGGAAAACGGGTCAGAAATCCGAACCCAGACCCGACCCGGCGGGTTGCCGGGTTGACCCGACCCGACATGGGAAGGCGGGGCGGAGGCGAGCAGCGGAGCGGCTGGCTGTAGCAGGCGAGCGGACGCCGGCAGCTGCCTGCGGGGCGAAGCGCGGACATGCGGGCGAGCGGGCAATCGCGGGGCAGCGCGGGCGCGCGGGCAGCAGGCAGCGCGGGCAGTGGGCAGCGCGGGCGCGCGGGTAGCGGGCGGGAAATTTCGAATTTAAGGTTTTTTTTTAATTAAATGGGTTAACGGGTTGACCCGGCAACCCGCCGGGTCAACCCGCCGGGTCAACCCGCACCCGACCCGTTTTTCAAACGGGTCGATTTTTGCAACCCGAACCCAACCCGTTTGAGAAACGGGTCGGGTCAAACCCGAAAATTTCAGGTCAGGTTCGAGTCGGGTTTTCGTGTCGTGTCAAAATTTGACACCCCTAGTTGAAATCATGTTATTTGAAAAGAGTTTGCTTTAAACCTTTTTAATAAAGAAATTAGATGATTTCCATGCTCAAATATAATAGAATCATTCATTTTTAAATCATGAGGGATATTTTTAATAATTTCCACAAAAATGTCTTGGATTGTTTGATTCATGTTAGAAGTATTTAACTCAATTTCATCAATTTTTAAATATTTAATATTTATATAAAGCAGGGATGTTAAATTATCATTATCAATCCAAATCATGCAAAAAATAAATATACCAACACAAATACCATAGAAGGATTATTTCCTAGTTCTCTCAATCAGACCGATATGTTATGCTGCCTGATCATGCTGTCTTACCAACTCTCCGTATTCTCTCCTTCTCTACCTATAATTTAATATTTATAGCACTAAACATTTTTTTGTCACTTTACTTCTTTGCCCAACTTCGACTTGATTCTTGGTTTAATGAGATGACAACTTATTTCATAACCTTGATCGATGAGCAAGATCTTGTTCCAACAAACACGGCATTCATTTAGATATTATATTAGTCGTTAATTCCATTGATTATGGGTAATAATAATAATAGAATTGCCTATAATTTTGTCACTTTTATCTTCACTCGTTCTAAATGTCTAGTTTAGAAACCAAAGGCTAGGTTGGCTACAAGCTTCTGCTCTCTCTCTCTCTCTCTCTCTCTCTCTCTCTCTCTCTCTCTCTCTCTCTCTCTCTCTCTCTCTCTCTCTCTCTCTCTCTCTCTCTCTCTCTCTCTCTCTCTCTCTCTCTCCATATAAATCTATATATTCTGAAAGTAATCGCAAGGAAGATCTAGAATTTCGTTATCGGGATAGTAAAAATAATAGAGACATAGGCGTTGTTTGGTTGCCTGCAAAATCAGTCTAAAATATTTCAAACACAGGAGTTTTGAACAATGCAATAAAAAATTATGCAGCATTTGAAATACAACATCTAGTTCATTTTTATGTGTTTTGTAATTTTTCCAATTTGAGCTAGTTCCAAATACACCAAAAATTCATTGCAATTACCGCTGCCCCACTACAGGAAATATAGCTTTTCCGACAAATTTTTCGTCAGAATATTCCTCATCGCAAATATTGGCGATTTAGCTGCCAGTTTTCTTTGAAAGAATTTCCGGTGGAAATTTTCATCAGAAATTCTACTAGTAAAGGCCCTATTTCCACTGTTTCATTCCTTCTATCGCCATTTTCATGTGAAAAAGCCCTTTTAGTCTATTCATGTGAAGCTGACTCTGCACCGTGCCCCTCCATCCTCCCAACATTCCCATTCGTTCGCAATGCGATTCCTCATCCTTTGCCTAGATCATTTTCCTTCGTTGTTGCTTTGTCAAGATCATTGCTCCGTCTGTTGGCATTGTATTCTCATCGTCTCAGCACGTCTCGACCAATTTTTAGTTTTTATGGGCATTTATGGTCAATACAGCTTTGAGTACAATGCAAAGATTCATGCTTTCCCTTGTAAATCTCTTTTTAAGCAACTCATCAACATACCTTATAAGATCAACATGTTCTAATAGATTCATATTTTAATAAGACAAATTAAGCAATGATAATTTAAGAACTAAGCCAATAGCATATTATATATCCCTCAATAGTCTTAATTCATTAGGAATAATACCATTAAAATCAGTCAGCACTTGTTGCATAATCAAACAAAGTTAAAATTTTAGGCACAGCATTATTCAAATAAATAGCTAATGAAGCCTAGATCATGCCATTTTGCATATTCGCACTCTCAAATGCATGTTTAATCAAAATAAACACATATACAATTGGATCCTAGATTCAACAATCTCTAATATGAGATTAGGATTCCTAAATGTACTCTAGCATTAGTACACATAAGTATGAGGTTCCTAACAAAATTTCAACCATCTTAGTATTATTGGGTTAATGGATGTTTGATTAAAAAATATTATTTTTGAAAAAGTGTTTAATTTTCTTTGAGAAAGTTAAATTTCTGGAATTTAAATTTTATAATCGAACACTTATTATGAATAATATATCACCTCGAAAGGTGAACATATCGTTCCCTAATAGGTTCAGATTACAAATCTTAATTTATCCTAATTATCACAATCAAACTCAAGGAGAAACAACACACGATCTCGAAAGATCAAAATGATGTTTAATCAATTGTTTGATTATGTTAATCTGAATAGGATCATTAATTTCATAATCATAACTATGATTGTAATTGACATATCTATCCAAAGAAAGAAGATATCAATCATTATCAATAGTTGAATATGAAAATAACGATCGCCATTTTTTATTTTGATTTCCCAAAGATAATTAATTAAAGATTTTGAAAAAGCTTGATTTTGAAATCAGGTCTGGGTTTCTAAATCTCCTACGAGCGCACGCCCTCGTAGTTAATTACATCGTAGGAAACCAGAAAATTTCCTACGAATACTCTCGATTAAAATAGCGATACGAATTTTATTTAAGAATTTCAAAGCTAGATGTCAAAGGAGGTTAAGGGTTGGAAATTCAATAGGGATTGGATCAAATTTGAGCAGTTCTTTCTGGAGTCAAAGGAAGAAGAGTAGGAGGTGTCTTGAGATTCTGAATTACTTCAGAAACACCTCAACCTATCCTAAGTGTTGGGCTTGAATTTGATTGAAAGATATTTTAATTTGAATGATCAATTTTATTAGAAAGTGGGAATCAGATTCCCAGAAGGTTGAGGTCTTAAGATTAGAGATTTGCCTCAGAAACTAAGTCTAAAATCGGGTACTAAAAATCAGTGACCCAGAACCTAGCTAATGCAATGCAATCCTGGACTTACCCCGGCCTGGATTGGGGAGCCAACTAAACCACCTAAATGCTTTAAAACCATGAGTCAAAGTCTTTTAAATGTAGAGTGGTTATGGGTGTTATTTAAGATGGAGTTTGAGGAGTTGGGGTCGACATCTAGAGCAGATTCCTAATTGACCCCTCAACTTATGTTGGGTGAAATGCTTAAGCTAAAAATGCAATTAAGATTTAGACTCAATTTTTAATTTGTATCTAATGCAATGCATGCTAGTTGACTCGATGAAATGCTTAAATCAAAATGAAGCAGTTTTAAAATCAGGCTTAAAAAATATAGATTTTATCCTAGAGATTGCACAACATCCCCTTCGATAGAACTGCACTCTAATAGGTCAGGTGGTCTGCCAAAACTCGTAGGCGGGGAGGTGCCTAACACGGATAAGAAAAGTCAATATGTATGCATGAAAAACTCCCGGCGAGTCCGGGCTTACTTCTTAAAATCGTTAGAGTTTCTATCTGAGCTCAAATTTTTTAATTTTGTTTAAATAGAAATAGTTAATGATCGTACCCTCACGAGCCTCCGATCGGGATCCAGGTTAAATCAAATATGACATGCAATAAGCGCAAAAAAAAACTACTAAAAGCATGCAAGTCCTTAATCGCAATCAACATATCAATCAAATCACTTAAATAATTAAATCAATTAAATAAATATTCAAACTGAAAGTCCATGTGGCAAGTGCCACTTAATTATACAACCCAGGGTTTGCAGGAAAAGTAAAGTGGCCGGGTACCACTGACTACAACCCGGATTCTACTCCTAAGACTCAAGTGACTTTGAGATTTGAGATTCTTCTCATTCTTCACTTCTTCGTCTTCTTAGAACTCCTTGGATCGTCAGGTCTGGATATCCAAATGAAAAGAAACTCCCCCTGAATAGGGGTATTATCTTTTCTCTTTGGATATTTAAACTTCATCCTAATTTGGATCTCCAAATGGATAGGAACTCTCCCCTAAGGGATGTTCCTTCCTCTTTGGATTCCAAATTGGATGTTTAAACACCTCAATCTCAAAATACTTTGAATTTACAACTCAATTTACATTCAAATTACATCAATTAAAAAATTAAAAATCTAGACTCAACAACCTGCAGGGTTATCCTAATGACCAGCAGTTTATATTTGACATTTCAAGCAGTTATATATTTGAAATTAAAATACTCAATCACAGCCACACTTGGCTATGCTCTTTTTGATTTAAAGGGGGACTTAAGCAATTTTCTGGAGCACCTGTGTAATTTAATAATTATAATTTTGCCCCCTTTAATTTATGCCCTATATGAGCATGGCCACCTGCATAAGATTGAATTAGTACAAATCGTCCCTAGCCTAGGGGTAAATCTAATCGTACAATCAATCACATCACAGAGTGCAGTAAATAAGTAAACAAACACATCAATTCTACTACTAGCAAACAGCATGCAGTAAAAGCTCGAAAACTCAGCATATAGCAGAAAAGTAAACACCGGCCTAGCCAAAGACTAGAGTTGGTTGTCCTAGCAAACCATCTAAAGTGTGTTAGGTAGGCTGTGTGGCTTTGATATGTCCTAAATAGGCAATTGATTGAAGTTGTTTGAGGTTCAAGTTGGTTGAAGGTTTAAGGGAAGATTTAATTTGAATTTAAATATTAATGACTTGAAATTGATTTTAAACTTGATTTTAATTGTTTGTTGGATACCACCTTTGTTTCACACCGAGGCCGTGAAGTTTATTTCACCTTCCTTGGGGCTAATTTAATAGCCTCGTAGGCCTGGGTTACCTAGTGGTACCCGATATAATTAAGTGATTTGAGTTTGATTAAGGTTTGAAAGTTGATTAAATTTTAATTAGAATTAGTTGGTTGCTGGTTTTAAGTTCAAATTAATGTTTTCTGGAATTTTGAATGATATGTTGAATTTGGAATTTTCTGGATTATTTTAATCATTTAATTAAGGGGTTAAAAATTTGACTTTTCAATTTAAAGTGTTTTCTGGAAAGTTAATATTTTATTAAAATACTAGACCTTAATATGATCGGTTAGACAGTAAGTACACTGAAATTAGATTTTTCTACATTTTATTATGAAGGTTTGAAGTTTTGACTTAAATTTGAAATAGGTTTGATCAAAAGTTGACTTTTTCAAATTTGATTGATTTCGGGAAACTTAACATTTTTTATAAATATTAGACCTTAAGATGAGTTTTATGCCTTTGAGTTTGCTCAATTTGGAGTTCATTTAAATTAGTTATTAATTTTTGAAGTTTTGAGTGTTTAATGAATTATTTAAATTGTTTAATTAGAGACCCTTTTTGTGATTTGGATCCAAATGACCTCCAAACTCCTTGAAATCCACTCCAAAGGTCAGGAATGACCTAAGGAGTGATTTCCAAGTATTTGGAAATTTTCTGGAATTTTTAATTATTTTTAATTAATTAATTTAATTAAATTTCAGATTTCAATTAAACCTAAATTAAACTTAATTTTAAAGTCCAGTCAAGGGGCTTTTATTTTTCATTGATTAAGGGTTTGATTCTGGTCAGTTAGAGGGGTTAATTATATTTTTGGATTTAATCTTGATTTATTATAATTTTTGGAAGGTTTAAGGGCTTAATTAAGGTTTAAACTTGATTAGGTTGATTAAGGGGCTTAAAGATCTTAAAAATCAGTGAAAATTTTTCTTAAAGCTGAGAGTGTCTCTATGTTCAAATGTTCAAAGTTTCAAATCAATAGTAAGTCTATCCTAATTAATGGAATTTTTCTAAATTCTCTAAGCAAAATCCTTAATTATTGTCCTTAATGATATTAAGTTTAAATGGGTTCAAATCAAAATTCTTCTAACCCTTAACATAACATGCAAGATATGCATACATATAAACACAATCAATCCTAAGTCTAAGAGAGCCTTAAACTAAGTGGTGTGTGTATGTCCTAAACATGCAAAGACCAATACTAATTGAATATACTTTAATTAGATTAATGAATGATTAGAGTATAATCATTCATTAACATTCCCACATGATTTCTATTCAAGTATGTTAGATCTAAGTTTAAAATTTCCAAGTATATCTCTCAATCCTAAAGGATTTAAATACATATATATTACTTTAAAATAATTTTAAATATATACATAATATATATAAAATTACATATGTATAAACATAACTTTTAAATAAAAAAATAGTTAAAAGCATGGTTTGAATAAGTTGAATACCTAAATGAGAGATCCACTGATGTATTAAGATCATTTGAAAATAAGTTTTTAAGTTTCAAAATAATTGGTTTAATATTTAATTGGATACTAATTAAATACAAAGTTAATTAAATAATTAAAAATAACTTAATATTAATCAAATTTTGATCTCTGAAATTAGTTTCAAGTTAAAGTACTCAATTTTTTGAAAATTTTGATATATTATACTAATTTTTCTGATTTAAAATGAATTTCTTATGAATTTTTGAAGTTTAAATCAATTAAAAGGGATTTTTAAATAATTTTAAATTAATTAATGATTGAAATAATTTTAAAATTAGTTAATTTAAATCTTAAGAATTTTCTGAAACTTTAAAATTATTTATATAGATATATATTAATTTTCAAAAATATTCAAATTATTAATCATTAAATAAATATTAATTAATAGTTAAATATTTAATTAATAGAGACATAAGATATAATTTAAATTAATTTAATTTCAAAATTAGAATAATTTAAAAGAAAATAATTTATTAATTATTTAATATTAAATAATTAAATCATTGAAAATTAATTGATTATTTATTAGAATATTTAAAATCATTTAAATAATATTAAATAATTTAATATTGATTGAAATTTTAAAATCATTTAACATTTAACTAAAATTGTAAAATATTTAATATTAATTAAAATATTAAACAATTTAATTATTAATTAAAATTGTAAATCATTTGATATTAATTATTATTATAAATTATTTAATATTAATTAGAATGTTAAGTGATTTTAAAATTAATTAAAATTTTAAAATAATTTTGTATTAATCAAAAGTATAAAATATTTTATGTTAATTATAATATTAAATGACTTAATATTAATCAAAACATTGAAATTATTTAATGTTAATTAATATTATAAGGTACTTAATATTACTTAAAATATTAAATAATTTAATTATAAGTTAAAGTTATAATGCCATTTAATATTAATTCTTAACAATTAATATTTGATAATTAATATTTAATAATTAAGATTAAAATAAAGCATTTAATATTTAAATACTAAATATAAGTTTATAATAATTAATAATTAATGTTAATATAATTATAAAATTAAATTAATAGTAATTTGAAATTAAGATTTTTTTTAATCTCTCAAATATATTTTAATATATAATATATTATTATTTAATATTTGTTTAATATTTATTTAAAAGAAAATTAGAATTACAACGATTAAAAAAAAATCATTTTAAAAAAATAATCGGCGGGTTGACCACGTGGCGGCCTCTGATTGGCCGCTGTAAACCGCGGCCAATCATTGCCTGGCGACCAATGATTGCGCCGCCGGCAATGATTGGCGAATAATGAAACCGCGGACGCGGTTTCACTAATCCGCGTCAGCAGCGGTCCTACACCGTCGGATTACCCGCGATAACGAACGGAGGGCTGAGATTGAATCCCGCGGTTGGATCTCGCAGGGAGAGATCAGACGGCGGACGTTCGATCCCGCGATTCGAATGGAGGGTTCAGATCAAGCCGGTCGAAATCCCGAATGATAGACACATGCGTAGGGATTGATCGACCCACGGTATAACAAAATCTCAGCCGTTGATGCGATGATCAACGGTTGATATTTCGTACACCTGACTGGTTCTACGAAAACACCCTAGAATTCAATTTTTTTGCTCGTTCTCTCAACCCGATGAACCAAATTGATTAAAATTTTAAACCTAGATATACTAGATGAACAGAAATCGTGTGGAACAAGTATTTTTATTAAAAATGCAGTTTAAAAGATGATATTTAACTCTAAGTGTATAATCTAGGGTTGGGGTTTTAAAGAAATCTAACCGTTAGATTTTGAAAATTTTTGATGCTCTGAACTTGTAGTCTGTCCACGCAAACTTTTGTAGAAGACTTCTTGGACTGAAAACGCCTGGATCAATCCCTACAATCCTTCGAAAGGAATACACCTTGGTTCGCCGTGGAGCTTGCCGCCGGCGAGGTCTAACTGGTGGATCTTGGTCGGGAAAGTCTTAAGAACTCTTGGTAAGCTTAGAGAAGCTGAGAGCTAGAGTTGGGGAGGCTGGAATGGAGAGAGATAGGAACTTGAATCAATGAGAGCCTTAGAGAGGTTTTGCCCTATTCAAACATTCTTTACTTGGATAGAGGGCTGGGATTTCTTGCTTGGACTCTCTGATGAATGCCATGTGTCCAAGGGGTAGGTAGGATCAGAGAATCAAAGGACATAAGGACATGCCAAGTGTAAAGGTTCCCTTGTCCTCACATGTGCATGTGGAGTTGATTTAGGCCATTGGATCTCCATCCAAGGGCTGGAAATGCCTCTAGGAAGACTCTAGAACATCTCCTAGTGGCTGGAGCTGAGTTGGCTTGGAGAAGATGGTAACTTGAGCTCTTTTAACTAAATTTGACCCTCCTAAAGCTCCCATTTGACTGTTTGACTGGTCAACCAGTCAAACTATGCTGAGGTGGCAGCAAAATGGTCTCAAAGGGCTGCTTGGGTAGAGTCTAGAGGGCTCACATGGAAACACATAGGGATTTGACTTAATCATATGTGTATGAGGAATTTGACTAAGCCCTAGTGGATTGACTTGGTCAAATGAACCATGATTTGACTCAAGACATGTTTTAAATGTGTTTGAATCATATATTAAAATCAAATTCAAGGCTCAAGGAGATGGATTTAATGACATGAGTTGATTTGACCAAAATGGGTCAAATTGAACTAGACTTAGATCTTAGTTGACTTGGTCAACAGTTGACTGAGTCAAAGGTCCAATCAAGTCTGAATCATTAAGAGAAGTGATCAGAGAAGTTTGAATGGGTTTGAAATTGGTTTGGAGCTTGATTCAAAGCAGGGAAATTTAAAGGTTGAACTGGTCAACCTAGGTTGACTTAGCCAACTAGGTTGACCCAGGGCCAGGGTCTGGGCTTGACAGGTTTGATTGGGTATCTGGAATCTGGTAGAAGTGTTTTTAGGGGCTAAATAGGTCATCTAGATCAAATGACCTATTTAGGCCCTTAATGGGCCTAATGGGTCAACTGTGTTGACTTGGTCAACCAGGTTGACCCAGGGTCAGGGATTGGGTCCCATCAATTCAGAATGACATTCTGAGTCTGCTGGTGGTAGTCTCAAAGTCTGGGGAGGTCATTTAGTTAAAATGATCTATTTGGGCCCTTAATGGGCCTTTTAGGTCAACCATGGTTGACTTGGTCAACCAGGTGGGTCCAGGGTCTGGAAATGGGTTCAACAGATTTGAAATGACATTTGGAGATGGAGGTGGTCCTAAGGTCAGAGGAGGTCATTTGGTCAAAATGACCTATTTTGACCCTAAAGGGGCCTTCTAGGTCAACTAAGTTGACTTGGTCAATCAGGTTGACCCAGGGGCTGGTTTTAGATTCAATGGATTTGGTTTGACATTTGAAATTTGCTGGAAGTGACTGCATTTGATTTGGAGCTCATTTGGTTCAACTGACCAGTTACACCCCATAGGGGTATTTTGGTCATTTTGACCCCTGGTCAACTGGGGGTCAAATTGAGTCCAACAAAATGCAGTTTATTGCTCAATGGGTCATAATCAAGGGTCTGGAAGTGATTTGGAGCTTTGGAGAAAGCTCCAGGATCAAAATCCACTGGGTGGTAGGTCCAGTGGCATGGATTGTAAATATTTGAAGGTTTTACAGCCTTTGGATTTCAATTCAGTTTCTGGGGTTAGAGACCTCAGAATGAGCTCAAATTTGGAGAGTTGACTCTAAAGATATGTCACATCAGTGTGGAACTGATAGATCTTGAATCAGAGGTCATTTGATAGTGTTTTGAAATATTCAAAGAATTACTGGAAAAGGCTTTCAGGACTTAGACCTTTGACCTTGGATTTGATCTGGATTTCTGGTTTTGATCTGGATTTTGAGCTTGAATGATAGGATTTGAATTAAGTCTAGATTGAATTGAAGCTTGGATTGATTTAGAGGAATCCTAGGGTTTAGAATAGGTCCTAGGGTCCAAATCAGCTTAAGGAATTCCTAGGGTCTAGAATAGATCCTAGGGACTGGAGTCTGGGAAAATCCTAGAATCTAGAAGTCCTAGGGAAATCCTAGGATCTGGGGTCTCGAAGAATCCTATAATCTAGAAGAATCCTAAGCTCTAGGAATTCTAAGATTCAAGATCTAGAAGGATCTTAGGATCTAGAGTAGATCCTAAAGTTTGATTTCTAGGAAGATCTTAGGGTTTGGAAGTCCTAGGGCCTGGGATCTAGAAAAGTCTTAGGATCTAGAAGAATCCTAAGCTCTAAATAGATCTAGGAGAATCCTAGGATCTAAGAGGATCATATGATCTAGAGTCAGGTAGAATCCTAGGGTCTAGAATAGATCCTAGGGTCTGAAGTCTAGGAGAATCCTAGAATCTAGATTTGTCTTAAATTGTATTGATCTGGGGTCAGGGTTGATTTGAATTTGGATTAATCTTAAAGTCTGGATTGTTCTAAGATCAGATTGATCTAAGATCAGATTGATCCTAGGGTTAAGATTGATTCTAAGGATTGGAAAGATCCTAAGGTCTGGATTGGTCCTATTGACCTCATACAAAAATGAGGTCAACAAATGGACCCCCAATATGTGTAATAGAATGTAGTTCTATTGCACATATTGGTGTTGACTGAATAAAATGGTCAAGTCTGGAGTTTTAATCCTAAGGGAAAAAATAAATTTATCCCTGGGGAATCAGAGTTTGAATAGATACTAGGGTTGTGCTAGAAAAAGCATATTCTACCACTAGTGGGTCTGGTCCTGAGGGTAGGAGAATCCTAACCTTAAGGGTAGAGGAACTTGGGTGATCCTATAGGAAGGCAGAACTCCTAACTATAAAGGATTGAATCTAGATTTGATTCTAAGGGAAAAGAAATCCTAACCTTAGAAAATTAAATTTGAAATGATACTAGGGTAGTGCTGGGAATAGCGTATTCTACCAATAGTAGATCGAATCCTAAGGATAAAAAGCACGATGACTCACATCTAACCTTAAGGAAAAGAAAATTGGAAAACACTAGGATGGTGCTGAAAGTATGAGATGCGCCAAGAGGGGGGGTGAATTGGTATTTTAAAAATTTGACCCTACACAAGAGTTCTAATTTTTTTGTATTTTCGAAATATAATTTAACAACCAATGTGCGGAAACAATTACAACGATCACAACGATAAAATTGATAACACTACGAGATTTAAAAAATTGATTTTTCACCAAGCAATTAAAACGCACAAATTTAAAAGCATGAAAAGTAAAGTGCGGTAAACAGGAAAAAACACACCAGAAATTTTTATAGTGGTTCGGTCACTTGACCTACGTCCACTCCCCGGAGTCCTCTACTCCGGGATTTGCACTAGTAAAAGTTGACTCTCCTTTTGCCCCCACAGCAAGGCGGAGAAGCCTTTACAATACTCACTTTCACCTCCCTCGGTGCGGCAGAATACCAAACGCTATGTCACCCTCCCGGTGACGGCAGTGGACCTTCTCCTTTTTCTCCCTCCTGGAGATGGCAGAGTACCTTGGCAATGTTGATCTTGAAGTGATTCTTCCTTCGAGAACTTTCTTGAAGCTTCTAAAGCCACAAGAGGAGCAAAGCATGCAGCTAGCTTGGAGCCACCGTGTGATCCCCTCACACTACTTCTCCCTCACGCTCAAGCTCACCTTCACCTTCCTCTCTCAAGCTCTAGATCTCTCCAAAAACTTCTCTACCAAATCCCCTTCTTTTTCCTCCAAGCCTCTCACAGCAAAAAGGATTGATCAACTTCTCCTAAAGAAAAACTTAAGTTGTTTTTTATATCAGGCTTCAGAAAACCCTAAAAGTTTCAACTTTTGCGTTTCTGATCGTACAGTACGATTTACAATCGTACAGTACGATTAGTTCAATTTCAGTTCCGTCCAGTACGAGTACAGACGAACAGTTATTAAATTTTATTCATATCGTACAGGACGATACTGTTGATTCGTACTGTTCGTACAGGACGAACTCTGGGACGATCCTCGGGACGAAAGAATTCGTCTCTGTCAGTCGTCCAGCACTCCTTGAATCGTACAGTACGATTAGTGTTTTTCAGGATATCGTCTTGTACGATACGAATATCGTCCAGGACGAATAGAACAAAAATTCTTGGGATCGTCTGGTATGATCGATGGGACGAAGAAAATCGTCTCTGTCGGTCGTCCAGCACTCCACCAGTCGTACAGTACGATTAGTTCATTTCTTGATATCGTCCTGTACGATATGAATATCGTCCAGGACGATCAGAACAAAAAAACATTGGTTTCGTCTGGTACGATCTCTGGGACGACTGAAATCGTCTCTGTCAGTCGTACAGTACGATTTAACATCGTACAGTACGATCGACATATAATTAGAAACCAACGTTTTATTTCCTGATTAGGGAGATAATTTTGGCAAGTTTTTAATTAAACGTACAGTACGATATATATCGTACAGTACGAATAGTTCATAAAATCAAATTCGAAAACTTACCAAACTTATTCTGGCGGCTAGGGTTTCACAATTACAAATCATCGTACAGTACGATCTGGATCGTACAGTACGATAAGTTTGTAAACTTAATCATTAGAGAATTAGCCGTTGCCTAAGTATTTTCAATTAATCGTACAGTACGATATAAGATCGTACAGTACGATGAAAAAAAAATTATCATTTTTAAAAAAAATTTCTCCCCCTGTGTGTGTGCATGGTTGCTCCTTTCACATGCATGCTTCTGTGGCAGACTCAAAAAAAAATAAAGATAAATAAATAAAAATTACAGACTCTTCAACATCCTATTCTACCCGGTTTGAGTCTCCAGCAATCTTTAGCAGTATGCATCTGACCTGAAATGTTAGTGCTCATATACAAAGATTAAACATTTGTAATCTAACGGAAGTCTATATTTACTCAGTAAATATTAGTTGTCACCATCAAAATTAAGTGCTCGGGATCCTGGATTCCAATAATCTCCCCCTTTTTGATGGTGTCAAATAATATTTTCTGATGTACAGATGTTCTGACTTCTTTAGCTCCCCCTCAGAAGAGTAGCTTATTAATTTTCAAATAGGAGGAGAAGAAACAATTTTTTTTTATTATTATTATAAAAAAAATACAACAACAAGAAAAAAAAAATACTGAGAACATAAACAACCAATTAGCATTTAATAGTAGGCAAAAACATAATACAAAACACACAGAAAAGTCTCCCCCTTTTGACAACACCAAAAAGGGAAGAAAAAGAAAAAACAAGTACAACAAAAATAGAAAACAGAAACATCTACAACAACCTAAAAATCTGGATCCTGATCCGGAGGTGGCGGTGGAGGGTCGGGAAACAGCTGGTGGTACTGATGAAGGGAGGCGAACTGGTGATCTATCGACGTGAAGCGCTCCCTAAACCATTTCATATCTGTGTCATGCTCCTGATGCTGCTGAGCAATGTGGGCGTCCAACCGTGTCTCCAGACGATCAAGTCGGCGAATAATGTCGTCGTGAGGGTAGACGGGAGGAGCAAGGCCAGGTGGTTGGATTGGTGGTGGTGGAGGTGCGTCAGCAGGAGCATCAGCCTCCTCGTCATCAAACTCGGGATCGGCGGTAGCGGCCCCCCGATGGAACAGGATACGAAAGGAGGCATCCGAGTAGAAGATGGGAAGGTGATCAGGAGGGAGCGGATAATGAAGTTGGTATTTTGCATCTAGGATATAGCCAATGACATGCCCTAAAGCAAGGTTCAATTTACGACGGGCACCTGGATAGCAGAAGGCAGACAAGGTATGAATGTAGTCAAACACCATTTGAGCTTCATTGAACTTGGTGCCAGACATAATGAGATAGGTGACGACAGAAAGTAGGGGAGTAATATGGATGCGATCTCCAGCTTTAGGTATAATAGATGTGCGTAGGACATGCTGGATAACGCGGGCATTTTGAGTTAAGGTTTGGACCAGGGGTAGATGTTGATTAGAGGGCACACCTCTAAGGGTCATATTGACTGACGTCCAATCATAATCTTGGGAGATCATGGATTGGGGTCGAGGGCCTTCAGAGGACAGCCCTATGTGCTCAGCAATGTCGTCGACGGTGATGACGACATTCTGTTTACAGACATACGAGGTGAAAGTGGTGTTTTCAAGGTTAATGCGGATATTTGCAAAAAACTCAAACATAAGTTCAGAGTGAAACGGAAAGGCGAGAGTCAGAAGAAATTGAAGGGTCGTGGAAGCGAACAGAGGCATCACCTCAAAACTAAGGGCGGCTTGATTTAACATGCGGGAGGGAGTGAACTTAGCTTCCTTGATTTTGTTATACGCTTTCTCGTCCGCGGCGGAGAGAAAGCGATCATCGAAACGCCGAGTGGAGGAAGAGCTCCCGATGATCATACGACCGCGCTTACTGGACCCAGACATTGTGGACGAAGGGATTGGAAGAATGAGAGAAAATCAGATTGATTGAAGGTGAGGAGAATAGGCAAAGAATCCCTCCCTTTTTATAGAGTTTGAAGACTATCGTACAGTACGATTGGGTATCGTACAGTACGATATTCGCAATAATGTCGTCTGGACGACTTTTCAGAAAAGTGAGTCAAATCGTACAGTACGATCAGTATCGTACAGTACGAATGTGAGTGTGAGGCGTTCGTCCCAATGAGTCGTCTGAACGACTTTTGACAAAAGTGTTCGTCCAGTACGAACAGGTGTTCGTACAGTACGATAGGCAATAATGTTCGTACCGGCCGATTTAAATTCGTCCTAATCCGTTTGACACGTGGATCGTACAGTACGTTTGGTAGTTTCGTATAGTACGATTACCAATAATTAGTATCGTACAGTACGAGTGGTGAATCGTACAGGACGATCGACTTAAGACATGAAAGATCTGGACCGTGAATGGGAATGGACGGCTGAGATTGGACTGATTTGAACGTTATCGTACAGTACGATCGTGGATCGTACAGTACGATCGTCAGAAAATATCAAGGTTGGTGAGTAGCACGGGAAGAGGATCAGGAATCCATTTTTTTTTTTTTTTTTTTTTTTTTTTTTTGAACAAAACAAAACAGAGCAAACAAAATTTTTGCTTTACTTTAGGCTTGAATGTCTATGACACCTAATTTAGTTCTTAAAGTGCTAAAAGTGGCATAATCGAGTGGTTTTGTGAAAATATCAGCCAATTGATCCTCAGTAGCAACGTGGTGCAGTTCAATATCTCCTTTGGCTACATGATCTCTAATTAAATGGTGTCTAATGTCTATATGTTTGGTTCGTGAATGTTGAATTGGATTCTTGGATATGCAAATAGCACTAGTGTTGTCACACATGATCGGAATGGTTCCTACAGGTAGTCCTAGATCTACAAGCTGTTGTTTTAACCACAATACTTGTGCAACACAGCTACCTACGGCTATATATTCCGCTTAGGCTGTGGATAGGGCTACAGAATTTTGTTTCCTACTGGACCATGAAACTAAAGATTGTCCAATGAATTGACAGGTGCCAGAAGTGCTTTTTCTATCTACCCTACATCCTGCAAAGTCTGAATCTGAGTATCCTAGGATTTCAAAAGAAGTGCTGTGTCTAGGATACCAAATTCCTAAGTTCGGGGTGCCTAGAAGATATCTAAGAATTCTTTTGACGGCAGTCATGTGAGATTCTTTCGGGTCAGCTTGAAAACGGGCACAGAGACACACACTAAACATTATGTCTGGTCTACTGGCAGTCAGATAGAGAAGCGATCCAATTATTCCCCTATACCTCTTTTGATCTACAGACTTCCCACTGGGATCCTTATCTAATTGAATATTAGAGCTCATGGGTGTATTCATAGCCTTAGCATTGTCCATTTCATATTTTTTCAAAATATCCTTGATGTACTTAGACTGGCTAAGAAACGTTCCACCTTCCGTTTGTTTTACACTAAATCCAAGGAAGTAACTAAGTTCGCCCATCATGCTCATTTCAAACTCGTCGCTCATTGTTTTTGAGAATTCATTACATAGGTTTTTCTCCGTCGATCCGAACAGTATGTCATCTACATAAATCTGAACAATGAGTACTTCAACTCCTACCTTCTTCAAAAATAAGGTGGTGTCCACACTACCCTTTACAAAGCCTCTATCTAGTAGGAACGTACTAAGTCTTTCATACCAGGCTCTAGGTGCTTGTTTTAACCCGTACAGTGCCTTTTTCAGTTTGAACACGTGGTTTGAAAATTGTGAGTTTTCAAACCCCGGAGGTTGCTCCACATACACATCTTCTTTGATTACTCCATTCAGGAAGGCACTCTTTACGTCCATTTGATACAGCTTAAAATCCCTAAAACACGCAAAAGCTAACAGTACCCTGATGGCTTCTAGTCTAGCTACCGGAGCAAAGGTTTCTTCAAAATCTATTCCTTCAATTTGGTTATACCCCTTCGCTACTAACCTAGCCTTGTTTCTTACTACTACTCCTGAGTCATTCATCTTATTTTTAAAGACCCACTTAGTTCCAACCACACTTTGCTCTTTAGGCCTTTTGACTAACTCCCATACATCATTCCTAACGAATTGGTTCAACTCTTCTTGCATTGCTAGGATCCAAAACTCATCTCCTAAGGCTTGATCTATACTCGTGGGTTCAATCATAGATATGAATGCAGAATGGCTAACCTCTTTCCTAAGTCCATGCCTAATTTTTACCCCTTCTGATGGGTCTCCTAATATCAGCTCTCTAGGATGACTAGAGGAAAATTTCCAATCTTTAGGCAGTTGTTCCTGAGGTTCCGATCTAGTCTCTATGGTAATGGTTTCTATTCCCCGTATAACCTCAACTTCTTCTTCTTCATGATTAGGTTCAGATGTCTTATTGGATTCGTCAAATACCACATGAGTGGACTCTTCTACTACTAGGGTTCTCTTATTGAATATTCTATAGGCTTTACCTACAGATGAGTAGCCTAGGAAAACCCCTTCATCAGATTTAGGATCAAACTTTCCTAAGGGTGACTTGCCATTGATTAGGATGAAGCATTTGCACCCGAAAACGTGTAAGTGGGAAAGGTTGGGTGTCCTACCCTTAAGCAACTCATAGGGTGTCTTATTAAGTTTGGATCTAACATTTACCCTATTTAATACATAGCATGCGGTATTTACTGCTTCTGCCCAAAAGTATCTAGGGAGAGTGTATTCAGCTAACATAGCCCTAGCAGCTTCAACTAAAGTTCTATTCTTTCTTTCTGCTATTCCATTTTGCTGAGGAGTTCTAGGGGCAGAGAAATTATGTTCTATTCCAACCTCTTTGCAAAAAGATTCAAATTTATCATTCTCAAATTCCCCACCGTGATCACTATGAATTGTTGAAATTACACATCCTAATTTCCTTTGAATCCAAGTGGAGAAAATTCTAAATTCTTCAAACGACTCACTCTTATGAGCTAGGAATTTTACCCAAGTAAATCTAGAGTAGTCATCTACTATTACAAACCCATACAACTTCCCTCCTAGGCTGGCTGTACTAACAGGTCCGAACAGGTCCATGTGGAGAGTTTCTAGTGGCCTAGTGGTGCTGATATCCTTGATTGCATGAAAAGAAGATTTAACATGTTTTCCTAACTGGCAAGCATCACAAAGATGGTCCTTAGTAAAGTCTAACTTTGGTATGCCTCTAACTAAGTCTTTATGTGTGATGTTCCTAAGTGTTTTCATACTAGCATGGCATAGTCTCCTATGCCATAGCCAAGAGTCATCTGCTATTGTTTTCAGACACAAAGAGTTTGAGGTTTCAATGCAGTTCAAGTCTATCATGTAAACATTGTTTATACGTTTTCCCTCTAACACAAGTGAATCATTTAAACTAATCATGCATTTGTTAGACAGAAATTTTATATCAAAGCCCTTGTCACATAGTTGACTTATACTTAAAAGATTGTGCTTTAAACCATCCACTAAAAGTACATTCTCAATAATTAAATTTTTAGCATTTCCAATGATACCTGAGCCCACCACTTTTTTGGTGGTGTTGTCTCCCAAAGTTACCATGCCTCCAGACCTGGCCTCCAGTGTCACGAACTGCTTCATGTCTCCAGTCATGTGTCTCGAGCAGCCACTGTCCAGGTACCACATGCTCTCACTAGGTCTTTTGTGAGAGCATCCCTACAATGTCAATCATGGATTAGCTTTGGGAACCCATGTGAGTTTGGGTTCCACATCACGCTTATGTGAATGAAATGTATGCATGTTATGCTGTGATGAAAGCGATTTTGGTCTCCACACTAGATGTGTCCTATAGTGAATTGAGCATGTGCGAGCTATGTGACCTAGCATGCCACAAGAATAACATCTAACACCAGGAAATGGGTTCACTAATCTACGAGGGTGGTAGTTCCTATTTTTGGGTTTGGATGATGCATGCCGTGCTGGTTTTGAATGAGATGATTCACATGGTGGAGGCTGATAAAACTCAGCAAACGTGGGGGGTCTTTTATTATTTTCGAATGCATGAAGTTTTTCATTTAAGAATTTGTTCTCATTGTTAAGACTTGCATATTCGAATCTCAATGTATGCTCACTGCTACTAAGTTCCCCTGCTAGTTCTTCTAGTTCCTTAAATACATTCTTTAATTCAACATGTGATGATTTCAAGGTATCGTGTGCAGTGGTTAACTCAATATGCTTCTTGTTTAATGCATCGTATTCATCAAGCAAAGACATATGATCTTTATCTAAGTCAGAAAAATTTTTTACTACACTAGCATGCTCTTTTTGTAAAGTACTAAACTCAGTATTAAGACTAACATGCTTTTTCTTCAACTTTCTATACGAGTCATGGATTTTTTCAGAAATAACAAGCAGTTCATCGTAAGACAGTTCACATACCTCATCTTGATCTGATTGATCAAGATTATCATTAGTCATAAGACACAGATTCGTTACCTCCTCCTCTGCTTCTTCTTCCGATGATTCTGAGGCAGAGTCGGCCCAAAACGCTTTCTGAGTCTTAAATTTGCCCTTCTTGAACTTCGATCTTTCCTCACCCTTCTCCTTCGTTTGATGAGTTTTCATGTTGGGGCAATCAGCTCGGAGATGACCGGGTTTCCTGCACTCAAAGCAAATCGTTTCAGATGCAACCTTAGTATACTTTGAGTTCTTACCTTTGTTCCAATTACTTTGATGATGGCGCTGCTTTCTTTTCAGAAAATTTTTGAACTGACGAGTCATCAAAGCTATGTCGTCATCTTCCTCCGCTGCTGAGCTGTCACTTTCAGAATTGTTTGCCTTTAACGCCACTGCTCGCTCCTTTTTCTTTTCACCTGCATCACTTTGTCGTTGACTCACTCCTTGCTCGTAGGCAATGAGTGACCCAAGCAGATTATCAATAGAGTAAACATTCAGGTCTTTTGACTCAGTTATTGCAGTGATTTTAGCATCGTATGAGCTAGGCAAACATCGCAGTATTTTGTTTACTTTTTCCGAATTAGACAACTCTCTACCTAAGGCATGCAGTGATGTTACAATCTGGGTAAATCGAGTGTACATGTCAGATATAGTTTCACTAGGTTTCATGCGGAATAGTTCGTAATCATGTAACAGTATGTTCAACCTAGATTGTTTGACCTCACTAGTTCCTTCGTACGTGATACACAGTTTGTCCCAAATTTGTTTACCAGTAGTACAGGTTGATACTCGCATATAGTCTTCTGATTTTAATGCGCAAAAGAAACAATTTAGACATTTAGCATTTAGTTGTGCTAACTCTCTATCCTCAATGCTCCATTCATTAAATAACAGTTCAGTTTTAATTCCATTCAACATACGAAATGGTGCAGAATAACCTTCTTGAACTAACATCCACATGCGATAGTCTAAAGACTGTAAAAATGTAGACATACGTATTTTCCAAAAATCAAACTGTATATTGTCAAATAAAGGAGGACGAGTTATGGAATAACCCTCCGCAGTGTTACGGTTACCAAATTGGGCCATGGATCTTACGTTTCTAGGTTTTCTAAAACACTATTTTGAAACCCCGCTCTGATACCACTTGAAAGTATGAGATGCGCCAAGAGGGGGGGTGAATTGGTATTTTAAAAATTTGACCCTACACAAGAGTTCTAATTTTTTTGTATTTTCGAAATATAATTTAACAACCAATGTGCGGAAGCAATTACAACGATCACAACGATAAAATTGATAACACTACGAGATTTAAAAAATTGATTTTTCACCAAGCAATTAAAACGCACAAATTTAAAAGCATGAAAAGTAAAGTGCGGTAAACAGGAAAAAACACACCAGAAATTTTTATAGTGGTTCGGTCACTTGACCTACGTCCACTCCCCGGAGTCCTCTACTCCGGGATTTGCACTAGTAAAAGTTGACTCTCCTTTTGCCCCCACAGCAAGGCGGAGAAGCCTTTACAATACTCACTTTCACCTCCCTCGGTGCGGCGGAATACCAAACACTATGTCACCCTCCCGGTGACGGCAGCGGACCTTCTCCTTTTTCTCCCTCCTGGAGATGGCAGAGTACCTTGGCGATGTTGATCTTGAAGTGATTCTTCCTTCGAGAACTTTCTTGAAGCTTCTAAAGCCACAAGAGGAGCAAAGCATACAGCTAGCTTGGAGCCACCGTGTGATCCCCTCACACTACTTCTCCCTCACGCTCAAGCTCACCTTCACCTTCCTCTCTCAAGCTCTAGATCTCTCCAAAAACTTCTCTACCAAATCCCCTTATTTTTCCTCCAAGCCTCTCACAGCAAAAAGGATTGATCAACTTCTCCTAAAGAAAAACTTAAGTTGTTTTTTATATCAGGCTTCAGAAAACCCTAAAAGTTTCAACTTTTGCGTTTCTGATCGTACAGTACGATTTACAATCGTACAGTACGATTAGTTCAATTTCAGTTCCGTCCAGTACGAGTACAGACGAACAGTTATTAAATTATATTCATATCGTACTGTACGATACGTATATCGTACAGGACGATACTGTTGATTCGTACTGTTCGTACAGGACGAACTCTGGGACGATCCTCGGGACGAAAGAATTCGTCTCTGTCAGTCGTCCAGCACTCCTTGAATCATACAGTACGATTAGTGTTTTTCAGGATATCGTCCTGTACGATACGAATATCGTCCAGGATGAATAGAACAAAAATTCTTGGGATCGTCTGGTACGATCGATGGGACGAAGAAAATCGTCTCTGTCGGTCGTCCAGCACTCCACCAGTCGTACAGTACGATTAGTTCATTTCTTGATATCGTCCTGTACGATATGAATATCGTCCAGGACGATCAGAACAAAAAAACATTGGTTTCGTCTGGTACGATCTCTGGGACGACTGAAATCGTCTCTGTCAGTCGTACAGTACGATTTAACATCGTACAGTACGATCGACATATAATTAGAAACCAACGTTTTATTTCCTGATTAGGGAGATAATTTTGGCAAGTTTTTAATTAAACGTACAGTACGATATATATCGTACAGTATGAATAGTTCATAAAATCAAATTCGAAAACTTACCAAACTTATTCTGGCGGCTAGGGTTTCACAATTACAAATCATCGTACAGTACGATCTGGATCGTACAGTACGATAAGTTTGTAAACTTAATCATTAGAGAATTAGCCGTTGCCTGAGTATTTTCAATTAATCGTACAGTACGATATAAGATCGTACAGTACGATGAAAAAAAAATTATCATTTTTAAAAAAATTTTCTCCCCCTGTGTGTGTGCATGGTTGCTCCTTTCACATGCATGCTTCTGTGGCAGACTCAAAAAAAAATAAAGATAAATAAATAAAAATTACAGACTCTTCAACATCCTATTCTACCCGGTTTGAGTCTCCAGCAATCTTTAGCAGTATGCATCTGACCTGAAATGTTAGTGCTCATATACAAAGATTAAACATTTGTAATCTAACGGAAGTCTATATTTACTCAGTAAATATTAGTTGTCACCATCAAAATTAAGTGCTCGGGATCCTGGATTCCAACAGGTGCCACTAAGGGCGTACTCCACCACTAGCGGATCTAATCCTAAGGAAAGAAAGAATCCTATCCTAAAGGAGAAGAAAACTGGAAGATTTTGTGAGAAGGAAGCATTGCTTCACACAGAATCGGGTCTGGAATGATCGTATGTAAAGGAAACTTGCTTTACATAGAGGATCGAATTTGGATGATCATATATAGAGGAAACTTGCTCTACACAGATGATCGAGTCTGGATTGATCGTATGTGAAGGAAACTTGCTTCACACATGGGATCGGGCCTGGAATGATCATGTGCAGAGGAAACTTGCTCTACACAAAGGATCTCAACTGGAAAGAGACTAGGGTGGTGCCACAGAGGGCGTGCTCCACCACTAGTGGATCTAATCCTAAGGATAGAAAGTACGATGACTCACATCTAACCTTAAGGAAAAGAAAACTGGATGATCCTGTGAGAAGGAAGCATTGCTTCACACAGAATCGGATCTGGAGTGATCGTATGTAAAGGAAACTTGCTTTACATAGAGGATCAAGTCAAGGTGATCGTATATAGAGGAAACTTGCTCTATATAGAGGTTCAAGTCAAGGTGATCGTATATAGAGGAAACATGCTCTATATAGAGGATCAAGTCTGGAATGATCGTATATGAAGGAAACTTGCTTCATACAGAGGATCGAATCTGGATGATCATATGTGAACGAAACTTACTTTACACAGAGGATCGAGTCAAGGTGATCGTATATAGAGGATCGGGTCAGGAATGATCATATGTGAAGGAAACCTGCTTCACACAGAGGATCGGATTTAAATTCTGGAATTTAAGGTTTGAATGATTTTTGAACTTGAATTTAAAGATGTTTGAATTTGAAACTTGATTTGACAAATTTGAATTTGAAGAGTTTTGAATTTGGGATGTGTTTTGAATTTGATTTGAATTATTTTTGAATTTGAGGAATTTTAAACTTGAAGTTTGATTTGATTTTGATTCATTTTGAATTTGATTTCGGGTTTTGAAAAACTTGAACATAATTGAGCTGAATAGATTCAAAATTTGAAAATTTTATTGATTCAAAATTTGAGCTACATCAAGCATAGTATTTTTTCAGGAATCGCCCGTTTACAGGAAGCATTGGGTGATCTCCTTTACAATCCACTAGCTGATACGAGCCTCCCTCGTAGACTGTTTCCTCTACGAAGGGTCCTTCCCAGGTTGGTTCAAACTTTCCACCGAGCTTTCGGTGGGCTAAGATAGGCCTCCGAAGAACCAAGACCAAGTCGCCTACTCGGAAGGTTCTAGGTCGCACTAACTTATCATGAGCTTGAACCATTCTGGCTTTATAAAGTTCTAGATTTTGCTGGGCTTGGAGACGACGTTCTTCAAGACCCTCAAGTTCTTCAAGTCGAAGTTGTGCATTCTATTCTATTGTGATCTGATTTCGAACTGCAATTCTGAGCGAAGGGATTTAAATTTCCAGAGGGAGTACGGCCTCGGACCCATACACTAGTGCAAACGATGTGGATTGGGTCGGGGTTCGATATGTGGTCCTGTAGGCCCACAAAGCTTCCACCAACCTCTCATCCCACCGACATTTATTATAATCCAGGGTCTTTTTGATGATTTGTACCAGGGTTTTATTGAAAGCCTCAGCCAATCCATTAGCCCATGGGTAATAGATCGTTGAGTATCTCCAATCAATACCATGGTGACTTGCAAAGTTATTGATTTTTGTAGACTTGAAAGCGGACCCAATATCGGATATGATTCTGTGAGGCACGCCGAATCGATATACGATATGGTCACGAAAGAATTTCATTACATGGTGTGATGTTACATTTCTTAGAGGGACTACTTCTGCCCACTTCGAAAAGTAATCAGTCGCTGCTAAGATGAAGCGATGACCCCTTGAAGAAGGAGGGTCAATTGGCCCAACGATATCCGTGCCCCAACTTTCGAAGGGCCACGAGGCTATCGTAGGATGCAAAACATTAGGCGGCTGATGTAAAACCACACCATGAACTTGGCATTGATGACAACATTTTGTAATTTTCATGCAATCGTCAATCATCGTAGGCCAATAGTAACCAAGTCATTTGATTTTCATTTTCATCTTAGGACCTGATTGATGAGCACCGCACAGTCCAGCATGGACTTCGTTAACGATCTTCAGGGCCTCTCGTTTATCTAAACAACGGAGCCACATCTGATCGAACGATCGTCGGTACAACGTATTGTTGACTAGTGCATATGATAAGGCACGTTTCTTAATCTGATTGGCTAGAGACCTGTCATGGGGAAGCTTGCCTTCTTGCAAATACTTGATTATTGGTTATCTCCAATCTTGTTCTTCATCGACTGCTGAAGATGTAGAAAGGACCTGGGAAGATTGATTATTGAGGTATTCCATGTCTATAGGGTACAGGACTTGACGACCCTAAACTTCTATAGGGATGAAGTCTTCTTCTGGGCAAGCAAATTCCTTTGCAAGCTTTGCTAGGGCATCCGCCGAGGAATTGCTTCCACGAGGAACCCTATACATAGTTACAATGGGAATTTTCTCGAGTAGGTGCATTGTGTATTGGTGATATTTCAGGAGTTTAGGATTCAAAACCTTATAGGTCCCTGCAACTTGGTTGATCACCAGTTGAGAGTCACCATAGATCTTAATCTCTTTAATCTCCGTTAGGATTGCAAGTTCCAAATCGGTTATCAAAGCTTCATACTCAGCTTCGTTGTTCGTATAAGGTTCTGATAAATGATAGGAAAAGTGCATCATTCCCTTATCCGGTGTTATGAAAACCAGACCGACTCCGGCTTTCCCAGGAATAGTGGATTGAGGTGTTTTTCCCCGTTGAGAGGACGCTGCACCATCAAAATACATTTCCCAAGTTTGAACATTGGATTCCTTGAAACTCATGATTTGCTCGTCAGGTAAATCATCGTTTAAAGGAGATTCCGCCGGTAGCGGGTGTGCCGCAAGGAAGTCGGCGACGGCCTGCCCTTTCACAGCACGCAGGGGAATGAAAGTGATTTCAAATTGTAACAATATCATAGACCAACGAGCCAGACGTCCTGACAATGTGGGCCGGGTCATAAGATATTGCAGGGGATTGACACTAGAAATCAGACTGACCTGATGAGAAAGCATGTAATGTCTTAGTTTTTGTGTTGCAAAGACTAAGGCAAGGCAATATTTCTCAATTGCAGGATAGCGGATTTCCGTTGGAAGTAATCTCCGACTCAGGTAGTAGAGGGCATTCTCTTTTCCATCGTCATTGATTTGAGCTAGAAGAGCCCCAAGAGATTCGTCAAGGGCTGCAGTGTAAAGGATTAAAGGTCTTCCCGGAATGGGGGCTGCCAAAACTGGCGGGTTTGTCAGGTATTGTTTGATATTTTCGAAAGCATTTTGACATTTCTCGTCCCAAATGAATTTGGCATCCTTTTTAGCTAGGACAGAGAATGGTTGACATCTTCCAGAAAGTTTAGAGATGAATCTTCTTATATACGCCAGCTTGCCCTGGAGAGATCTCAGTTGAGTGAGACTCTTAGGAGGCGGCATATTTAAGATAGCTTCAATTTTAGCAGGATCAATTTCGATTCCACGGTGCCTGACTACAAAACCTAAGAATTTCCCTGATGTGACGTCGAAAGAGCACTTCAAGGGATTCATTTTGAGGTCGTAGCAGCGCAACCGCTCGAAAACAGTTCTTAAATCATAAAGATGAGCCTCTTTCACTCTGCTCTTGACAACTAAATCGTCAATGTAACATTCGACTTGATTATGTATTAAGTCATCAAAGATGTGAGTCATGGCCCGCTGGTAGGTTGCACCGGCATTTTTGAGGCCAAAGGGCATCACTTTATAACAAAAGATCCCTATAGGACTTCTGAATGCAGTGTTTCTCTCATCTTCTGGGGCCATCTTGATTTGGTTATAACCAGATGAGCCATCCATAAAGGAGAAAACAACGTGCGAGGAGGCAATGTCCACCATGAGTTCTGGGATTGGCAAAGGAAATTCATCCTTAGGACATGCCTTGTTCAGGTCTCTATAGTCAACACAGACTCGGATTTAACCATTTTTCTTTCGAACTGGCACGATGCTGGCTACCCAAGAAGGATATTGTTCTTCTCGAATAAATTCGGCCTCTGCCAACTTCTTGACTTCAGAAACGACTTGTTGTTCGATCTCCAAACGCATACGTCGTGGAGCATGCTTGACAGGAATGGCATCATGCTGGATTCCAAGTTTATGGACTGCTACATCAGCGGACAACCCCAGCATTTCATCGTATGTTCATGCGAAGCAATCCTTAAACTCGAATAGAAGTTGAATTAGATCCTTAGACTCATCCTCGCTCAACAAAGAACTCATGAAAGTGGGGCGAGGGTCATCCTCTGTTCCAAGGTTGATTTCTTTAAGTTCATCGACTGTTGATTTAATTTCTTCTTCGAATTCAGGGGGTGCATCCCGAACCTGAAGTTCGTCAGAATCATCAAAAGTCTCCAAACAAAGTCCATCGAATGAATCAATGACTTCAGTAGGGACATTTTTAAATTCAGGATGACTAGTTATCATTAGACAAAATTCATCATCGTCAAATGATCTAACGGTACTAAAGCCGATACCACTGGTCCAATGTTTATTAAATTTTGAATTCCAAAGACTTTTGTGGTATCTAGTCTGACCCTTAGTCCATTGACTCGGAGCAAAACCTTTAGAAATAAGAGATTTAACACCAGCAGGAAAGTAGCCAAAAGGTAATTCCATTAATTCACCTCTTCAAGGATTACATCATCTTCATTCCTTGAGGAGGAAGAGCCAGGGAAGAACTTCTTGACTTTCCTTACTTCTCCATCTACGTTCGAAGCATCCTTAATTACTAACCCTGAGACCCTGTCAGCAGACAGTGGGGTTAAGGTTAAGGATTCAACCGTTCTATTAAGCTTTTCATACAAACTCAATTCAGGCTCGTCACTTTGAATGTTTAATTTCGTATCCTCCTGGTCACTATCCGATTCTAAAGTGAGATCAAACTTCGGAGGAGGATTGATTTTTGTATAGTCAAAAGCAAATCTGGCACCCCTTTTTCTTAAATCTTCATCAGAACTTGTTTCAAGTTCGACATAGATCGGGGAATTTCTTTTTTCAATTGAAGGGCGACCTCGACCGCGTGCTCTTTGGGCCATCCTCCCACCTCTTAGAGGTATAATGTTTGGAGGCCTGAAGATCACACGCTCGACGTCGTCTTCACTACTTGAGTTTTGTCTCTTTTGATTTTTGACTTTTTCTTTTCTCAATCTTTGAATTGCTTTTGAACTTTGACTTTCTGCTTTTTCCTCCTTAACTTTGATCTCTACCTTAGAACAAGTAGTGGACCCTTTAGGTACGTAGTACGCCGCATCCTCGTAGATCCCGATCTCGTGAATAGAGAATGGTTGCAGATCACCCTTAATTTCAAACTCAATGCCATCTCGTTGGTACTTGATGCATTGATGTAGGGTAGAAGGAACCATCCTATACTCATGGATCCAGGGCCTTCCTAGGAGCGCATTAAAAGACATTGCCGAATCAATTATATGAAATTTCACTTCAGTTTTCAATTCTCCTATCTCTAGAAGAAGGGTAACTGACCCTAAAGCCTTCTCGCCCTTTTCATTGAACCCACGAAGCACTAACTTGTCAGTTGAGAGCTTGCTAGTATCAATTCTAAGGTATGTGAGAGTCTTTATGTTCATTACGTTGATCGATGCACCCAGGTCAACTAGAACTCTTGATAACTTAAACTTGCCCATATTTACTGTGATGTAAAGTGGACGATTATGGTCGACAGTTCCAAAGAGTAAATCTTCATCAGAGAAGGTAACCCCAGGGATTTCCTTAAAGTACAAAGCTTCTTCCTCGGAAGTTGAGGCTAATTGAGCTAAGCAAATCTCTGGGTCGAGAAGTGCTTTAATTAGAGTTTCCCTCATCTCTTTTGAAAGGACAAGGGCATCATAAATGCTCAATTTGGCAGGCAACTTCCTAAGGTGAGCTAAGACATTGTGGACCCGGTGGATTTAAAAGAATTGGAGTTGATTGTTGAGCAGGGATTTGAATTGGATCATCCGAAATAACTTATTTTCCTTTGTCATGAGGAGGTAGCCTAGGGGGTAAGACCTTCCCACCACGTAGTTGTACTTGCACGACTTCATCGGAAGAACAAACTACAGGGGAGTCTACGCTCTCCTTAGGCGATTGATTGTCGTTATCTGAGCGAGAGTCCGAATCTGAAAAGTCTATCACGACAGGACTCCCTTGAAAGTTAATTTCAGGGGTTTCACTATCTGATAAGATATCAGATTCATTTCTCTCTTGAAGAGTCAAATCTGGAGAGCTGAGTGTTTGAATTTCTTGATTGATCTCAGCTTGTTCTTGATTGTTTTCAACAGAAGAATCATTTATATTTTCATTCTCAATATTAATCATCAAAATTTGAGCAGAAGGATCAGACTTTTTATTCAATTTTCGACCCTTTGCCTTTGATGGGGCAAAGTGAAAGTCTGATAATTTCAGTGGTGACAAAGGTTTTGAGCCACTATCAACCACTTGTACAGATCTCTCATCAACAAATTTCCTCTCTACAGAAAGTTCACTCTTTTCATTTTTATTTAATACAGTAGTTCCTAAGACTACTGGAGAGGAAACTGTCCCAACGTCCTCCTGCGAAGCCTCGAGGTCAACCTCCCAGATCGGGTCCTGGGCTCTCGTCGGTAACTGTTGAGCAAGATGAAAAGATTTATTAATCGACTTTTTAAATGCCCGGGATAGTGCTATATCCCAACCATCTTCAATGGATAGAGAAAAGTTAGAATTCATACATGAGATGGATTTGACAGACCCCTGATCCGGATCGACCAGGTACTCCTTTGGAATTATAATATTACCTTGACGGAAGTTCTTTTCTAGCATTTCTTTGAAGACAATGCAGTCTTCGATCGTGTGGCCTAACATGCGATGGTAGGGGCAAAAAGTTGGATCATCCTTCTTATTTGCCTCTTTCGGCTTCTTGGCCTCCGGCAATCAAAAATCTGGCTTCTTCTGAAGACTTTTAAAGATCTTTCTCACTGACTCCCTTTTAAATGGATATGTACGAGCCAATCTCTCTTTAAAAGAAATCGGGTGAGAATCTCTTGTAGATTGGGAAGTTACCTGAAAAGGTAGAGATTTTTGAGTTTGTTGTGTTGGAGAATTACTGGACTGAACATTCATTGGTTTCTTCCCCTTGTCAACAGCTGAAACCATTGATGTTCTCTTTTTAAAGGACTTCAATGGTTTACTAGCTTTCTTTTCCTCAGTAGAATCCTTCAGGAATGGCATTTTGGAAGCTTCTTCCTGTAGATTACTAGCCTTATTCAAAAGTTTTTCGAAGGTTTTGATAGTGAAACCCTTCAGGAGAAAAGCAATAGGCCCGTGGATGTTCTTTAAAAGAATTTCCACTGCATGTTCCTCTTGCAACTGGGGTTCACACTTCATCGAGAGATTTTGCCATCTCAAGATATACTCAACCAAAGACTCTCCCGGTTTTTGTTTTTTGATGACGAGATCACCAACGGTCACACGCTGCTGAGCTCCTAAGAATCTCTTTAAGAATAGACTCTCGAGCTCTATGAATGTTTTCACTGAATCATTAGGTAGATCTGCATACCACTCAAAAGCAATACCGGATAGACTACTCACAAACTGGCAAAAGAGTAGAGCATCTGACCCTCCTACGTTGCAACAGCTTGCTCGGAAGTGGGCCAGGTGCTGTCTTGGGTTTTCTAACCCACTAAAAACCTTGAATGAAGGTGGCACAAAGCCTTTAGGATAAGAAACTGAATCATATTCTTCAGGGTAGGGTCTACCCTTTGGAATAGATACAGTCCCTTGAGAATGGGCTAAGGCCTCCCTTACCTGGGTTTCGATCATCTGGCGGATATCTTTGTCGGCTGGAGAGGTTGGGGAAGCAACCTCTGGAGTTCTAGGACTTGATTCTATTTTCCTACTGTGCTCACCCACTGTGTGTGTTGTAGGTTGCAACTGCTCGGATTGAGATTGCTGTGCTTTGATCATCTGATTCTGTATTTGTTCCATTCTGAGCATCATCTGTTCAATTTTATTTTCCAGACTCTTGAGTATTCATCTTTCTCATTCAATTTAATTGATCCATTAGAGTCTGAATCTACTGCTGCAGAGGCTTCTTCCTTACTAGATCGGTGTCTTGAAGGCTCAACATCTTTATTTGATGCTCTGGTCTCAACCATACAAATGCTCCCAGCTGAATCTTCTTCCATCAGATCATCTGCTTCGGGATCAAAGGCTTCAATTGCCTTGTTTGTAAGTATGTCCCTTATTTCTTGTACCACTTCATCGACCGGTCTACCCTCAATTGATTCGAGGTCGATTGGTAGGTACCCCTTATAGTTAATCATTTCTTCAAATTCCTCTTCTTCTAGCTGGGTGAGGACTTCTTGAATTTTTAAGTCGTCAGCAGTGGGTTCTGCCACCAACTGATCTAACATTTCTTCATCATCCTCAAGCTCTATCCCCTCTCCTCCGATTGCCTCGGGGTCGGTAGTCATGAGGGTGACATCCTCAACAGGGTGAGGGATATCTAACCTAACAGGTGACGAAGGAGTTTGACTTGTGAGAACTCCAACATCGATCTGAGGAGAATCCTCACATCCCTGAATAAGGAGTCGGGGGACCTTAACAGGTGACTTGACTGGTAACTGAACTGGTGTATCTCTAATCTGAATCCCAACAGTTCTGCTTATCTTCATTGGCACATAAGGTTCATCCAAAGGTATGGGCCTCTTGCCCTTAGCATCAACTGGCTGTAAGTCTTTGACGATCTCTTTTGATTTAGCTATTACAGGGGCCAACTTTGAGAGTCTTGAAGGGGGAACTAGAGGTCTACCACTGAGAGGGTGACTCCTACCAGACCCAGTTAAAACTATCTCCTCAGTTTTGGCAGTTGGGAGACGAGGCACCCAGTGATATCCATCCACTAATACTGAGGCAACTAGTTGCTTAACAAACTTTTTGTTTCTCCTCACTGGCTGAGGAGTCAGGTTTCTAGCTTCAGACTTTTCTTGCTTTAAAACTTCTTTCTCAAGCCTATGTGAGATCACCCCCTTCAAGTGTCTCACATATTATTCTTTAGTCTGACCTGTCTCAGCCGCACAGGTGTGAATGATGTTCCTCAACATCCTGGTTCTTAAAGTGTTCTTTTCCTTAGTGGTTCTCTTAACAGTATAGTCGACCGGGCTAGGTGGAGAGCTAGCAATCCGCATGACTCTCTCCTCCCCTGCAGCAACTGCGAGGGGGTGAAAATGACTCCCTTTCAGGAGTGGAGAAGAGGCAGGGATAGGCAGCTCCTCAGCAGCCTCAGGCTCAACTAAATTCAGGGCTTTCTGTTCAGCTATCTTCCTTGACTTGGTAATTTTCTTCCTTATCCTTCTCAGGTAGTTCTTCCTAACACTCTTAGTGCCAAACAGTGCTGCAGAACTAGAAGACCCTTTCTCAACAGTAGATTTCACCTCAGTCTTCTTGTCCTCACTTTGGACTGAGGGTACAGAAGGTGTAAGGGTAGCACCTGCTGCCAGTTCCAACACTGGGGAAAGGTCACTCGTAGCTCCCACAGCTAGTTCCACTACTGGACCATTCTCGCCCTCAGTAGCGAGATTAATGATTGTTCCACCATTCACATATAGTTTAAGAGTCTTGAAACCCATTCCAAACTGAATTGCACTGCTATGAATTAACTCTTCGACTTGAAGGTCTCGGTCAACGGAGAACAGAAGTTTTCCAGCCATTGCAGAAGATTTGATTGTCTGAAATTTGAAAGAGAAGATTTGAATCAAACTTTTGAATTTGAATTTTGACAAGAAATTTTCTATATTTTATCACATAAATCGAATTATAGGAATTATAATCCGATATATAGTGATAAAGCATAGATATCAATTTTGACTTGAAGAAAATTTGAATTTTTGTTGTATATGTTCAACTACAAGAGAGTGTTATAGAGAACGTATAACAACAACGGTCTGGATTTGATTTGAAAGGATCTGACAAGGGTTTGAAATTTTGAAAATTGAAAGACTTTCTTTAACTATTTGAAACCAATAAGTCGGATTTGATTTCAGCTTAATAGTTAACAAAATATCAAAGAAAATCAAGGAGTTTTGACTCGACTCTCTTATCCCACTGATTAGGCTAGGGATAAGATATCAGAGGTGTGACTTGATGGAAAGATTAGATGGTTAAATTTGAATCTGGAAATGATACAGGTTATACTACAAGAGAGTGTTGTAGTAGTACACGTGACAGTGAAAATTGAATTTGAATTGAAAGGGAATTTAAGTGACTCAAAAATCCGGCAGCATCTCCCCTTATTTTTGAAACTCGAGGTGTTGAATTTGTATTCAACGCGACGGTTTACAAGCATTAGGGAAGATTTTACAGGAAGGAACTCGACTCTTTATATCTTATCAAAGATAAAATGTCAGAGTTCAAATATTTGATAGATACTGAAAATAAATGTTGAATTTGAATTGTCAATGTTAATTTACAAGAGGTATTATAGAAGAATATTCGACAAGTGACGATTAAAACTTGAAGAAAATTGAATGGATGTTTTTGAAAATTTGAATTTCCGGCAGCACTTCCCCTTATTTTTGAAACTCGAGGTGTTTAATTTGCATTCAACTCGACGGTTTACAAATTTTAGGGAAGAGCTAGGGAAAACCACTTGACTCTTTACATTTTAAAAGAATGATTTAAAATGAAATGTCAAAGATTGATTTATCCAAAAAAACTTGAATAAATACTGCATATATTGCGCTACAACAATTATTATAGAGAAATATATGGCAATGCATTTTGAACTTGATTGATTTTGAAGAGAGGTTTGAAAATTTTGAAAATCCGGCGGTATCTCCCCTTATTTTTGAAACTCGAAGTGTTGAACGTGTGTTCAACATAACGGTTTACAAACCTATAAGAGGGAGATTCTAGGAAATCAACCTGACTCTTTCATTCCGATGAATGATTCAAAATGAAATGTCAAGGACTGAAACAACCGGAGAAGTTGAAAGTATATTAACTATATACAACTACAATCATTATTATAGAATATATAGTTGCAATGATTATTATGACTTAAAAATAGATGTTTGAAAATTTTGAAATTTCAGCAGCATCTCCCCTTATTTTGAAACTCGAAGTGTTGAACAAGTGTTCAACATAACGGTTTACAAAAAATTTTAAATAAGGGGACACTAAAAGAACTAACCCGACTCTTTCGTTCCGACAGGTGATTCGGGGTTGAAATGTCGAAGGTTAGATAACCAGAAGATTTCAAACTTCGAATGAAAATTTGAAAGAGAGGTCTATATCCTATCACACATATTGAATTATAAGAATTACAACCCTGTATGCAGTGGCAGGATATAGGAATCAATTAAGATTTGAAGAAGATGAGATTTTGCTAGACATTTGAAACTATAATTTTGAAGTTAGAGAACTTCTTCTGTAAATTGTGAAACTTAGCACGCTATGATTTATTTGCATACAAGTTTGCAACATGTACAGAAAGACTTTAAAAAGCTCAGCTTGACTCTTTCGCTCTACCAATGAACTTGGAGGCAAAATGTCAAAGCCAGACTTGGAGGGATGTTTCCTACACTCACCTCTCTTTTCACATGTCTTAATTGAGTTGGCCACACTCACCCAAGAAAGAAATGGGAGCGGGACCAACAGAAGAAAGGTAGTCAAAACTACCGATGCAATAAAATTTATATCGCTATTAAAGATGGAGAGAGAGATTTTCCCCAGTGGAGTCGCCATTTTTTGTTTGATTAAAAAATATTGTTTTTGAAAAAGTGTTTAATTTTCTTTGAGAAAGTTAAATTTCTAGAATTTAAATTTTATAATCGAACACTTATTATGAATAATATATCACCTCGAAAGGTGAACATATCGTTCCCTAAAAGGTTCAGATTACAAATGTTAATTTATCCTGATTATCACAATCAAAATCAAGGAGAAACAACACACGATCTCGAAAGATCAAAATGATGTTTAATCAATTGTTTGATTATGTTAATCTGAATAGGATCATTAATTTCATAATCATAACTATGATTGTAATTAACATATCTATCCGAAGAAAGAAGATATCAATCATTATCAATAGTTTGAATATGAAAATAACGATCGCCATTTTTTATTTTGATTTCCCAAAGATAATTAATTAAAGATTTTGAAAAAGCTTGATTTTGAAATCAGGTCTGGGTTTCTAAATCTCCTACGAGCGCACGCCCTCGTAGTTAATTACATCGTAGGAAACCAGGAAATTTCCTATGAATACTCTCGATTAAAATAGCGATACGAATTTTATTTAAAAATTTCAAAGCTAGATGTCAAAGGAGGTTAAGGGTTGAAAATTCAATAGGGATTGGATCAAATTTGAGCAGTTCTTTCTGGAGTCAAAGGAAGAAGAGTAGGAGGTGTCTTGAGATTCTGAATTAGTTCAGAAACACCTCAACCTATCCTAAGTGTTGGGCTTGAATTTGATTGAAAGATATTTTAATTTGAATGATCAATTTTATTAGAAAGTGGGAATCAGATTCCAAGAAGGTTGAGGTCTTAAGATTAGAGATTTGCCTCAGAACCTAAGTCTAAAATCGGGTACTGAAAATCAGTGACCCAAAACCTAGCTAATGCAATGCAATCCTGGACTTACCCCGGCCTGGATTGGGGAGCCAGCTAAACCACCTAAACGCTTTAAAACCATGAGTCAAAGTCTTTTAAATGTAGAGTGGTTATGGGTGTTATTTAAGATTGAGTTTGAGGAGTTGGGGTCGACATCTAGAGCAGATTCCTAATTGACCCCTCAACTTATGTTGGGTGAAATGCTTAAGCTAAAAATGCAATTAAGATTTAGACTCAATTTTTAATTTGTATCTATTGCAATGCATGCTAGTTGACTCGATGAAATGCTTAAATCAAAATGAAGCAGTTTTAAAATCAGGCTTAAAAAATATAAATTTTATCCTAGAGATTGCACAACATCCCCTTGGACAGAACTGCACTCTAATAGGTCAGGTGGTCTGCCAAAACCCGCAGGCGGGGAGGTGCCTAACACGGATGAGAAAAGTCAATATGTATGCATGAAAAACTCCCGGCGAGTCCGGGCTTACTTCTTAAAATCGTTAGAGTTTCTATCTGAGCTTAAATTTTTTAATTTTATTTAAATAGAAATAGTTAATGATCGTACCCTCACGAGCCTCCGATCGGGATCCAGGTTAAATCAAATACGACATGCAATAAGCGTAAAAAAAAACTACTAAAAGCATGCAAGTCCTTAATCGCAATCAACATATCAATCAAATCACTTAAATAATTAAATCAATTAAATAAATGTTCAAACTGAAAGTCCATGTGGCAAGTGCCACTTAATTATACAACCCACGGTCTGCAGGAAAAGTAAAGTGGCCGGGTACCACTGACTACAACTCGGATTCTACTCCTAAGACTCAAGTGTACTTTGAGATTTGAGATTCTTCTCGTTCTTCACTTCTTCGTCTTCTTAGAACTCCTTGGATCGTCGGGTCTGGATATCCAAATGAAAAGAAACTCCCCCTGAATAGGGGTATTATCTTTTCTCTTTGGATATTTAAACTTCATCCTAATTTGGATCTCCAAATGGATAGGAACTCTCCCCTAAGGGATGTTCCTTCCTCTTTGGATTCCAAATTGGATGTTTAAACACCTCAATCTAAAAGTACTTTGAATTTACAACTCAATTTACATTCAAATTACATCAATTAAAAAATTAAAAATCTAGACTCAACAACCTGCAGGGTTATCCTAATGATCAGCAGTTTATATTTGACATCCCAAGCAGTTATATATTTGAAATTAAAATACTCAATCACAGCCACACTTGGCCATGCTCTTTTTGATTTAAAGGGGGACTTAAGTAATTTTCTGGAGCACCTGTGTAATTTAATAATTATAATTTTACCCCCTTTAATTTATGCCCTATATGAGCATGGCCACCTGCATAAGATTGAATTAGTACAAATCATCCCTAGCCTAGGGGTAAATCTAATCGTACAATCAATCACATCACAGAGTGCAGTAAATAAGTAAACAAACACATCAATTCTACTACTAGCAAACAGCATGCAGTAAAAGCTCGAAAACTCGGCATATAGCAGAAAAGTAAACACCGGCCTAGCCAAAGACTAGAGTTGGTTGTCCTAGCAAATCATCTAAAGTGTGTGAGGTAGGCTGTGTGGTTTTGATATGTCCTAAATAGGTAATTGATTGAAGTTGTTTGAGGTTCAAGTTGGTTGAAGGTTTAAGGGAAGATTTAATTTGAATTTAAATATTAATGACTTGAAATTGATTTTAAACTTGATTTTAATTGTTTGTTGGATACCACCTTTGTTTCACACCGAGGCCGTGAAGTTTATTTCACCTTCATTGGGGCTAATTTAATAGCCTCGTAGGCCTGGGTTACCTAGTGGTACCCGATATAATTAAGTGATTTCAGTTTGATTAAGGTTTGAAAGTTGATTAAATTTTAATTAGAATTAGTTGGTTGCTGGTTTTAAGTTCAAATTAATGTTTTCTGGAATTTTGAATGATATGTTGAATTTGGAATTTTCTGGATTATTTTAATCATTTAATTAAGGGGTTAAAATTTTGACTTTTCAATTTAAAGTGTTTTCTGGAAAGTTAATATTTTATTAAAATACTAGATCTTAATACGATCGAATAGACAGTAAGTACACTGAAATTGGATTTTTCTACATTTTATTATGAACGTTTGAAGTTTTGACTTAAATTTGAACTAGGTTTAATCAAAAGTTGACTTTTTCAAATTTGATTGATTTCTAGAAACTTAACATTTTTTATAAATATTAGACCTTAAGATGAGTTGTATGCCTTTGAGTTTGCTCAATTTGGAGTTCATTTAAATTAGTTATGAATTTTTGAAGTTTTGAGTGTTTAATGAATTATTTAAATTGTTTAATTAGAGACCCTTTTTGTGATTTGGATCCAAATGACCACCAAACTCCTTGAAATCAACTCCAAAGGTCAGGAATGACCTAAGGAGTGATTTCTAAGTGTTTGGAAATTTTTTGGAATTTTTAATTATTTTTAATTAATTAATTTAATTAAATTTCAGATTTCAATTAAACCTAAATTAAACTTACTTTTAAAGTCCAGTCAAGGGGATTTTATTTTTCATTGATTAAGGGTTTGATTCTGGTCAGTTAGATTGGTTAATTATATTTTTTGGATTTAATCTTGATTTATTATATTTTTTGGAAGGTTTAAGGGCTTAATTAAGGTTTAAACTTGATTAGGTTGATTAACGGGCTTAATGATCTTAAAAATCAGTGAAAATTTTTCTTAAGGCTGAGAGTGTCTCTATGTTCAAATGTTCAAAGTTTCAAATCAATAAGAAGTCTATCCTAATTAATGGAATTTTTCTAAATTCTCTAAGCAAAATCCTTAATTATTGTCCTTAATGATATTAAGTTTAAATGGGTTCAAATCAAAATTCTTCTAACCCTTAACATAACATGCAAGATATGCATACATATAAACATAATCAATCCTAAGTCTAAGAGAGCCTTAAACTAAGTGGTGTGTGTATGTCCTAAACATGCAAAGACCAATGCTAATTGAATATACTTTAATTAGATTAATGAATGATTAGAGTATAATCATTCATTAACATTCTCACATGATTTCTATTCAAGTATGTTAGATCTAAGTTTAAAATTTCCAAGTAGATCTCTCAATCCTAAAGGATTTAAATACATATATATTACTTTAAAATAATTTCAAATATATACATAATATAGATAAAATTACATATGTATAAACATAACTTTTAAATAAAAAATAGTTAAAAGCATGGTTTGAATAAGTTGGATACCTAAATGAGAGATCCACTGATCTATTAAGATCATTTGAAAATAAGTTTTTAAGTTTTAAAATAATTGGTTTAATATTTAATTGGATACTAATTAAATACTAAAATAATTAAATAATTAAAAATAACTTAAAATTAATCAAATTTTGATCTCTGAAATTAGTTTCAAGTTAAAGTACTCAATTTTTTGAAAATTTTGATATATTATACTAATTTTTCTGATTTAAAATGAATTTCTTATGAATTTTTGAAGTTTAAATCAATTAAAAGGGATTTTTAAATAATTTTAAATTAATTAATGATTCAAAATAATTTTAAAATTAGTTAATTTAAATCTTAAGAATTTTCTGAAACTTTAAAATTATTTATATAGATATATATTAATTTTCAAAAATATTCAAATTATTAATCATTAATTAAATATTAATTAATAGTTAAATATTTAATTAATAGAGACATAAGATATAATTTAAATTAATTTAATTTCAAAATTATAATAATTTAAAAGAAAATAATTAATTAATTATTTAATATTAATTAATTAAATCATTGAAAATTAATTGTTTATTTATTAGAATATTTAAAATCATTTAAATGATATTAAATAATTTAATATTGATTGAAATTTTAAAATCATTTAACATTTAACTAAAATTGTAAAATATTTAATATTAATTAAAACATTAAACAATTTAATTATTAATTAAAATTGTAAATCATTTGATGTTAATTATTATTATAAATTATTTAATATTAATTAGAATGTTAAGTGATTTTAAAATTAATTAAAATTTTAAAATAATTTTGTATTAATCAAAAGTATAAAATATTTTATGTTAATTATAATATTAAATGACTTAATATTAATCAAAACTTTGAAATTATTTAATGTTAATTAATATTATAAGGTACTTAATATTACTTAAAATATTAAATAATTTAATTATAAGTTAAAGTTATAATGCCATTTAATATTAATTCTTAACAATTAATATTTGATAATTAATATTTAATAATTAAGTTTGATATATTAATATTTGATAATACTAAATATAAGTTTATAATAATTAATAATTAATGTTAATATAATTATAAAATTAAATTAATAGTAATTTGAAATTAAGATTTTTTTTAATCTCTGAAATATATTTTAATATATAATATATTATTATTTAATATTTCTTTAATATTTATTTAAAAGAAAATTAGAATTAAAATGATTAAAAAAAAACATTTAAAAAAAAAAACGGCGGGTTGAGCACGTGGCGGCCTCTGATTGGCCGCTGTAAACCGCGGCCAATCATTGCCTGGCGACGCAATGATTGCGCCGCCGGCAATGATTGGCGAATAATGAAATCACGGACGCGATTTCACTAATCCGCGTCAGCAGCGGTCCTAGACCGTCGGATTGCCCGCGATAACGAACGGAGGGCTGAGATTGAATCCCGCGGTTTGATCTCGCAGGGAGAGATCAGACGGCGGACGTTCGATCCCGCGGTTCGAATGGAGGGTTCAGATCAAGCCGGTCGAAATCCCGAATGATAGACACATGCGTAGGGATTGATCGACCCACGGTATAACGAAATCTCAGCCGTTGATGCGATGATCAACGGCTGATATTTCGTACACCTGACTGGTTCTACGAAAACACCCTAGAATTCTTTTTTTTTTGCTCGTTCTCTCAACCCGATGAACCAAATTGATTAAAATTTTAAACCTAGATAAACTAGGTGAACAGAAATCGTGTGGAACAAGTATTTTTATTAAAAATGCAGTTTAAAAGATGATATTTAACTCTAAGTGTATAATCTAGGGTTGGGGTTTTAAAGAAATCTAACCGTTAGATTTTGAAAATTTTTGATGCTCTGAACTTGTAGTCTGTCCACGCAAACTTTTGCAGAAGACTTCTTGGATTGAAAACGCCCGGATCAATCCCTACAATCCTTCGAAAGGAATACACCTTGGTTCGCCGTGGAGCTTGCCGCCGGCGAGGTCTGACCGGTGGATCTTGGTCGGGAAAGTCTTAAGAACTCTTGGTAAGCTTAGAGAAGCTGAGAGCTAGAGTTGGGGAGGCTGGAATGGAGAGAGATAGGAACTCGAATCAATGAGAGCCTTAGAGAGGTTTTGCCCTATTCAAACATTCTTTGCTTGGATAGAGGGCTGGGATTTCTTGCTTGGACTCTCTGATGAATGCCATGTGTCCAAGGGGTAGGTAGGATCAGAGAATCAAAGGACATAAAGGACATGCCAAGTGTAAAGGTTCCCTTGTCCTCACATGTGCATGTGGAGTTGATTTAGGCCATTGGATCTCCATCCAAGGGCTGGAAATGCCTCTAGGAAGACTCTAGAACATCTCCTAGTGGCTGGAGCTGAGTTGGCATGGAGAAGATGGTAACTTGAGCTCTTTTAACTAAATTTGACCCTCCTAAAGCTCTCATTTGACTGTTTGACTGGTCAACCAGTCAAACTATGCTGAGGTGGCAGCAAAATGGTCTCAAAGGGCTGCTTGGGTAGAGTCTAGAGGGCTCACATGGAAACACATAGGGATTTGACTTAATCATATGTGTATGAGGAATTTGACTAAGCCCTAGTGGATTGACTTGGTCAAATCAACCATGATTTGACTCAAGACATATTTTAAATGTGTTTGAATCATATATTAAAATCAAATTCAAGTCTCAAGGAGATGGGTTTGATGACATGAGTTGATTTGACCAAAATGGGTCAAATTGAACTAGACTTAGATCTTAGTTGACTTGGTCAACAGTTGACTGCGTCAAAGGTCCAATCAAGTCTGAATCATTAAGAGAAGTGATCAGAGAAGTTTGAATGGGTTTGAAATTGGTTTGGAGCTTGATTCAAAGCAGGGAAATTTAAAGGTTGAACTGGTCAACCTAGGTTGACTTAGCCAACTAGGTTGACCCAGGGCCAGGGTCTGGGCTTGACAGGTTTGATTGGGTATCTGGAATCTGGTAGGTGTGTTTTTAGGGGCTAAATAGGTCATCTAGATCAAATGACCTATTTAGGCCCTTAATGGGCCTAATGGGTCAACTGTGTTGACTTGGTCAACCAGGTTGACCCAGGGTCAGGGATTGGGTCCCATCAATTCAGAATGATATTCTGAGTCTGCTGGTGGTAGTCTCAAAGTCTGGGGAGGTCATTTAGTTAAAATGATCTATTTGGGCCCTTAATGGGCCTTTTAGGTCAACCCTGATTGACTTGGTCAACAAGGTGGGTCCAGGGTCTGGAAATGGGTTCAACAGATTTGAAATGACATTTAGAGACCAATGGAGGTGGTCCTAAGGTCAGAGGAGGTCATTTGGTCAAAATGACCTGTTTTGACCCTAAAGGGGCCTTCTAGGTCAACTAGGTTGACTTGGTCAACCAGGTTGACCCAGGGGCTGGTTCTAGGTTCAATGGATTTGGTTTGACATTTGAAATTTGCTGGAAGTGACTACATTTGATTTGGAGCTCATTTGGTTCAACTGACCAGTTACACCCCATAGGGGTATTTTGGTCATTTTGACCCCTGGTTAACTGGGGGTCAAATTGAGTCCAACAAAATGCAGTTTATTGCTCAATGGGTCATAATCAAGGGTCTGAAAGTGATTTGGAGCTTTGGAGAAAGCTCTAGGATCAAAATCCACTGGGTGGTAGGTCCAGTGGCATGGATTATAAATATTTGAAGGTTTTACAGCCTTTGGATTTCAATTCAGTTTCTGGGGTTAGAGACCTCAGAATGAGCTCAAATTTGGAGAGTTGCCTCTAAAGATATGTCACATCAGTGTGGAACTGATAGATCTTGAATTAGAGGTCATTTGATAGTGTTTTTAAATATTCAAAGAATTACTGGAAAAGGCTTTCAGGACTTAGACCTTTGACCTTGGATTTGATCTGGATTTCTGGTTTTGATCTGGATTTTGAGTTTGAATGATAGGATTTGAATTAAGTCTAGATTGAATTGAAGCTTGGATTGATTTAGAGGAATCCTAGGGTTTAGAATAGGTCCTAGGGTCCAAATCAGCTTAAGGAATTCCTAGGGTCTAGAATAGATCCTAGGGACTGGAGTCTGGGAAAATCCTAGAATCTAGAAGTCCTAGGGAAATCCTAGGATCTGGGGTCTGGAAGAATCCTATAATCTAGAAGAATCCTAAGCTCTAGGAATTCTAAGATTCAAGATCTAGAAGGATCTTAGGATCTAGAGTAGATCCTAAAGTTTGATTTCTAGGAAGATCTTAGGGTTTGGAAGTCCTAGGGCCTGGGATCTAGAAAAGTCTTAGGATCTAGAAGAATCCTAAGCTCTAAATAGATCTAGGAGAATCCTAGGATCTAAGAGGATCATATGATCTAGAGACAGGTAGAATCCTAGGGTCTAGAATAGATCCTAGGGTCTGAAGTCTAGGAGAATCCTAGAATCTAGATTTGTCTTAAATTGTATTGATCTGGGGTCAGGGTTGATTTGAATTTGGATTAATCTTAAAGTCTGGATTGTTCTAAGATCAGATTGATCTAAGATCAGATTGATCCTAGGGTTAAGATTGATTCTAAGGATTGGAAAGATCCTAAGGTCTGGATTGGTCCTACTGATCTCATACAAAAATGAGGTCAATAATGGATATATCAGTCAAGTTATAAAACTTTGATTGCTTGGAAACATAAGTTAATCTTGCATTTTTGAGGAGTAGGATAGAAACAATGATGAAGAGAGAAGTAGACGAGAGGAGAAGAATGAAAAGATTTCATTAGTAAATATATTTTGCTTTTTATATATTCAATCATAATTATTACCCAATGTTAATGTGTAGGACTTTATAGATCAAGTCTGATATGGATATTCAAAATCAAAGATATTAGATGTATAATCGATTTCTACCTGGATGCAAGACATTAAGAGATGAACTCATTAACAGAGTTAATTGTAAAGAAATTGATTTATATCTCGAGTAAATATGAGTTAATATTGATACATTGACTGAAAATTCACACAATTTGCAAGAAGTTCATAAATGGTTTGAGTTCATCATTACCAACAAAAGTTGAAAATAGAATTGAAGTTGACTTTCCAAATTGGTTAAGACTATCGTATGTATTTCAACAATCCATTTGTACTCACACTACAGGAAAATAGGTCATTACCATCAGAGTTTCTGGCAGATAGAAATATGTCAGAAAACACGACGAAAGAGCAGGCAGAATGTACGCCGGTAAATTTTTAGCATAATTTTTGGTGGATTTTTTGCCGTTGAATACCGGCGTATATTCTGCCAGATTTTTGCCAGAAAATAGGAATTACCTACGTAAATTCTTCTAATTATTACAGGTGAAATTATCGACAAAAATTGCGTTGACTTACTTTAACTCGACAAATTTTTATGGGCGCATTTTTTGCTGGTTACCTGTTCGACAGATAATCCACCGGAAAATGGGATGAAAAGGACTCTATTTTGACCGGACTCTCGTCAACTCCGCCGAACCCCGAATGCGACTGGACCCTCGCCGACTCCGCCGAGCCCCGAACTCGACCGGACCCTCGCCGACTCCACCAAACTTGCACCGCTCTTCGCTTAGCTTGGCTCGAGTTTGAGAGCTGCCCTGAATGTGAGCACCCTCACCGACTTTCACCGCCTTCAGGTGATCATCACTTTAAAAAGGGACTCTTATATTAACTTGAATAAGCCATAATGTTATAATAGAACATTACCATGAATTATTTACTTTGATTCTTCACAAACAGTAAGCACCTCAGCCATAGCAACTAGAATCTTTGACAAGTTCCACTTTAAACAAAAATTTTGAAAATGAGGCAACGATGATTACGAAAAATTTTGTTTTATGCATGCATAACAAAGAGCAAATGAACTATGATAGGCATGGGGCTAGAATCAAAGTAAAAATGCAACGATGCATACGGATTATTACCAGCGGATTTTGTCTGCCGGTAACAAGGCATTTTTCAGTAGTGTCATATGTTAGAAGAAGTTATCCTAATAAATATCATAATAATATAGTTAAACTTGTTGCACCAATTAGGTCCACACTCAAGATAAAAAAAAAAGTCCACACTTAAGCTAGTGATATTAAGACCAAGATAGGTGGATTTAGCTTGGGGACCAATGAGGCTAGTGAAATATTGGATAATTTTTGCTGTTAATGGTTACCAATTTCATACCAAATCTTAGTGAGAAGGTCAAAAGATAGAAAATATGAGGTCTCTAGTAGAGGGAACAACCATGTGGGAGACAACTGTGAATACTATGGGGCTTTATTGAAAGTCTTACTGTTACAATATTTGGGTGAAACGAACTACTTATGTTTTTTAATTCTGATTGGTTTCATCAAGTGCAGAAAAGAGGTACAAGAGTATCCACTATATGCTATTACAAAAGTAAAGCAAAAAAGGAGATATGTAACATATGACCCATTTATTATTGCTAGCCAAGCAAGCCAAGTCTATTTTGCTAGCTATCCAAGTAGAGTACGAGATAAATAAGAATGGCTTGTAGCTATAAAGATAAAACCCATGAGGGTTATTGAGTGTACCACATAAATACTAGCATCACATCAAGAAAATATATATGTCAAACTTTAAAGAGCTTGCTAATGATGTTGATGATCAAATTCTATGTAATGAGAGTGAGTTGTAGTTAGAGGAGGTAAGCTTTAACATTAAGAAAAATAATGAAGAATATGTTATTGGTGAGGATGTGGGATCATCAAATGGAAATGAATCCAATAATGATTAGTAATGTAAAGGTAAATATATAGAGTTTTTTATAGTTCTTCTACGCATATTTTGTTACACTAATTCCCAAGTTAGTTTTCTGCAGTTCATACTAAATGCATATTTTTTACAACATAACAGTAATTAGTTTATTTTTTAAATAATTTAATTTTTATTATTTAATATTATAAGTTATTTTTAGAACTAATCATTTCTTTATGATTTTATATATGGCTTCCTGTGATGAGCACCCTTGGAGGTCGATCACGAATATATATGGCAGGCATAAAAAGGTAGGTAATGGACCATCCAATAGGGCTAGAGCTACTAAGGGTATTTCTTCTTCTTAGCCTGCCACCAAGACCTAGCCGAGTCTGAATTTGCATGCACCTCAAGTAGGGAGCCTCAATTTCATTCCCTAGATCCTCACTTTTCTTTACTAGACACTACACACAATACTTTATTCTACCCTTACTACCCCCACCATCATCTTAGGGAGTCCCATCCACCTATGCATATCCAGTATATGTCCATCCATTCTATTACCCACCACCCCTCAGCCCTTTGGAAAAGGACCTTCCACCCAAACTGCAACAGCATCGACGATAAATGAGTGCATATTTATAGAGCCTGAGGGTGATGCATACTTTAGATTACTCAAATATTTTAAGAAGTAATTTTTTTCAACGTAATATTTTGTACCAGTTTTATCCATCAAAGTAGTCTAAACACAAAAAATGTGACATCATACAGAGCAGGTTTGATGCTCCATATATTTCATTGAAGAAAATCCCTCAGGAAGCTTACGACATGTGATTTCATGCATTTGAAGTTAGTTATTAATAGTAATAATAATAAATTTGCATTTTAATTAGCTATATTACACTTTTAATTTGCAAACATATTTCTACTAGTTGTCTCAAAATAATGTGAAGATTAGAAAAACTTTTGAGAAGCACGGATCGACTCGTCTGTGAGACATGTTTACAAATATTAGAAAGTCAGGCAAGAGACTATTGTAGATTGTTCAGAGTGTGTGGTCTGACCTGACTAGAGCTTAAAGCAACCCAGACTATATTAGGAGGAGGGATCAGAATAGGTAGAGCAAAGCTTTGGACCTTGGGGGCTCAGTTCTGCACATTGAGTACTGGTGATGATTGGTAAGAATTTTAACATATAATTTATATTATCTCAGATCTAAAAAATTTATTTAGTTATAAATACTAAACTATGTATATTATAAAAAGAGATGCTGAGTAGTGAACATGCTATTATTGAGTTACACACTTGCACCCACCAATGCTAGGAAGACCAATAGTGGGTGGACGACACTATAGGAAAAATGGCTATTTTCATGAATTTTTTTATGGATCATAAGCCACCAGAATTAGTGGTGGGAATACCAGCAAATTTGGCAATGAAAATTGTTTAGGCATTTCCCAGTGAATTTCCAACAAAAATGTCCACTAGAAATTTCTAGTAGAATTTTCATCGGACTATGAAAAATCCCACCAAAAAATCTGTCGGTGAAAATTTTCAGTTGATAATCCAACAGGGAAAGCCCTACTTCAGTATTCAGCCCCATGTTCCATCAAATTATGCAAAAAACTCTCCTGGTGTCTGTTCTCACGTGAATAACTTCTTCACTTCCCCCCTTAGTCCGACTGCTTCAATTGGCCATTCCCAATTTCTTTACTCCATCCAACTTCTTCTCCAATGCCATTAATCCTCTCTACTCGCCCTTCACTGCAGTTTGGTAAGTTTTCTTCATCGATCTACTCTCCAGTTACTTGTTTTGGCTGCTGTTTTTTATATTTTAGGAATAGGAGATACATCCAGAATGCTTTTGCATATGTGAATGCTAATTTAGTTATAGGCATTAATAAGAATTTGGATATTAATGATAAATATTAATAAATATTTAAATAGTGCATTTATAATTGTTTTATTATCAAAATTAATTTGTTTTTATTTGATTGAATATGAACTTGTCATGTGTTTGAAATGTTATTGCATGTTAAATTTAATTCCACTTCACTTTGATTTTACTTTCAGTTTTATGTGTGGAAATGATATATATATATATATATATATATATATATATATATATATATATATATATATATATATATATATATTAGAAATTTATAACACAATGATATTTTTAGGGGGTTTGTCATATTGTTTCCTTTGTTCAATGATACGAGCTTCAATTATGTTAATCCAACATACACATTTACATTCTCCAAAAGTGCGACCATCCTGATCTCAGTTGCATATTGCCTTTGAGTCATAACCCTCCTATTTTTACGAGAGGGGCTATCTTACTTGCGTCATTTATCATCTTTGCTTCATTCATTCCTCCATCTAAGAGAAAGATCACTTTATATAATTTCAATTTTCCTCATTGGAAAAAAAATTTCTTTTTTTGTAATATGTTCTTATATATTTTTCAAGAGAGTGGAAAGGTGATGGGAATGTATAATATCATATCACTCACTATAGATTTCAACTAGCTTTTTAATCTTTTTGGTTCTTCCCAACCTCCCTTTCTTATACTATTAGATAGCATTCTTACGATTAGTTGAAGAAAACATTTGATCTATTATTATGAATACCATATTTGGTCACAGGTGATAGGTAGAATGCAGAAGGGAAGAGTGTATGGGATAAGCTCGTAGGCCTATACATACAAGGGATAGTCCTCTAATGCCTCCAACTTTTCTACAAGCTGCCAGGAGAGTTTGTAAGTCAACAATTCTTGCCATTATAGCAGAGCTAGAGCATGCCCAAAAATCACAAGCTGACATATAAATGCAGATGTAGATGTAGCAAAGTACAATATTAGAGGAGCTGCAGAGAATGAGGGAGCAATTTCATGGAAAGTAGTCAGCTTCAGTAGAGAAGGAGAATAACGATACATCTTCTAACTAGACTATCTGTGTTTGTATATTTTAAATTGAGTTTTTACTATAAAATAACTAGACTATTATTATAAAAGTATTTGGTAATTATAGAACATTTGCTTTAAATTAAACACGTAATTATTTTAGAATCAATTTTTTTGTGAAATGTTAAAATGAGAGGCTACTTTAACTGTTTTTACTATATATGAATGTAGAAATGTTGTGTTGTACAACAATTGTGGAATGGTAGTACTTTTTTCTACTGTGCTATAGGTTTCCAAAAATTTTTTATAGAAAAACTACTAAAAATGATAATAAGACGAGTTTATAAAACCATTTGTGATGGGCCAATTACCAGCAGAATAGTTTGCCATAAATTCCAATGATTAATCGACAAAATCTTTCTCCTACATAGCCAGCATCATGTTCAATGGATTGTTCCACAAGAAATTTTAGTGGTGGTTCTGTCGATAATTCCAGAGGAATATTCTGTCATAATTTTGGTTCAAAATATGTCATTTTTGGCTCACTATTCTATCAAAAATCTATCGAAAATGATTCCAATGGAAATTTTTTGCCCTAGGCCTATTTTTGTCATGTGTTTTACCATCAAAATAAAGTTTACCAAAAAAAACTATTTTTTGGCAAATTTTGTACATTTTCTTGTAAAAATTGGTCACCAAACATCACCATTTTTCCTATAGTACGAGTGAGCCAGGAGGGCCTTTGTGAGTCTCTAGGTTTTGAATTGTAATAGAATATTTTAAGTGATATATATATATATATATAATGATTAATCTTATATTATCTTTTCCATGAGGAGTATTCGATAGAGTCAGGCTACAGCTAGTGAAGGATCCTCTTGAGGTCAACATATTATTTCGACTATCGCATAGAGTCACAGGTGATAGGCGGTATGCAGAGGGGAGAGTTTATGAATTAGGTTTATAGGCCTACGCATTCAAGGGACATATCTTTGGTTCCTCAATAAGTAGCCAAGAGAGCTTAATTAGCCAATAGGTGGCTGCATTAAAAATAAAGCTAGAGTAAGTTCAGAAATTATAAGTGGACATAAAAATGCAGCCAAGTTAGATACTGGAGGAGTTTCAGATAATCACAGAGTAGTTCAGTGGAAAATAGCATGCATCACTCAAGGAGAGTGATGATACGTATTCAAAGTAGATTGTCTATGGTTTTAAATATTTTGTTTGTTTTTAAATGTTTAAGAAATGTATGAATATTACAAAACTATTTGGCAATTATAAAACTATTATAGAGCTTTAGAATGGTCTAAGCATAATGTAATTAATATTTGATTAATAATTTTGTGATAATGTTAAAATATTAGCCTAACTAAACTATTTTAACTATTTTTTATTAGTTTGATGTTATATTGTAGAATAATTGTCAAGAAAGGGTATTTTTTATCTGTGATATAGGTTTCTAATGGATTTCCAGTGAATTTTCCACCGGAAGATCGATATGATGAATTTTGTGTTGAGATACTGGAGACAAATTATGCCGGCATTCCCCATAAAATGTAATTTTTTTTCAATTCCAAAATTTATCTAGAAATCCACCAAAATAATTTCCATCAAAACTATTTAGTCGCTAAGTCGATTTTGATGCTTGATTTTCTATCTGATTATATTACATCTGAAATCCATCGAAAATATTGATTTTCGAAGGATTTTAAAGATTTTTTACTGATATGTGTGTCAGAAATAATTCCATTTAATGTAGTGCCCGCAATCACCACCCACCACCTTCCGACCACTGCCCACCATCGCCATCCATTGTTGACTGCCTCTAACCACCACTGATAATGGCGTGGAGCACCACTGTCAGCCACCTACTGCTTCCGACCACCACCATCATTGGCCACCCACCGTCACCTCCACCAATTGTAGTTGGCAACCACCATCATCGACCATCAACGTCATTGGCTACCACTGCATCCCACCACCACTGCCACCGGGCACCCACCCCTGCCAACCACCCACCACTGCCACCACACTACCTCCAATGCCAGCCACCAACAACTACTTTTTTTTTCTTACTTTACATCGTATTCATTTTACTTAAAACTAAAGAAAAGAAGTAAGATCATGTTTCTAATCCATGCTCTTAACTAAAGCATCGTCTTTCTCCATCAATATGTCGCTCCAAAATCCCAAACCCCTACTAAACAAAGAAACAAGGTAGGTGATGGCTTTGTTGTTGGAAAAGACAATGAAGGGAGTAGTCGTGTGTGGTTTGGATCTTTGGTACCTCAAATTGATTTGGTATTCCAGATGATTTATAATTTATAGTTAATCTTAAAGTCTAAAGGTTTTCGTTTGAGTAGATCTAAATCTGAATACATTGAGTGCAATTTTAGTAGTAATAGATCTAGTGGGGGATTTGTGAGTTTGTGCGTATCAAGTCATTAACAAGAGTGCACGTTTTAGATATCTTGGGTCTATTATTCAGAGTGATGGTGAAATAGATGGGGATATTATTAGTAGAATTGAAGTTGGATGGTTGATATGGAGGAATGCATCGGGCTTATTATGTGATAGAAAAGTACCACACAAACTTAAGGGAAAATTCTATAAGTTGGTGGTTGGACCTGCAATGCATTATGGCGTAGAATGTTGGCCATTAAAAGAGAAGCATAATATTAAGTTAAGTGTTTTAGAGATGAGGATGCTCAGGTGGATGAGTGGCTTTACTCTTAGATACAGGATACGAATTGAGCATATACTTGAAAAGGTTGGAGTAGCTCCAGTGGCAGATAAGATTAGAGAGTCACCTTAAATGGTTTGGACACATAAAATGGCAGCCTTTTGATGACCTGGTTAGGAGAGTAAATATATTAGATTTAGCCTATGTTAAGAAAGGTAGAGGTAGACCTAAAAAGACTTAGTTAGAAAATATTAGAAATGACCTTGCTTTATTAGATCTAGATGAGAATTTGACTCTTAACAGGACACAATGTAGAAAAAGGATTCATGTAGCTGACCCCGCGTAGTGGGATAAAGGCTTGTTATTGTTGTTGTATGATTTATAATTTATTATTATAAATAATTGTTATTTTATTAAATATATAAATTATTCTTTATATTATTTTATTTCATAAGATTAAATATGTTCATAATCAAGACATACTAGTTCATATTTGCTAGATTGATTGCTTTGAATATTCATTAGAAATCTCATTTATTAAAAATTACATTTTCTATGCTCAACAAGCTACTTATTCTTAAGGTAAAAAATGATCAATAGACTGGCTCGTTTGTAGCATTAAGAAAACTTGCTAGATATATTTGTTAATAGCCTTGATAAAGCTCGATGTAAATTAGTTTTTATAGTACCTTCTTTCAATAGATTGAATATGTTCATAATCAAGAGAAAGTTATTCATATTTGCTAGATTGATTTCTCTTAATATTCAGTAGAAATCTCATTTATTAAAAATATCATTTTCTATGCTCAACTAGCTACTTATTCTTAAACTTGAAAAGCTTAATAGGTTGGCTCATTTATAGCATTAAGAAAGCTTGCTAGATATATTTGTTAATAACCTCGATAAAGCTTGATATAATGTTCATTAGTAGGCTCGATAATGAATGGCTTTAAATATCTTTATGAGGACAGAAACTAGTTTCAACTAACATCACAAAGTTCAAAAGGGATCCAGTATCAAAGCGAAATTAAATACATAATAGAAGGTTGACGAGATTAAGGTTTCGTTTGGGATAACGTTTTTATTGTTTTCTAAAACAACTTTTTAATATAAAAAAATTTTTAGTCCAAGAAATTTTTGTACTAAAAAGCTGTTTGAAATAGTAAGAAAGCTGTCCCAAATGAAACCTATATTCCCAATTTGAAAGTGCTACAACAATGAGGTTCTTTATGTTTTGAAAGAGCTGAGAACAATCATGATCATGAAAAAGATGATTATTATGGGTAGAAGTTTTTTTAACTTGATTTGAAGTTATATATATATATATATATATATATATATATATATATATATATATATATATATATATATATATATATATATATATGTGTGTGTGTGTGTGTGTGTGTGTGTTATTGATGAGAACTACATTGAAGAGGATTGTTATTATGACTATTGTATTGAATTGTTTTCTTAGATAACAATTAAATTTTGACAACAATTATGACTAGTGTATTTATGATTAAACATTATATTTAACTTGTATGAAATGAATATTGTATAGTTAAGAATTGGTTTGAAATGGTTGCAGCTATTAAATATCTAAAATTGCATATCGTACTATCATAAATGTAGCAAAAAAATGTCATATAAGGAACTTGTGACGGATTTTGCATTGGAAATCGGTCGCAAAATTACACCTAGGATCCTTGGTAAGTCACGCAGTTGCGGCATGTTTCCTATGGCAAATTCTTCTCACAACAAATGCTTGTGATTGAAATGTTTTGTCTCCGAAATTTTGCGACAAACAGTTTAGTTATCAGGCTTGTGACAATACTCAGTCGCAAAAGGGAGAAACTATTTTGTGCGGAGTCTGGACGGAAAAAATTGTTCGGACTGTGAGTGTACACACTGTGTATAAATAGTGTGCAAAAATTTGATACACACTATATATAAATTTATATATAGTGTGTACACTCACAGCCTAGACTATTCTTTCCGTTCAGACTCCGCATAGAATAATTTTATTCGCAAAAAAGGAAGAGGACATGGGCCGATCTATTTAGTTGACAAAATTGACTTAAATTTAGTTCAATTTGTTTATCACTTCTTTTAAGCAAATGTACACAAAGTGCAAACCTACCTGAATAAAGGGAATCGAGTTGACGGGGATTCAACTAGTTGGGTCGGTCCTAAACAAAGCTTTACAGAAGTCTTTAGGTCTCCCTATTCTCGGTTTCACATTGTTTCACACATAAACGAAGGCTTTTTGGTAGAATAACGGCCACAGAAATGGCCCCACCGGCTTTTAACGCCTTCCCTAGGGAGGTTGGAGGCCAGCGTGGAGCGAAAGCGACGTGAAACCCCTTTTGATTCAGCCGACTCTTATTGGGAGTTTTTTAATCCTTATGCCAGCCTTGCATTTTGGCTTGGGTGCGTGCAATTAGAATCTAAATATAATATGAACGTAAAGTAAATACATGAAAGTTAATTTTATATTTAATTGAATGTATTTTTTAGCATTCAATCCACATTAATTAAGATCATTTGGTTGCTTCTAAGCTGATCAAAAGTAAATTGGGATGGCTTTATTTGAAATATTCAAATCTTCTTAACATACCTTCATTTGCAAAAAAAATTTTACGTCGATAAAAAAAAAAATTCTATTTTTGAATAAAGAGATATTTCACTAATCGAGTTACAGATATCTGACATCTTCGTACCGAACGATTTCCCACACAAAGATGACTAAACAAAAATCATGAATAAAAAAAAGATAGGAGACTGGCTTTCTCTACTCCTGGTCCTCTAGGAGAGGCAACCATCACACAAGCTACTTTACACTTCATCATTGCCTTTTACTTTTTCTAAGTGTAACACTTCCCATTTCATCAAAATATTAAAATTTATAATGAAATTTTATTTTATAATTTTTGCTTTCATCAAAATTTTAATTATTTGATTATGGAAACTATAAATGTGTCATTATTATTTTAAGTAGATGTTACATTTACAAATATAAACTGATTTAGATAATTTGTTCTATGCGGTAGATCTTTGAAACTAATAGAACTAATACACGATAGGACATGCATAAAAAAATAGTCTACTATTTTCTAATTATTTAATTTTTTTTATGATTTGTTATATTAATTGTTAGGATTCTTTTTCAATAAAAATAAATAATTAGACTTTTGAAGCTTATACATATATAAATTTTGATTACTTTGATTTTAAGATAGAACCATACTTCTAAAAATAGGTAATTCATTTTATATTGTTACCTAATATGAAATAAAAATAGGTGATGTCAAATATGATTTATTTTTTATTATGAGATATTGGTTTTACGTGGGCTCAAGTCGCCATCATTTCATCATGAGTTTATTATGTGTTCCTTAACGAGAGTCTAGCAGAAAAAGCAAGTAATAAATAAAGATAATAAAATAGATAACACACTGATAAAATAATAATTTTAATATTACATAAGAGGAAAGATATATGATTTTATAGTTAATAAACCCTATGAAATTACTACATAAATCCTAGGACAAAGATTTACAAGGAGAAGACATTCATAGTTGGCAAGTAGCTATCTTTATTTGAGCCTAGCCTGGCTAATAGCTTGGACTTATTAGCTTGGACTTAGGGAATCATCTATATAGAGCATACTAGTTATACAATGCTGGCTAGCTAACCCAATGATTAAAAGCTATAGTTTTAATAGCATTATACTAGGCATAAAGAGTTATCAATTTAGAGCTAATGGGTAGACAAGTATGACAAAAGTCAGTAGCATGTATATTAGTGACTCTGGGGACATAAATCCCGCAAGTTAGTTTAAGATGGCGCTTGGGTGGTGTCGATGGATAAGTAGAGCATCGACCATAATTGACAAACTTAAGGAGATATCAAACCTCATCTTAGCAAATCAAGGAGAGAAAACTAAGAGAAGGATCAACAAATTTAGAGCTCGATGATGACTAGTGACGATAGGACTGGTTAAAGAAGAAGAGTAAGAAAAATGCTAAGATGTTATATTTCTAGTGGGGTTAGTGATGGTGAGTCATTAGCATTCCTTGAGGCATCACTATAATAAGCTGATGCTACAGAGCCAAGATAATTATCGATGAATTTTAGAGATGTTAGCTAGTGCAAGCCATTGATTATTGGTAAGAATTATTCACTTCTCTTTTAACCTTTTAGGGGATCATGTGTGAGGTGTTGCCCCCCAAGATTAATTCACTGCCCTAGGGGAAGTATAGATGAGTTGGATCTTTAGTAAGGAAAATCCAATAGGATTAAGTATCATGCTAGTAATGGCCATATGAGGTAGGCATAGTAGGGGTCTAGATGTTACATTGCTAGAAGAATGGAAGGGAAACTAGCTTCTCCATCTACTTTTTTATCTTAGCATAAAAGATGAAAGGCAACAAAGAAAGAAAGTCAATAATGTGTGACTTGAAATAAATTATTAGTGAAAGTTGTTGGCTTCTTAGTCTTGCGAAGGGAACTAGTCAACTAACCTATATGGGAACTAGGCCATCAAGAAGAAACTAATAAATTAGCCAAGGGGTAGTGTACAACCATCTGTCTATGCTACCAAAGAGATGTCGGTTGACCATGACTAGTGTACTATCCAAGGTTGTTGAAAGATGTTGGGAAAGGACTGACCTAATGTTGAGTCCAAAAGGAGACCAAAAAATGCTTAGTGGGAAGTGCCATATATGTTGGCATTAACCATCTTGATAGAACCTATCTTGTTTTGGGAATAAACAGGATAAATTTTGTAGTCTTATTAAGACTTAAGTAGTTCTAAGCCATGCAAATAATTGAGATAGTTTATTTTTCCTTCTTGGGTTGATGACTTATCTAGTAGAGCTCACAAAAATGTTGAAAATGTCAAATCAACAATTTTGGAGTCAATGGCTTGACCTGAGCTAAGATGAAGTTGGCATGCTAGATTGTTAATGTAAGGTCATTTTGAATTAGGGATTCAATGAGCTAATATTGAAAAATTACAATTGAGTGTTAGTTTCTACAGTGGTCTTCTTGGACTAAGGGTTTTAGCGAGTTATTAAACTAGCATATGTATTTTAAGGTATTGCACGAACTAGTGCCTTACAAAGCTGGTGGCATGGAACATGTATCTAATTTTTTATAGGAAGCGATGCTTTATCAAAATGGCTATAAGGTGTAAGTAGTTTAAGGTTTTAAAGGGATCGAGTAATTTAAGGTCTTGTAGTGACCAATTTGTGTAAGATCTTACAGTGACCTTATCATTATAGTCTTGCAAGAACCAACACTTTATAGATATATAAGGACTTGTAGTTTTACACCAAGCAAGGTGTCATCACTTTATAGACATACAGAGATTATTGTTAGTTTTTTAGGTAGTAATATTCCAACCTAATGATTTACTGAGATATTAATAAATCATAATGTGTTAGTTTTCATGACAGTCTTCATGGATTGGTAGTTTACTGGCTTGAAAAAAAAAAGTATAATGGTGGTGCCATATTATTATATTAAAGATTTTGGAATGACAACCTTCTAAACTTGTAAAAGCATATTTTCAAGGGTGTTAGTTTGCATGTTTTTTCATTTTAAATAGACAATTTATTGTGCTGGAAGTAAAGCTTAATGTTGAAAATAACTAAATCATGATATCAATGTAGGATGAAATGAAGTTAGTTAGATTCTTATGAGAATCAATATCAATTGGACCAATAACAGAGCACAAGAAAAAAGATCACTTACTGCTATATTTTGTTTTAGAGCCAAGAATATAAAGTGACACCTTAATTATGAAAAGTAATGCTTCATCCAAGCTTGGAAATCATATGGTAGGGAGAATATTTACTATATCCATAAGACTAGCTTTGTTAGGGATATGTTAGCTTAAATCCTTCCAAGGTAGACAATTTGCTCGGTTGATTGCAAATTAGGAGGGGTTTAGTAGTTTTTTTTTTTTTTGGAGAAGAACATTGCACTAAGTTATCATTAATGGTGGAGTTGATGGCCTAATAATGACATATATTAGTTTAAGTCAATCATGGGATGGTGATATGTTAGGCTAGTAACAGATCATGAAGGGAGATAGTTTGTGATTTCAAGTAGTTATTAGTATCAATATGTTGGTGACTCAACACAAGAATTCATGATTTGTACTTACTTGTGTGAAATTTATAAAGATCTTATTAGAGGATTATTGGTTATTATTTTCTAATAAAATATTATTTATTTTATAACTAATGGGTAATGTCAACTAGAGTTTATTTTTATTATATGATGCAAATGTTCTATAGGGAAAGTACCCATGGTTAATATATCTTGAACCCGATGCTCTAGGAATCTTGATTAAGTGTGATTATGCATGTACTTAGAATATCATTGTGTGCATGTTTTTGAACTTTAATAAGAGTATAGTAGCACAAGTAACTAATAAAATAAATATGGAAGATATAAATAACATAAAGATGAAATAATTAATTTATTATTATCATCTCTCATTGTCCAATTCATTTGCTTTCAAAAGTGAAATAACCTAACATAAAGAAATAAGATGGAGAGACAAAATCATGTGTTTCCTTCCTTTGCTTGATTTTAGAGAAATCAACCACAACTTACAAAGAATTTTTAGAAAAATAGGAGGTAAATTTTCCATTTTTAGAAAATATGATCTTTGAAATATAATTTTTATTTTTTAAAGTGTAAATAAAACAAAAAAGTAATATGTGTGTGTTGATCAGAGAAATAACTAAAATAATAAAGAAACTAATTTTTAAAAAATTTAAAAGAAAAACAAAATTAATAATAAAACATAAAAAACACAACGAATAAAAGTTACAAACAACAAAAGTAAAAACACAAAAATAAACACAAGCAAAATATTAATTCATATCATCTCGCTCCTGATCTGATGATTCAGAAGCTAAGTCTACCCAGGAGATTTTTTGCTTTGCATTATTTGCCCTTATTACAATTTGCTTAGCTTTACCCTTTTCCTTTTTAGGAATGATTTTTAAGTTTGGGCTCTGATTTTTTGTATGTCCAGGTTTCCTACATACAAAGCAAATAACATCAGAAGAAATCTTAAAATTTTTACCTTTTTTACCTTTATTTCACTTTTGTTGATGTTGATGCTTGTGCTTTGAGTCGCTTTCCTCAATATCTTCAGCTTTCAGTACTATAGTTTCACCTGCATCCAAAAGCTTTTGACCCAAACCTTGCTCGTAGGCAATGAGTGAGCCAATCAAATTATCAATAGAATATTCATTCAACTTTTTTAATTCATAAATAGCAATAACTTTGACATCAAACTTATCAAGCAGGAAAAGTAGAATTTTATTGATCTTTTCAAAGTTTGAAAATTCTTTACCTAAAGCATGTAATAATGTCATAATTTGAGTAAACCTATTATACATGTCTAAGATCATCTCAAAAGGTTTCATGCAAAAAAGTTCATAATCATGCATTAGAATATTCAACTTAGATTGCTTAACTTCACTAGTTCCTTCGTACATAATGCATAGTTTATCTCAAATTTCTTTGCTAGTAGTACATGTAGATATTATCATGCAATCATCAGAATTTAAAGCACAGAAAAAATAATTCAAACATTTAACATTTAATTGAGCATTGATCTGATCTACTCTACTCCATTCAAAAAAAGGAATATTAGTTTTGATTCCATCTATAATACGTGATGGAACAGAATAACCAGTTTGAATCATATGCTACATGTAATAATCTATTGATTTCAAGAAAGTAGACATGCAAATTTTCTAAAAATCAAAAGTAATATTTTTAAATAAAGGTGATCTGGTAATGGAATAACCTTCAGTGATGTTTCTATTTCTAAAGTTAGCTATGGACCAAATTCAAAAATTTTTCAAAACTAGATTTTATAAATCCCACTCTGATACCACATGAAAGTTCGATAGGGATGTTAAGCCCTTATGAACTAGTCCCGAGGCTAACCAAGAGGGGGGTGAATTGGATATTTAAAAACTTCTTTGAATAAAAGAAAAATCTTTTTATATCTTGCATCGAAAAAAAATTAAATCAATAATAAAAAGATCAATCACATATTTCACCCAAGTAGTTAATCGCAGTAAAATTAAATGCAGAAAATAATCAGAAAGAACACACCATATTTATAGTGGTTCGGTCCAACCTGACCTATGTCCACTCCTCGGAGGCACCCTCCGAGTATTGCACTACACCTTTAGTGACTCTCCTTTAGCCCCCACAGATAGGCGGAGATGCCCTTACAAAATCACTTCCACCTTCCCCGGTGCGGCGGAGTAGCTGGGTCCTTCAACACCAAAGAGATCTTCTTCTTCCCAAAACTTTCCTAGAGACGACCCTTGAATCTGATGGTACTTAGGTGCAAGCTTGCCTGAGCAACCGTGAGAACCCCCTCACACTCCCTCGAAAATCTCCCTTCCAAGGCTCTTTTCCCTCTCAAACTCCACCCTTTCCTCTCTCCCTTTCAAGCTCTCTCTTCAAGTTTTCTCCAAAAGAAACGAAGCCTCAATGGCTGCCAAAGGCACCTATCAAGTGTCTTGAGAAAGCTTAAAAAGAGAGCTCCAAAAAACACTCCCAAAACAATTCTGACGGTAAAGATCATCCGGGACGATCGCAGGATCGTCCAGGATGATGTGCTCCAAAAGACGGCTTTAGAAAATCCTAAAAACTCAATTCTGCCGCCAAAAATTATCCAGGACGATCGCATGATCGTCTAGGACGATGTGTAGAATTTGACCTGATAGCCCAGGACGATCACCTGGACGATATGTTCAAATTTGCACTAATCATCTTGGATGATTATAAGATCATCCACAATGATTAGAATATCAAATTAAGTAGATTTAATTGACTAATCATAGGATTAATTCAGGCAACACTATCATAGATCGTCCAGTATGATATGAATCGTCCTGGACGATTAGACCAAAAACTGAACTTAAAGTCTTGCCTAAATTATTATGGCGGCTAGGGTTTTGAGATCATATTGGATCGTCCAGGCCGATTAGTTCAATGAACAGATCATCCTGGATGATCTAAAATCGTCCAGTATAATTTATTCAAATGTTGAAATTCTAGTTTTGACAGATCTCACTCCCCCTAAGAATGTATGTACATGATCACAAGCAAGCATACACTCTTACAGGACTTGACTCAAAAAATTAAAAAGTACATCAAATGAGAATTATAAGAATCACACATCATAACTTATTCTACCCGTTCTTGAGCCTTGATTCTTTGTTGGATGGTGCATGCTGTTTCCTGAAATGTTAGTATACACACAAATAAATATACATTCCAAATATTAAGAGATGTGAGCCATAATATTTGTTATCATCAAAATAAGAACTCGTGAGCTCAAGTCGTAATAATCTCCCCCTTTTTAATGATGGCAAACATTACTAGTTGAATTTACAAATAAAAAGTATTTTCTCCTAATCTCCCCCTCCCTAAGAAAACACTTTTTAAAATCGGGAGAAATCTTTTTTTTTATTTAAAAAAAAAACTACAAAAATATAATAAATAAAAATAAACTTCACAAATACAACAGTACGTTCTCCCCCTTTAACATTATCAAAAAGAAGAGGAGCATAGAAAAACAAAATAGAAAAAATAGACTAAAAGATCAAACACGGTCCCTGATCTGGTTAAAAAAATTTGAAAAAATATTTTGAAATATCAAGAATTTTCTTGTAATGAGAAAGTCACCTCTTGATTTTATCCAAAAGCTTAGTAAGGTATGAATTGACTACTCATCACCCAGAAAGGTTAGAGATTCAAAAATTATCAATCTAGGCTCAGGTTTTAAAAAGGCTAAAAAACTTTTTAAGACAATATCTTAATCAAGGAACAAATTAGATAAGAAAATAAAAATCTTTCAAAACTCCTTTCATGAAACATATCTAATAGAATATTAATACAAAGTAATGAATCAAAAATCTTAATTTTCAAGCTCAAGTAATGAATTTATCAGAAAGATATGGGTTTTCTAAACTTTAAAGATTAATAAGAAGGAAAGCTAACTTTTGTGGGCTCATTTTAGGCCTCTTTTCATTTTGGCGCCATTTGCGCATCTTTTAATTTTAGATATACTTTGTGTATCCTTCTATTTTTGGCGACATTGCGCATCTTTTAATTTTTGTAATTTGCCTTCCTTTCTAAATCTTTAAAATTAGCAAACCTTATTCTTTTGATAAAGATGAATAACCTGAATAAGATAATTTTGAAGTTGGTTCAATAATTTGTAAAAGATTCCTATGAGATAAACAAAATGTTGGGAGATGAAATAAGTTTCAATTTCAAAAATCATATTATAGTTTGAAATAAATTTTGAATCAAAAGTGAAATAACCTAACATAAAGAAATAAGATAGAGAGAAAAAATCATGAGTTTCCGTCATTTGCTTCATTTTAGAGAAATCAACCACAACGTACATAGAACTTTTAGAAAAATAGGAGGTAAATTTTTCATTTTTAGAAAATATGATCTTTAAAATATAATTTTAATTTTCTAAAGTGTAACAAAAATAAAAAGTGATATGTGTGTGCTGATCAGAGAAATAACTAAAACAACAAAGAAACTAATTTTTAAAAAATTTAAAAGAAAAACAAAAATAATAATAAAACATAAAAAACACAACGAATAAAAATCACAAACAACAAAAGTAAAAATACAAAAACAAACACAAGCAAAACAAATTTATATCATCTCGCTCCTGATCTGATGATTCAGAAGCTAGGTCTGCCCAAGAGATTTTTTGCTTTGCATTATTTGCCCTTATTACAATTTGCTTAGCTTTACCCTTTTCCTTTTCAGGAAGGATTTTTAAGTTCGGGCATTGATTTTTCATATGTCCAAGTTTCCTACATCCAAACTAAATGACATCAGAAGAAATCTTAATATTTTACCTTTTTTTACCTTTATTTCACTTTTGTTGATGTTGATGCTTATGCTTTGAGTCGCTTTTCTCAATGTCTTCAGCTTTCAGTACTATAGTTTCACCTGCATCCAAAAGCTTTTGACCCAAACCTTTCTCGTAGGCAATGAGTGAGCCAATCAAATTATCAATAGAATATTCGTTTAACTTTTTTGATTCACAAATAACAACAACTTTGGCATCAAACTTATTAAGCAGGCAACGTAGAATTTTATTGATCTTTTCAAAGTTTGAAAATTCTTTATCTAAAGCATATAATGATGTCACAATTTGAGTAAACCTAATATACATGTCTAAGATCGTCTCATAAGGTTTCATGCTAAAAAGTTCATAATCATGCAATAGAATATTCAACTTAGATTGCTTAACTTCACTAGTTCCTTCGTATATAATGCATAGTTTATTCCAAATTTCTTTGCCAGTAGTACATGTAGATATTATCATGCAATAATCAGAATTTAAAGCACAGAAAAAATAATTTAAACATTTAACATTTAATTGAGTATTGATCTGATCTACTCTACTCCATTCAAAAAAAATGAATATCAACTTTGATTCCATCTATAATACGTGACAGTACAGAATAACTAGTTTGAATCATATGCCATATGCGATAATCTATTGATTTCAATAAAGTAGACATGCAAAATTTTTCAAAATTTAAAAGTAATATTTTCAAATAAAGGTGGTCTAGTAATGGAATAACCTTCAGTGATGTTTCTATTTCCAAAGTTAGCCATAGATCAAATTTAAAAGTTTTTCAAAACTAGATTTTATGAATCCCGCTCTGATACCACTTGAAAGTTCGATAGGGATGTTAAGCCCTTGTGAACTAGTCCCGAGGCTAACCAAGAGAGGGGTGAATTTGATATTTAAAAACTTTTTTAAATAAAAAGAAAAATCTTTTTATATCTTGCAGAGGAAATAAATTAAATCAATAATAAAAAGATCAATCACAGATTTCACCCAAGTAGTTAATCGCAGTAAAATTAAATGCAGAAAATAATCAGAAAGAACACACCAGATTTATAGTGGTTCGGTCCAACCTGAACTACGTCCACTCCTCGGAGGCACCCTCCGAGTATTGCACTACACCTTTAGTGACTCTCCTTTAGCCCCCACAGCTAGGCGAAGAAGCCCTTACAAAATCACTTCCACCTTCCCCGGTGCGGTGGAGTAGCCGGGTCCTTCAACACGAAAGAGATCTTCTTCTTCCCAAAACTTCCCTCGAGATGACCCTTGAATCCGATGGTACTTAGGTGCAAGCTTGCCAGAGCAACCGTGAGAACCCCCTCACACTCCCTCGAAAATCCCCCTTTCAAGGCTCTTCTCCCTCTCAAACTCCACCCTTTCCTCTCTCCCTTTCAAGCTCTCTCTTCAAGTCTTCTTCAAAAGAAATGAAGCCTCAATGGTTGTCAAAGACTCCTATCAAGTCCCTTGAGAAAGCATAAAAAGAGAGCTCCCAAAACCCTTCCAAATCAATTCTGGCGGTAAAGATCGTCCAGGATGATCGCAGGATCGTCCAGGATGATCGCAGGATCGTCCAGGATGATCACAGGATCGTCCAGGATGATATGCTCCAAAAGATGGCTTCAGAAAACCCTAAAAACTCAATTCTGCCGCCAATAATTGTCCAAGACGATCGCAGGATCGTCCAGGATGATATGCAAAATTTGACCTGATAGTCCAGGACGATCACCTGGATGATATGTTCAAATTTGCACTAATCTTCCAGGATGATTATAAGATCGTCCATAATAATTAAAATATCAAATTAAGTAGATTTAATTGACTAATCATAGGATTAATTTAGGAAATATTATCATAGATCGTCCAGTATGATATGGATCGTCCTGGACGATTAGACCAAAAACTGAACTTAAAATCTTGCTTAAATTATTATGGCGGCTAGGGTTTTGAGATCATATTGGATCGTCTAGGATGCTAGTATGATTTATTCAAAAGTTGAACTTCTAGTTTTGACAGATCTCACTCCCCCTAAGAATGTGTGTACATGATTACAAGCAAGCATACACCCTTATAGGACTTGACTCAAAAAATCAAAAAGTACATCAAATAAAAATTATAAGAATCACACATCATAACCTATTTTACCTGTTATTGAGCCTTGATTCTTTGCTGGATGGTGCATGCTGTTTCGTGAAATGTTAGTATACACATAAATAAATATACATTCCAAATATTAGGAGATGTGAGTCATAATATTGTTATCATCAAAATAATAACTCGTGAGCCCAAGTCGTAACAATCTCCCCCTTTTTGATGATGGCAAACATTCCTAGTTGAATTTGCAAATAAAAAGCATTTTCTTCTAATCTCCCCCTCACTAAGAAAAGACTTTTTAAAATAGAGAGAAATCTTTTTTTATTTATTTTAAAAAAACTACAGAAATACAACAAATCAAAATAAACTTCACAAATACAATAGTACATTCTCCCCCTTTGACATTATCAAAAAGAAGATGAGCATAGAAAAACAAAATAGAAAAAATAGACTAAAAGATTAAACACGGTCCCTGATCTGAATTAAAAAAATTTGAAAAAATATTTTGAAATATCAAGAATTTTCTTGTAATGAGAAAGTCACCTCTTGATTTTATCCAAAAGCTTAGTAAGGTATGAATTGACAACTCATAACCTAGAAAGGTTAGAGATTCAAAAATTATTAATCCATGCTCAGGTTTTAAAAATGCTAAAAAACTTTTTAAGACAATATCTAAATCAAGGAACAAATTAGATAAGGAAACAAAAATCTTTCAAAACTCCTTTTCATGAAATATATCTAATAGAAGACTAATGCAAAGTAATGAATCAAAAGTCTTGATTTTCAAGCTCAAGTAACAAATTTGTAAAAAAAATATGGGTTTTCTAAACTTTAGAGATTTACAAGAAGGGAAGCTAACTTTTTGTGGGCTCATTTTATGCCTCTTTTCATTTTGGCACCCTTTGAGAATCTTTTAATTTTAGATACACTTTATGTATCCTTCCATTTTTGGCGACATTGCGCATCTTTTAATTTTTGTAATTTTCCTTCCTGTCTAAATCTTTAAAATTAGAAAACTTTATTCTTTTGATAAAGATGAATACTTGAATAAGATAATTTTAAAGTTGGTTCAATAATTTGTAAAAGATTTTTATGAGATGATAAAATATTGGGAGATGAAAAAAGTTTCAATTTCAAAAACCAATTTATAATTTGAAATATATTTTGAATCAAAAGTGAAATAACCTAACATAAAGAAATAAGATGGAGAGACAAAATCATGAGTTTCCTTCTTTTGCTTGATTTTAAAGAAATCAACCACAACTTACATAGAATTTTTAGAAAAATAGGAGGCAAATTTTCCATTTTTAAAAAATATGATCTTTGAAATATAATTTTGATTTTTTAAAGTGTAACTAAAATAAAAAGTGATATGTATGTGCTGATCTGAGAAATAACTAAAATAATAAAGAAACTAATTTTTAAAAAATTTAAAAGAAAAATAAAAAAATAATAAAATATAAAAAATACAACGGATAAAAATCACAAACAATAAAAGTAAAAACACAAAAACAAACACAAGCAAAACTAATTCATATCATCTCGCTCCTGATCTGATGATTTAGAAGCTAGGTCTGCCCAAGAAATTTTTTACTTTGCATTATTTGCCCTTATTATAATTTGCTTAGCTTTACCCTTTTCCTTTTTAGGAAGGATTTTTAAGTTCGGGCATTGATTTTTCATATGTCCAAGTTTCCTACATCCAAAGTAAATAACATCAGAAGAAATCTTAACATTTTTACCTTTTTTACCATTGTTCCACTTTTGGTGATGTTGATGCTTGTGCTTTGAGTCGCTTTCCTCAATGTCTTCAGCTTTCAGTACTATAATTTCACCTGCATCCAAAAGCTTTTAACCCAAACCTTTCTCGTATGCAATGAGTGAGCCAATCAAATTATCAATAGAATATTCATCTAACTTTTTTGATTCACAAATAGCAACAACTTTAGCATTAAACTTATCAATCAGGCAACATAGAATTTTATTGATCTTTTCAAAGCTTGAAAATTCTTTACCTAAAGCATGTAATGATGTCATAATTTAAGTAAACCTAGTATACATGTCTAAGATCGTCTCATAAGATTTCATGCTAAAAAGTTCATAATCATCCATTAGAATATTCAACTTAGATTGCTTTACTTCACTAGTTCCTTCGTATGCAATACATAGTTTATCCCAAATTTCTTTGCCAGTAGTACATGTAGATATTATCATGCAATCATCAGAATTTAAAGCACAGAAAAAATAATTCAAAAATTTAGTATTTAATTGAGCATTGATCTGATCTACTCTACTCCATTCAAAAAAAGGAATATCTATTTTGATTCCATCTAAAATACGTGACGGTACAGAATAACCAGTTTGAATCATATGCCATATGTGATAATCTATTAATTTTAAGAAAGTAGACATGCAAATTTTTCAAAAATTAAAAGTAATATTTTTAAATAAAGGTGGTCTGGTAATGGAATAACCTTCAGTGATGTTTCTATTTCCAAAATTAGCCATGGATCAAATTCAAAAATTTTTCAAAACTAGATTTTATGAATCCCGCTATGATACCACTTGAACGTTCAATAGGGATGTTAAGCCCTTGTGAACTAGTCCCGAGGCTAACCAAGTGGGGGGGTCAATTGGATATTTAAAAACTTCTTTAAATAAAAAGAAAAATCTTTTTATATCTTGCAGCGGAAATAAATTAAATCAATAATAAAAAGATCAATCACAGATTTCACCCAAGTAGTTAGCCGCTGTAAAATTAAATGCAAAAAATAATCAGAAAGAACACACCAGATTTAGAGTGGTTCGATCCAACCTGACCTACGTCCACTCCTCGGAGGCACCCTCCGAGTATTGCACTACACCTTTAGTGACTCTCCTTTAGCCCCCACAGCCAGGCGGAGAAGCCCTTACAAAATCACTTCCACCTTCCCCGGTGCGGCGGAGTAGTCGGGTCCTTCAACACCAAAGAGATCTTCTTCTTCCCAAAACTTCCCTCGAGATGACCCTTGAATTCGATGGTACTTAGATGCAAGCTTGCCGGAGCAATCGTGAGAACCCCCTCACACTCCCTCGAAAATCCCCTTCCAAGGCTCTTCTCCCTCTCAAACTCCACCATTTCCTCTCTCTCTCTTTCAAGCTCTCTCTTCAAGTTTTCTTCAAAAGAAATGAAGCCTCAATGGCTGCCAAAGACACCTATCAAGTGCCTTGAGAAAGATTAAAAAGAGAGCTCCAAAAACCCTTCCAAATTAATTCTGGTGGTAAAGATCATCCAGGATGATCGCATGATCGTCCAGGATGATCGCAGGATCGTCCAGGATGATCGCAGGATCGTCCAGGATGATGTGCTCCAAATGATGGCTTCAGAAAACCCTAAAACTCAATTCTACCGTCAAAAATCATCCAGGATGATCGCAGGATCGTCCAGGATGATGTGCAGAATTTGACCTGATAGTCCAGGACGATCACCTAGACGATCTCCTGGACTATATGTTCAAATTTGCACTAATCCTCTAGGATGATTATAAGATCATCTATAATGATTAGAATATCAAATTAATCAGATTTAATTGACTAATCATAGGATTAATTTAGGCAACATTATCATAGATCGTCCAGTACGATATAGATCATCCTGGACGATTAGACCAAAAACTGAACTTAAAATCTTACCTAAATTATTATGGTGGCTAGGGTTTTGAGATCATATTGGATCGTCGAGGATGATAGAAATATCATCCAGGACGATTAGTTCAATGAACAGATCATCCTGGACGATCTAAAATCATCTAGTATGATTTATTCAAAAGTTTAACTTCTGGTTTTGACAGATCTCACTCCCCCTAAGAATGTGTGTACATGATCACAAGCAAGCATACACCCTTACAGAACTTGACTCAAAAAATCAAAAAGTTCATCAAATGAGAATTATAAGAATCACACATCATAACCTATTCTACCCATTCTTGAGCATTGATTCTTTGTTTGATGGTGCATGATGTTTCCTGAAATATTAGTATACACATAAATAAATATACATTCCAAATATTAGGAGATGTGAGCCATAATATTTGTTATCATCAAAACAAGAACTCGTGAGCTCAAGTCGTAACACCATGACCTATATCCACTCCCCAGAGTCCTTCTTATGAAAATTACACTAATCACTATAGTATCTCTTCTTTTTCCTGCATAGCAAGGTGGGGAAGCCCTTACAAGAATCCCTTCCACCAACCCTCATGTGGCAGAGAATTGAAAGCTATGTCATCCTCTGGGGACGGCAGCGAACATTCAATCCTTTTTCTCTCTCATGGAGATGGCAAAAAACCATAATTCTTCTTCTCCTTCCTAGAGATAGTAGAGAACCATAATCCTTTTTCTCCCTCCTAGAGAAGGTAGAGAATCACAATCTCTTTCTTCCCTCCTAGAGATGGCAGAGAACCATAATCCTTTTTCTCCCTCCTAAAAAAGTTAGAGAACCACGACTGTCTTTGAGCTGAAGAACTTCTTCTTAGAGACACCCAAGAACCATAGATAGACACTTAGAGGAAACAAGGCAGGACACTTGCTTGGAGCAACCGTGTGACCCTTCACACTCTTTCTCCCTCACAAACAAGTTCTCCTTTTTTTCTTTCCAAAGCTCTTATAGATCCCTTCTCCAAGCTCTCTCTCATAAACACTCAGCAGCAAAAGACTTAAAATAAGTCTAATTAGATAGATTAAATATAAGGCCTAAAATATCCCTAGAATTTAATTCTGGCAACTCTGATCGTACAGTTCAATCCAAGATAATACAGTACGAGTTATTTAAATAATCCTATTAATATTGTATGAGGAATAAGGTGCTGTATAATTAGTTCAAAAATTTATGTTGATCATCCAATACGATTAGTTCAGATGATTTGGATTATCATCCCATATGATTAGCGATGATAAAATATCATCCCATATAAAGATCGAGACGTATAGTACGATTGGGTCCAATCATCCTGAACGATCTGGCTGGATCAATTAATCCAAAATCATTCCTTAATTACAAGATTAATTTAGGCAATATTTAATTATATCGTACCGTACTATACCTATCGTACGATATGATTAGTTCAAATTTTGAATTTTAAAATATTACCTAAATTGTGATTGGTGGATGGGATCTTCATTTAATTTGATCATCCTATATGATCTTAATCATTTAGTATGATTAGTTTAAATACTTTTAATTACACAATTAGCCATTTTATAATTTTTTTGATTAGTTGATCATACAATATGGTGGTGAGACCTGCAATGCTTTATGGTGCAGAATGTTGGCCATTAAAAGAGAAGCATAATACTAAGTTATGTGTTGCGGAGATGAGGATGCTTCGGTGGATGAGTGGATTTACTCTTAGAGACAGGATATGAAATGAGCATATACATGAAAAGGTTGGAGTAGCTCCAGTGGAGGATAAGATTAGAGAGAGTCGCCTTAGATGGTTTGGTCACATAAAACGGCGGCCTTCCGATGACCCAGTTAGGAAAGTAGAGGTATTAGATTTGACTTATGTTAAGAAAGGTAGAGGTAGACCTAAAAAGACTTGGTTAGAAAATATTAGAAATGATCTTTCTCTATTAGATTTAAACGAGAATTTGACTTTGAACCGGACACAATGGAGAAAAAGGATTCATGTTGCCGACCCGACGTAGTGGGACAAAGGCTTGTTATTGTTATTATATTGTAGTTGATCATACAATACGATATGGATCATATAGTATGATTAGTTCAAAACATTGAACTTCTAATTTTGTCACTATCATGAAAAGGTAAAATTACACTAAGTATAATATCCACTAAATATATAATTTGACTCAAGAAATGTAGAAATAAAAAAAAGTAAAATTACATACTCTTCTAGACATTTAATCCTATTCCACCCAATCTTGATATGAACACTTTTGCATAGTATATGGTGGACCTAAAATGTTAGTGCACAAGGAAAACAGATATATAATAATAGCAATTAATAGGAGATAGCATAGTAAGGAATCCAATAATGTTTGTTATCATCAAAATTATAGGACTTAGGTCCAAATTTGCAATAAAAAACACCTTGCTTAATAATAGCTAGACCCTTTTAAAACTATCATGATGGATTATTGCCTTACATCTAGTGAAATATGAATTATGTAACTAATGGTGTATTTTTTCCTTTAAATTTGAAGAAGAAAGATTTGAAGAATGGGGGAACACTAATGAGCAAGAGATGAAGATCATCCCAATCTTACTAGAGGAACCCATAATTCATGTAATAATGATTAAAGAAGTTAAGAAAAAGGTGTTTAAATACTACAACCCAAATGTTTGGGAGAAAATATTTCATTTCAAAATCTTAAACCAAAAAGCTAAATGTCGTAAGTCAGTAATGCTCCTTGGAAAAATTGGGATGTATATGGAACAAACATCATTAGTGAGTAAGCCGACCCTAGAGCATATGAACTACAAACATACACATGAAATGTAGGCCTAAAAACATGGAGTAGCAATGACTTGATGATCATTTACTCTTAAAAGACAAGTTTCTATTTTTATTATTATTCCATTTTTTTCTTTTTATTTTCACTTCTCAAAAGAATACCAGCCATTTGCGATAGTAAAAACTAATACATCTCTCTATTTTGATCCCATGGCAATATGAAAACTTTGGTCACTAGAATTCTATATGAACTCATTAAAATTATTAATACTTAGGGAACTCCACATTCACTTATTGAATATATTAGTACTCAGGGAAATTAGCACAAAAAACTAAGATTCATTGATTACATTACTTAGAGAAATTATGGCATTCAAAACATTATTCTTACTCATCACTCAACTCATAAACTTGGTATGTCTATAATTGGAACTTACTATTTATTACTACGCATCTTTCATGGATTTTAACTATTCTAATAATTTGGGTTTTCCCCTTTAGCTATTGTTCAATCTTAATTTTTAATCCAAAGTAACACATAAAATTTTGTGAGCATTATAAGATAAAGGTCTAATTGTAAAACTTAGACTCTCCCTTTGTGATAATATCTATAATGAGTAGTACAAGAAGTTCCTAATAACAATAAGTCTAGATGGTTTCCCCCTCAAAGATAAAGGCTTTGGTGATAGGTGGGCTGATCCATGACAATAATAACTTATCTAAAAAAAACTTTAAGAAAAGATTAAGAGAACTTATTAGTAAGAAAACTGACTATTATTGGCAAATTCAATGTGATATACTTGACTAAGAAATATTTTCAGAATAAACAAAGTCAACCTTGTCAAAAAGGCTCATTAAATAGAAAATAGACATATTTACATTTCATTTAAAAAAGAAAATGAATTCTAAAGTACAAATCACAAGTCATTATCTAAAGAATGCTTGCTATATACATAATAATGAATCTCCACTCTTACAGTTTTTGTGATCAATGCTTCTTACGTAAATAATGTTAACTCTAAAATGTTTACTTTACTCTGTAGGTCATCAATCCTCCACTCAATGGCAAACTTTGGATTTTATGCTTTTTTTATTAATCCTATCTTTAAAGCTCAGCAAGTATGCATCGACCTTCCAAGTGAATTTTGCTCAATGAGCCTATACATTTTGCTTGCCAAGATGGGTTGTTAGAGTGTAGTAAAGAAGTATTTATATTTCTTTGGAACCCAATCTAACTTTCCTAGAAAAGTTTTATTATTTTCCTTAATATACTTATGCAATTTTCCCAAAAAAAATTTGCTTTATAAATATGAGATAAAATGCTTAATCATTGACAAATTAAGTTTATCAGTTGTCAGTTCTTCTATGTGACCATGTAAGTACACAAAGAAATAACATGGTTAGGATCAAAGGCTACATAGTGTAATTTATTCATGGGAAAAATTTGGATCAATGCTAAAGTTAACAGCTACGCATTATTTTGTATCCTTGTGAAGGCTATCTTTCCTTCTTTATAACTATAGCTTGGCTTGGAATCCCTGAGAGAGTGATGATGAATAACTTTCTAGGTACCCTTATCCTTTCTACTCACTCCTTTTAACTACTTCTTAGGAGATATTTGTATAATATCAATCATTGAGGAAGTGCCTTCACTCGAGACACATTGGTGAAAACTCAATACTATAGTTGGCATCTCCTCATCATCACTAATAACAAGTTACTTTTTTTTCTATAGGGAGATCGAAATGCTCTTTGATACATCATCTAGAAATTCACATTAGTCCACCTCAGGTTAGCCAATATTAGACAAAGAAGAAAACTCTTTGAGAGTTTTTAAAACTAAAACTAATGTAAAGTGAAAACTTGAATAAAAATCCAATGATGGCATGTCATCATAGGAAAGGATAACTAAAAAACTGCTGAATTAATAATTTGTTTCAAGAAGATTGTATGAGTGGTTTAGTCACATCAACAGAAGATGTGGAAGTATAAATGGTATAGATATGGTGGTCAATCTACACTCAACTGAATGAGATCCTTATTTCTAACATAGCTCTAACTTTTCTTAATATGGAGGAGTTTTAGTTCTTCGATAATCTTTGAGAAAGATTAAGCTAAGGAAATGGGAAACAAACTTAGGCTATAATTAATCAAAGCATTGGATGATATTTTCTACCTTGGAATTAATTGAAGATGTAGAGGGAGGTTAAATTGATCATGACTGAAACATAACTTATCATCTATCAATAAGTTTTGAATGTTCCTTTTTTCTAGAACTCAGACATGAAAATCTTCATCACACTTAAATTCCCTTTGTAATGACTTAAAAGTTGTACTTAGTAACCGACTTAAAAAACATCAGGTACTCCTTCATAAAGTTCTCAGTGTAGCTCAAGAAGACCTTGGACATTATTTTCTAACATGAATAATCCATGAAGGAGAAGAAGAACAAAATGAGTAAAAATGTAAAAAAGAGTTTCCATTATTAAACATAGTAGTGATCCATAGAAGATAAAGTTTCACACAGTCAATTCAAACATGTCATATAACAAAGATACGTAGGATTTGAAGTAAATATAAGTAAACAAAAAATATATTTTTATTTTTGATGCAACTAGTTCACATATTATCTATTACAAAATTAGCTTTATTAAGCAGGCTGTATATGAGTAACTAGCACATTCTTGAACTCGATGGAAAGATACACTCCTCCCAATAAAGCCTACCCCACTGAATAAAAAAATACCTATTTAGTTTGCAATCCTTCTCAAATAAAATGGTGAAGTATGAACTCAGCCCCACTAATGAAGTATTTAATTTAGGAAGAAGCAACACTCCTCTTCCAAAAGATTACCTCACACTTCAAGCTATCCAACTCCAACATAATATTGTTGGAAATGTGTAGAAATAGCATTTTGGTGAGTAGAGAGTGCCACATAACCTTCCATTCAGTTCCCAAGATGAATTCTCTTAGAATCCTTAAAACGTTGTAGCACCTTGACCCTTTTAGTGGTCCTCAACTTCTAAAGTTGGAAGTTATTCTATAACCAAGGTTCAAACATTTATTAATAGGAGACCATGAGTTTGGCACATTAAGGAAATTTTTGACTAATGTTTCCTCTTTAATTGTAGCAATAATATCAACTATCTCTATTTGTTTATCACCAACATGGAAGGGAGAATCAACCACCTAATTAGTCTTAGCAGAAGGTACTTGACCAAGAGGAATAATAATGACAACATTATATAGTTTTTATATAATCTCCATCCATGATAAAGTTGGCTTGCCACTAACCCCTTTAGGTTAAGAAAATTAACCATGAAGCACACTAATAGTAAGCACCTTGGCAAGAATTTAATTCTTTATGCTTTCATCAACCTCCTCCTTTATCATTTTCGAAGAAGGAGAGTATAAAGATTCTTTCAAATCTCTCTTATTTTCATGATCATTATTTTTTAGCACCAGCATCCAAAAAACCTCCTACCTTGAAAACTTCTTGGTGTAATTAGTCATTCTTAGGGGAAAAAAGAAGAAGTTCAAATTGAGCTATATCTTAAGGAGACCAAGGAGATTATTTATAGATTTTCTAATAAAATAATATAAATTAATGATTTATTTTTTTCAAATCACTAACTCAATAGAAAATTAATATTATTTTCTCTTCTTATTAGTTTTGTAATTGTCTTCCAAAGATGCAAAAGAAGTAGAAAACTATATGTACATCCATCTATCCTTTGGGCCCAATTAAATTTAAGTTAGCTTAATTTAGGGATGTTTGGTAGAAAGAGTGGGACAATATCATAAACTCATCAAAATGTGTTGACTCATAAGAGCTTGCCTAATTATAACTATAGAGAGTTTGTTGAAGCATATTTGACTTTAAGTAAGATAGGTCTACATGTCTAAAACTTAACTCTCCTAAACTAATCCAGCTAAACTGTAAACTCTTTTAGATGAAATTAGTAACCACATTTTCATAAAGTCAAAACATTTCTCAAATTGAGATTTTAGCTAATGAACAACTTGTCATTGGCTCACTAGATGATAAAATTATATTTACTTAAAATATTTGCTATGCAACCCTTATAATTAAATTGGAAAAGCCATAAAAAAAACTTATCGTATATTTTTAATAACACCAAATCTCAAGTCTAAGCATATAAAATAAAGCTTAAGAGGGGAGGCTAAGATCATGATGTCATTTGAATTCAAATTCTATAACTATTAATAATCTAAAAAAACTCTCTATAATAATATAGTTGTATTAGTCTCATAGTGTATTATGAGTAAATTCAAATATTATCTACAAACAAAATTGGATTCAACATGAATGATGTTATGTCATATAATCCAACTGATTGTATAATGTCTGGTTGATCAAAGTGGTTCTGCAATGAATTGTGATAATTCTGATAGAGACCTAATACTTGTTAAAGCCTTATTCAAACTATATAAAGTTTTTTTTTGGTTAAAACCCCCAGACCGGACTACGTGTTAATATCAAAAAAAAATACAAGGTCCTTAAAGAGACCTCCAGCTCGCTACTACTCCGAAGAGCTACAATAAAAATCAAAAAAGATCCTAAGAGGCGGATATCCCTACTAAGCACAATTACTTAGAAACCTAATAACATTATAGAAACCCAAAAAGAAAGGGAAAAAAGAACACAATCAGCACTGCCTTTCCACCCAAATCTGTGCCCTGCACAAAACGAGAACAAGTCTCCAAAAACCTAAAAAAAAGGCCTGCAAGAACACTAGACAAAATATTAAAAAACAACAGGGAAAATATAATATAGAAATAAAAATAGATAAGCTAATAACATAAACACTGCAAATCAAAATTTGGAAAAATTAGAATGATATTAAGATAGTCCATACACTTTTCGTTATTGATTCTAAAGAGCTGCAGCAACCGAATATAATAACTGGTAACAATCAGATTAGCACAACAGTTATAAACCAAGTCCCCCTCATAAATAAAGCTAGTAAAGAGAACAGTTTGAACCGCATAAGATAATGTTTGGCAATAGAATCTTCACCTGTAACCCACACGAATACCAATCCAGAACCCAAAAACATTAGGAAATAAGCCACTGCTACAAATAACCTCAAAAAGATTAAAAATAGGAATACTACACTGGAAAGGCAAAGACATGAGAAAAATAGTTAGAACAAAGCTTAGCAGTGTAGTATCAATACCATTAATATTAAACCCCAATTGCCACTCGAATCCAATCCCTGTACTAGCAGTAAGGGAGGAGACGGAGTAATAATAGGAAGCAAAATACTTTGTACCAGAGATGCCAACACAACACAACTTCACAACCCAGCTGTCCCAGAAGAAAAATAACCCCAAAAACTAGATCAAATGCCAACAATTACACCCTAAAGGTCCATCATACACAACAAACTCCATGGAATAAGGATGAGGAAAAACCACGGCCAAACAACCCACATGACTACACCAAAGGAATGGAGAGCGATAGAAAGGGGTAAAATCAGCAATAAAATGATTCCAATCATTGCTATGATCCAACCAATCACAACAAAAAGAACCCATCAGTAAATAATTAGTTTCATAGAAAATGTCACAGAAGATAGCATAATCCAAAGCCAGATGAAGAGAAAAAGAATCCAAATTTAACACCAAGATAAGCTGAGAGAATTGTCCCAAACCAACATAGAGGTGGAAACCAATCATATAAAAGAGGACAACAGAAAAAACTACAAATCCAAAACATACAGCAAAAAGCCAACAGAAACCAAAAATAAGGACACCTGACATAAGGCATCCCCAACCGATCAAGTCTAGTTAAACCCAGCAGTTTGGATGGAAGAGAAGACCCCCCAAACTCCACAAAATCCAATCGATTGCAATCTAAATCAGCTAAAAAATCAGCAGCAGTATTGCCTTCCCTAAATATTTGGGAAACAATAAAATTGATATGGGCCAACCACTGTTTAATCTCTCTAATGATATAAAAGTAAGAAGGCTTAAAAATATCCTTTTAAGTAATGTAATGAATCACAAGCTTAGCATCCATCTCAATCCAGACATTAGTAATCCCTAAAGAAATGCATAACTGTAGCCCATACGTTAAGGCCTGAATCTCAGCTAAGAGAGCATTCTTGACATCTGCGGAACCTGTAAAAGCAATAATGACTTGACCGGAAGAATCGTGAATAAGGCCACCACAACCAGCTTTCTCATTTTTAAAGGAACCATCAATATTGAGTTTGTAACAGCCCAAAAGGGGTTTAATCCACTTACCCAATTTGTCTTGAAAGGATGACAAAAAGTCTCAGTATTAATACCAAAATAATCGGCAGTTTGAAAACAATCCTTAAAATACTCAAAATTAATCAATTTAGCTAAATATAAATGCCTCACTTTGTCTTTAATCTTGATGATGATGGTCGATGAATTCATAGTAATGCTTTCATGCTTTGCCTCGTTCCTACTTTTCCGAAGAAACTAACAAATGATAATGGGTAAAACATTATGAATATGCTTCTTAGAGGGGACCATCCGGTCATGTAGGATATTAATAATGTTGGTATATGCCTTACAAAATTGGGAACCAAAAATATTGTCAAAATATAACCAAACTTTAATAGCAATGGGACCATTAGCAAAGACATGATTCAAAATTTCCATATAATAACAACATTGACATTTAGATACAATGGAAAAACCTTTTTTCATCAAAATAGAGTCAACAGGCATGTAATTGTTGAAAATCCTCCAAATTAAAATAGAATAAGAAATCGAAATACCTTTTTGCCAAATAGAAGATAAAATCCTCGAATAAGGGTGCAAAGTCCTAATAGAATTCCAGACCTCTTGGACCACAAAACTCCCATCATTAGATTTAGTAAATAAAATAGTATCTTCCTAATCAAGTTGTAAAGGAACTTTAAGAATAAGATTAATAACAAAATCAGGAATAATATTAATAAGAAAATTCATATTCCAAATTCCCTCATGAATAAAATAGGAAACTTTAGAAGCACTAGTAGTATGAGTATTAAGCAAAGTATCAATAGAGGAGATACCTAACCAATTATCTTGCCAAAAAAAAATGTCACCTCTCCCTAACCCCCATTGAAAAAATTTATTAACATCCCAATTAAAGGAACAAAGCCTTTTCTAGTTGAAAGAATCACCTTTTTTAAAAAAATAATTAAGAGTATGTTTGCCAACATAATATTTAGAGATCATGAACTTAGACCACAAACACTTCTTAGATCTAAAATTGTACCAAAGTTTATAAGAAAAACTAAGAGGCATGTCATCCAAGTTTTTAAAACCTAATTTACCTTCATCATTCATACCAGAACTCTTATTCCAAGAAGCCAAAATAATAGCCGATTTACCTTCCTTAGCTCCCCAGAGAAATTTGTTGAAAATTCTTTCAAGTCTATTACAAGTATTCATAGTCGGAGCTGAAGTATGAAATAAGTAGATAGGAACAGAGTGAAGAACACTTTTAATTAACATTAATCTACTGCCAAAAGAAAGGAAATTAAAAGCCCAAGTAGATATTTTTTTTTTTAATTTTTGAGAAAATATCCCCAAATAAATAGGACCGCTTTTTACCCTTAAAAAGAGGAGTGCCTAAATATTTAAGAGGTAAATGCTTATGCATAAAACCAAATCTATCATGAATGGATATGATTCTGTGTTGAAATATAGATTTAGCACAGATAAAACAACTTTTTTGAGGATTAAAAATTAAACCACTGGCCCTTTGAAACTTACCAAGAAAGTTAAAAAGAATATTAAGCATTTTTCTGGAGCCATTCGTAAAAATAATAAAATCATCAGCAAAGCTTAAATGGGAGATAGGGAAACCACCCATAGTATGGTATTGGAAAGAGGGATGTTTCCTAAAAAGCTCATTAAGACCTCTAGAAAGAAATTTAACAGCAATAATGAACAAAACAGGAGATAAAGGATCCCCTTGATGGAGCCCGTACATATATTTAAAAAAACCATAACTTTCCCATTAATAATAATATAGAAAAAATAATGTTCAATACTATTTTTAATGATGGTAATGAAATCATTATTGAAACCAAATAGATTCAATATAACATACAGAAAATCCCAACTAAGATTATCATACGCTTTGGTAATATCAACCTTGAAAATCACATTACCACCATAAATTTTTGCCTCCAAATCATGAACAAGTTCTTGAGCTAATAAAACATTATCAAAAATGGAGCAACCTTTCACAAAACTAGTTTGCTCAAGAGAGAAGATATTAGGGAGAATTAAAGCTAATCTAAACATAATTAATTTGGAATTAAGCTTGTTAAGAAAAGAACAAAGAATAATAAGACAAAAATCACTCCAATAATTAATAACATCACTTGTGGGAATTAAGGCAATAGTAGTAGAAGTAAAAAATTTGGGATAAGGATTACCTTTAAAGAAATTAATAACAACATTGACTAAGTCATCTTTAATGATGTGCCAAGTTTTTTGAAAAAATTTAGTAGTATAGCCATCCGGACCAGCAACAGAATCAGTATTCATATCTTTGAGGATTAACCAAATTTCCTCCTCAGTCGGCAATTTAGTTAGCATCAAATTATCCTCATTAGAACAAGCAAAAGAATAAAGGAGAAATCCAAATCTAAATCATGGATGAAATTTTTGTTGAAAACATCTTTGAAAAGAGTAACTCCAGACTCAACAACCAGATCAAGAGAATCATAATGAAAACCTTCAGGAGTGGAGATCTTATGAATATAATTAGTAACTTTTTTATAATTGGCAATATTATGAAAAAATTTAGTGTTTCTATCCACCTCAACTAAGAATTTGCAAGCATCTTTTTGTCTCCAATAAACCTCTTCTTGTTCTTGGAGATTCGCTAAATTGTCTTTGGCCTCATTCAAAGAAACCCTATTATCAACATTAGGATGATTTATAAAATTAATATCGGCCATCTCAACAAGTTTCTCAGCATCAATAATATTAGCAAATAAATTCTTGAAAATATATTTATTCCACCACTTCAAATTCTGTTTGAGCCTTTTCAACTTAAGCCAAAAATGACACATACCAACACTATTATTATTAGGAAATAAGAGAAAATGCCAATTAGTTTCAACATTACAGAGGAAAGAGTTATGCAACAATCACATATTTTGAAACCTAAAAGGAGAATAGGTAGCATTATCTTATAAAGTAATATTCAAGAGCCAAGGAGAATAATCAGATAGAGTTTTAGACAAATGTTCAATGTGAGTATTCTAATATTTAGAAATCCAAACATTATTGAAAAGAATACGATCCAAATGTTGCCACATGGTACCTTGGTTCCAAGTAAAAGCATTGCTAGAAAAACCAATATCATGTAAATTAGATATTAAAAGCATGTCATTAAAGTCTTCCATAGCCTGAAAATTAGGAGACTTCCCCTCGATTCTCTCAGCAGCACAAATAATAGTGTTAAAGTCTCCTCCCACCATCCAAGGTTCATAAGCATTAGAAGAAAAATTAGTAATTTATTTCCATAAAATTTTCCTATCAATTCTAGAGCAAGAAGCATAAACGAAGGAAGCATAACAAGAAAATTAAAAAAAGATAATATTAGTGTGAACAATTTGAGGAAAATCATTGATAATGCTAAGAGTAATAGTAGACTTCCAAAAAATCCAAATTTTGTTAGAGCAATTACTAAAAGAGCAATCAAACCCAAGTTTAGTACTCAACAAATTAAGCTTAGAAGAAGAAATTAAAGGCTTCAGCAAGACTAACACATTAACATTGTAAATTTTGCATAAGTTCTTAACCCTATCCCTAGAAGGAGAGTTACCAACTCCCCGAATATTCCAAATGAGAGCTTTAACCATTGGAAAAAAAATTATTGGAAGCTCGAGTAGCTCTAGAAGGCTGACCTTCAGTACAATGCTAAGCTGAGAGTTTAGCACTTTTAGATTTTTTCTTCCCAACTTTGATATAACCATTATCAATATTATTTGCAAGTTATTTAGAAGGAGTAGATAACATAGAAACATCATTTATACCTTTAGAATCTCCTACAGCAGATAAGGCTTGGTTTGAAACAATTTCTCCCTCCTCCCTATTCTCATCTTCCCTCCCTTCCTCATTCTCCAATTGCTCACCACTAGTAAAATTTAAAGTACAATGTTTCTTAGTCCCATCACCATCCTCATGAACATTTGAAGGATTATTAACTCCGGTTTGAGTATGGACCAAATTTTGTGAAGGTAATTTACTAAGTTCCATCGGGACATTCTCAATATTCAGATCAACCGATCCATCAATTTTGGTAAAATCATGAGCTTCCAATAAAGAATGGTTTTTCTCATTAGCTTCATCATCAATACTAGGGTTTTTTTAAGGAAGATTAGCCAAGTTGCCTTGGTCAGCTGTAGGATTTTTTGAAGGTAAAGTAACTATGTTTTCTTGATCAGCCAAATTATCATTGTTAACCTCTAAAGAGATGTGAACCTCATTTCTAATTAAATCATCATTAACAGAAAGAACAACTTTTTCCCCCTCTTTAATCCCCTTTTTAAGAAGAGGATGAGCCACAAATCATTCTTTAAAGGAATGGTCATGGACTTTGCAATGGGAAAAAAAATCTGGTATGTTTTCAAATTCGACCTTTTGCAAGTAACCCGAATTTTCAGATCCAAGCCACACCCACGAGGATGTTTTTGAGTAATGTCCATTTCCACCATAATACGAGCAACAGAAGGCCTGGATCTGGAAGTAGTAGCTTGGTCAAATTGCAGAGACCTTCCGAAAATGGATCCCAAAGCATGCAAAATGTGCAGGTTAAAAAAATGCAGCCTCAAATTTGAAAAAAAAAATCCATATAGGCACAATCGGTGACTCCTCTTTTATATCAAAGTAAGGAGTCCACTTTAGAAGTCTCATTTGATAGTTATTAATGTAATAAGACCATCTAGAAAAAATTTGGCTATAATCCAAATCATTAGACAACTGGATAGCCACATGCCTTGCATCTAATAAATTGTTAGAGAAAACACCAGACAGTTTAAGGTTACCAAAGAAAGTCCGAATGGAATCTAGATTTGGGTGACGAATGGAAAACTTCCCCACCAACATAAATTAATAGGGTGAAGCGAGTTTAACAATATCTTCTTCCGACATTAACAAAGATGGGAAACCTTTAACCGAAGACTTTATGAAAACAAAACCAGAATCTTTAGAAGGAGCATTGCCCGCAAGAACATCGCGAAAAGAACAAGATTTTGAGTTGAGATTGTTACCATTAGCACAAAAAAAACCCTTATTACCACCAACTGAGACCGACAGTGGATTACCCCAAGGGGGAGGATTAGATGAAGATGGAGCCGCCTCCATGAGGAAAAGAGGGAGATAAACCAAAGGCCCGAAGGCCCTAGGTTAGAATAAAGAGCAAAAGTATCCACGAAACCAATTAAAAAGAAATAAAACTAAGAAATCTGCAGTAAAAATCACAAATCGCAACAGTAGAAACCCAATCGCTAGAGGATTGCATGGAGAAAGAGCCGTTAGCCACGTTTCAACTCTAAAACTATATAAATTTTAAATGTTTGTATCATATGCATATTTGAACCTTGGTTAAATCTTATTTATAGATGTTTGAGCCTAATTAAAAAAATGTTTGTACCTTATTTGAACTATGACCACACATTGTTCAAATATTTCATAAATAATTCAAATATTATTTGAATATTATTTAAATATGGTTAGAATGATATTTTGACCTCAGATGGCTTATTTGAACAAAGTTTGAACATGTGTTCAAATTATGTTCGAACATGTTTGAGAAATGTGAATAATGCTAAAACTATATTCGAGCATAATTTAAATAAGAATTACACAATATTTGAACAATGCCCAAACACCATGCAAATACATGTTACAGTATATAGTGGTACCGTGCTTATATTTTGAGCCACAATTTTTAAGGGAAGTCAGATATTAATATTCTTATATTGTATGAAGAAGAATTTAAAAAAAATAGTTAAGTCGATTAAATATTTTTAGGAAAACTAAGTAAAGGATTGATGATTTAAGGAAGTATTTCCCTAGAAAATCTCATTAATCTTATAAATAAAGTTACAAAGATTGAAAAGAACTAATTTATTATGAAATTATAAATGATGCATCACATTAATGGAGTAAATATCATGACATCAATACCTCCAACAAAGATAACAACAACAACATAATGTAATCTTACTTTTTATTGACTGAAATATCCATATCTATTCAACATTAATTTCTCATTTTTTGTATATTACTCCCAAAAAGTTAATTCCAAATTATAGTGCAAATAAGAAAGATACAAGGTTACTCAGCCCATCATCTTTTACTAATTAAAGATTTGAAGATGGTGATGATGTGTGCATAAAGGATGTCATTGAAGGTAGACATAGATGAGGCAAATAAAGGTTATGATATGGACATAAAAAATGTTGATGATGGGGGCTCTATTGATGTCCTAATACTAAAGCATCAATTAGAGATTACAACACCATTTTTTTGAAGTACCTAAAATTAGAAAGCCAATGAGGACTTCTAATTCTTCATATAACAAGGGGCAAAAAGCAATAATTCATGAAATATAGAAAATATGGGTAGTTAAAGGCTAAAAGAAATAATTAATAATGTAAAGAATACATGGAAACTTACTATCCAATAAGGGTTAGTTCTTGAAAGTACCTCTAATATAATGGTTGCATATATCATAACCTCATTCTCGAGTATGCCTTCAATGTATTTAGAAGTTGAGCAATTTTTTTAGAGCAAAGATGAGGTAAAGAGTAATTTATATCTACATTCAATGAAGAACTTTTAATTAAAGATAAATAAATTATGTAATGATATTTAGTATATGATTTACAGTTTGGAAAAGTATTCATAGAGCTTACAAGCTATAAATTTAGCAAAGTAAATATTCTTGATATTATAAGCCATGATTTCTAATACCATTGCACTTTGGATTTTAGATTAGAAGACCATCGGCAAGAATAATTATGATGTATTGAACATATAATCAATGTTAACTTTATTGGATCTAAACCTAATTTTAAGTCAAAGATGATAATATCATAAGTAGAGAGGGATTAGTATATTAAATTATCTTAAGGAAAAGCTTGGTGATGATGAATTCATCACATATATGAAAGAGGGTTCGTAGAAGCATCCTTTCAAAAATTATCATAACATATGACTGTCGACGAAGATCAAGAGGGGGATGGAAAAAGGCGAAGGAGAGAGAACGTCTGAGATTTTCTAGAGAGAGAAAGTACGTTGTTTTTTTTTCAAATTTTAATTTCACGGTTTTTCAATCGTCCATTGCGGCTGAGTGTTTGGCCATGGCGACGGAGGGCCGCCGGGTGTCGTTGCCCTTATCGGAATCTATTGATCTCCGGCTTGGTGCAGCAGTGGATAGTCAAGGTGTTATTGACCATCGATGAAGATCAAGAGGAGATTTGGTCATTTCTGATACAATTGTCACGCAGCAAGGTAATGTTTCCCTTGTTGAAGGTAAGGGAAAAATGGTAGCTTCATCTCCTGATAAGAAGTTTGCGATGCCTAAGGTTGTTCACAATTTCTCTCCTGATCCGGGGGCTTCATCCTCGGAAATGAAAATCTTTGTGAATCGGTTTGGAAATTCAAGTGCAATCTCTGTCTTTGACAGCAAGATAAACGCAAATTCCATCAATTCGGTGAACAAAGACTTTCATTCCCACAATAAGCCTCCGGTTTCAACAGAGAAATCCTTAGGTGTGGTGGACACTGGTGTTGACACTGCAAAGGAGGATAATCAGAGGAATTCAAATTCGGATCTGTTGGAAGTCAGGAAAAGCGTTTCTGCGGATTTAAGAGGCTGTTTAACAACACCTACTAATCTTGTTAGAATAGAGGTTAATCCTCATGGGTTCAAGTCTGGTCTGATTAATAAAGAGAGTTCTTTTGTGGACAAGGTGACTGGTGCTTTGCCTAAGAAGAGTATAACTGGTGATACAATTGGTAAGGCTAAACCTTACGTCATGTTAAACTTCAAGGCTGAGGATGTTATGTTGTTTGATGATGGTGTGGCAGTAAAGCTATGTGAAGAAACTGAAAATATCAATGCCAAGAAATTAGTTAATTCATTGGTATTTAAGGTGTTCGGTAGGGAGATGGCATCACACGTGGTTGCGTGGGAAGTAAGGCGTCAATGGAACAAGCTTGGCAAATTTCACTTCACTACGCTTGGTAATGGCTGGTTTTTGTGTTCATTCAATGAATATGAATCGATGGAGGCTGTTCTTTCAGGAGGGCCATGGTTCGTGAATGATCACATTATAGGCTTGGAAAAATGGAATCCAGAGTTTTCCACATTGTCTATGAAGGGTCTTACCTCTTCGATTTGGATCAGGATGGCTCATCTTCCCCTTCAGTGCTGGGATGAGCATAATATTACAATGATCGCATCCAGGATTGGCATTCCCCTGATGTTGGATGGAAATTCATTTCAATGGGGGAGGAGAGAATTTGCAAGAGTGTGTGTGAGAGTAAAGATTGATCAAAAGCTTCCGATTGGGGTTTGGGTTGAAGGCATTTTAGGGAGATTTTTTTAAAGGATTGATATGAAAAAATCTCTTCATTTTGTTTCCATTGCGGGATGATTGGTCATGAAAAACAAGATTGTGGTAAGGAAAATTTTGTTCCATTGGTAAAGATGGGAACTAGCAAAGATGGTGTGATGGAAAATGGTGAGGGAAATAGAACTGAGGGGGAAAATTCCACTTCTTACGGCTCGTGGATTCTGGTTAAGCGAAAGGCAAGAGGCAGTGGTCCACGTAGAGGTGTTGGAAATATTACTAATGTGAAGTTCACAAAGAATAAAAGTTCTTATGATCAGTCTCTTCGGCAAGCTCAGGTATTGGTTGTTCCAGATAGGAAGAATGATGTCCAGGATAAGGAAGAAAGCTTGAATCCTCCTAAGGATAAAGCTGCTGTGAATATGTCCAACATTAATAGCTTGGAAAATTTACACAAGATGACAGTGATTGAAACAGTTTCATTGGAGTTTGAATGCAAAAATAAGGAGGATGCTTCTGGAAATGATGTTTTTGATGCTGGCTGTGGTGCGGTTGTCCTCCAGCCTTCAGCAAACGAGTTTGTAGAGATAGGTTGCTTGCGAACTCAAGCAAGTCCAAATGGATTGCTTGCGAACTCAGGTATTCCCTATTCTAACTCAGATAATTCTCAAATAATAAATGGTTGTGCTGTTGAGAAGGTTAATTTAGAAGGTGGGGGAGTGTTGGTGGAAGAGAAGGCTGAGGAAGGGGAAATTTCTCTGAAGGATGTGGGGCAATCCAACAAAAGTGTGGGTTTGTCAACCTCTCCAGCTGCTCTCTTTGATTCAAATAAATTTAAAGCTCTAGAATGTGTAAGTGATGAAATTTCTAATAAACCGTTGCCTGAGGAAGCTGAGGAAGGAGAATTGGTGGCTGGTTCCTTGGAGGAAGAGAAAATTATTTCGGCTGTAGGTAAGGGAGAGTCCGGCAGAAGCAAATTTAAACTTCAAAAAGAATTGAGATCATTGGGAGATTCTAATCCTTTTTTACTTAAAAGGAAAGGAGGAACGTTGAGAGGTAGTAAGGTTGGGAGCAATCCCAATTCACTACCCTAAATGTCTTCTTTAGCATTCTGGAACTGTCGGGGAGCTAGGAAAAAGGAGGCTTCCCGCTACTTGAAGGAGTTGGTGAAGGACTTTAATATCATCTTTATTGCTCTAATTGAAACTAAAATCTCCTCTGTCAACAGGATGGAGTTTAACAAAATGTTTGGATCCTCAGGGATTTCTTTCTTCTACCTGCTGCTGGCCTATCTGGTGGAATAATGATTAGTTGGAGAGCTGATTTGGTTACTTTTTGTGTCAAGGAGGCTAATGAACAAGTTGTTGTGGGAGAATTATGCATTCCTAATAAAGGGAGATGGCTAATTACAACTGTTTATGGCAGTAGGGATGTATGCAGGAGGAGATCTTTGTGGAGCAATCTTGAAGTTTTTTCGAACTATAATCTTCCTTTGTTGATTGGTGGAGATTTCAATTATATCTTGTCTCAAGAGGACAAGAGGGGAGGGAAGAAATTTGTGTTCTCTTAAGGCCCACAAGACATGAATTTGTTTATGTCTAATAATGACTTCCATGACACTAGAATTGTTAAACCAAAGTACACTTGGTGTAATAACAAAAAAGGAGGCGCTAGGATTCTTGAGAGGTTGGGTCGTATTCTTCTTAATTCATTGGCTTTGGAGGCTATACAATCGGCTGTGGTTCGTCATCTTGCAAGGATCGCTTCTGATCATTGCCCCATCTTAATCAATCTCAATTCATCTGGATTTAATAGAAGCCGGCTTCTCAAATTTGAAGAGGTTTGGACATCTTATCCAGCCTCTATTGGAATTGTTGCTAGAACTTGGGAAAGGAATGTAAAAGGAGATGTTGTTCATTCGCTTAACGTTAAATTCAAACGCATGTTGAAAGCGCTGTTCTTTTGGAGTAGATCAAAGCTTGCAGACCTCAATAAGCTAAAAGAAAAACTTAAGAAGGAAATTCTTGAATTACAACAGGAAGAAGCTGAAGCTGGGAATCTATCTGAGATAAAACTTTGTTTGTTGAAAACTAAAGTTTTGGAATTTAACTCTACCCTTGGGAGGCTAGATTCTTGGTGGAACCAACGGGCAAAGGTTAAATGGTTGGAGAATGGTGACACAAGCTCAAATTACTTTCATACTTTTGCTTCTGCACGGCGTAACAGCAACAGGATTCATCAAATCAGAAATCCTATGGGGATCTTGGTGGAGGAGCAAAAGCTTATTGAGGAGGTGTTCTTGGACTTCTATAAAGACAAGTGGAAAGCTCGAAATTGTGTGCTCTCGGGTTGGCCTGCTCCGTCGTATCTGTTAAGTGATGATGATAAAAACATTCTGTTGGCAGAGTTTACTAGGAGGGAGCTCGAAGAGGTGATCCGGCATCTTGAAGCTAACATCTCTCCTGGTTTGGATGGTATCTCTTATTCTTTCTTTAAATTTTATTGGCGTATTATTAAGGAGGATGTGTGGATGGCTGTGCATTCATTTCTCAAGAATGGAAGGATGTGCAAGGAATGGAAAGAAACCTTAGTTGTTTTAATTTCTAAGGTTAAATCTCCTTCTCTTCCCTCTAATTTCAGACCTATCAGTTTTTGTTGTTCTATTTATAAAATTGTAGCCAAGATGTTATTGAGTAGAATGGTGGGAATTATTCCAAAAATTGTTTCTGAAGAACAAGCTGCATTTGTTCTGGGTCATTTTTTATCGGAGCACATTTTGATTACACAAGAGTTGTTTCACAAGTTTCGTTACTCCAAATCTAAGAAAGGTTTGATGGCAATAAAAGTGGACATGGAACATGCATACGATAGCATGGGGTGGTCCACTTTGAAGCAAACCTTAGATCATTATGGCTTTCCTGTGAAATTTTCTAATTTGTTGTTACAATGTGTTCTTAACCCGAAATTTTGTTTATCAATAAATGGCAATAACTCTTCGCCGGGTCCTCGTGTCGCTACGTGGCGCTACGTGGCGCCATTCTAGTGGAGTCCAGACGTAGAGCTAAGTCCGGTGTCCGCACCTAATAATTTTTCCTGCTCGAATCATGCTATAATACTTGAATTTTGCTCATATCTTCCGATTTAAATAATATTCTAACATAATTCAAAAATGCCTTCGGACTGTGGATTTTGACGTTCCAAGCGTTATTACTAACTAATTTTCCATGGACAGGTGAATCTGAACATTTTTCATCTTCCCTTCTAACGTTCGATCCGGATTTCAACACGACACGTGATGCTCACGCGCAAATAGCCTGTAAAGCCGCCACTACTTTTTATCTCTGTTTCGCCCTTTCGCTCTCGCGCCACTATCTCTGGACCCATGGTACCTCTCTCCGTCTCTCTCTTTCTCTATCGCATTCAGTCTGAAATTACTCTTCTTCGCTGTTTCTATCTGTTTTCCTGCAGAAGGCCAGAAACTAGAAGACTAACTGAAGTTCTTAGAGCTTCAGTTGCAGTTCGACGTTAACAAATGCAGAACCGCGCAAGGAATCACATTCGATCATCAACTCCCAAGCCTCAAATCTGAACAAACTTCTGTTCCCGGATCAAAGACTGAAAATAAGATTACATATTGCTCCATGCCGAAGCCCAATTTTCTCCCTGTTCTCCTCCTCCTGCTGCACACGATATTTTCTTTTCTCTCTTTCTTTTCCTGCTCACAGCAGCTCTCCGCCTCCCAGTCTCAAGCCCTCTTCCGCCTCCGGCGAATCCTCGAATACCCCCCTCCCCTCTCCTCATGGAATCGGTACACCTCCTTCTGCTACCTCCCCTCCTCCCCCTCCCTCTCCATCTCCTGTTCCTCCACCGGCCAAATTACTGGGCTTTATATTGCCGGTGAGGGCCGCCGTCCCGCCCTCTCCGCCAACTTCTCCTCTGACTCCCTCTTCACCACTCTGTCCAGACTCAACAGCCTCACCTCTCTCTCCCTCGTTTCATTAGGTATTTGGGGCCCTTTGCCTGCCAAAATCAAGAGGATGTCTTCCCTGCAAGCCCTCAATCTTAGCTCAAATTACTTCAACGGAACTTTTCCTGATTTCAAACCCATGGCGCTTCTTAGTGAATTGGATTTGGGTGGAAATTTTCTCGGACCTGAGTTTCCTTCCCTTGCGAATAGCATTGCAACACTAGTACTTCGAAAAAACAACATTCGCGGGGAGTTACCCGTGTTTCTTGCAGCCTTGGATCATCTTCAAAAGCTCGATTTATCTTCCAATCAGCTCAGCGGTCCGATTCCACCATTGTTGTTCTCCCTCTCAACTCTTCGATACTTGGATTTATCAGCTAACAAGTTGCGGGGAGCTCTCCCATCAAGTCTTTCTTGTGGAAATGATCTAAATTTTGTAGATATATCAAGTAATCTTTTAGTGGGAGGTTTGCCGTCTTGCATTCGGACCAACGCCTCCAATTTGATTGTCCTCAATTCATGGAACTGTTTATCAGCAGCTGATCTAAAGTATCAACATCCAAATTCTTACTGTATGAAGAAGCCATTGGCTGCAGTGTTACCTGACAGCAATAAGAAAGTAGGCTCCAAGAGCAACTTGGGTCTTATACTTGGCGTTGTGGGAGGAATCATAGGAGGGATTTTGCTGATAGGGCTCATACTGTTATTATTTCTTAGGAAGGTGAAACCAGAAATGAATGGAGTGAAGTTTCTGCACAAGCCAATCGATGGAAGTAATTCTATTCCAGTTGCTAAAAGAACTCCTGCTGATGCAAGTAGGCCATGCCCTCAATCTCATTATCTTATCTTGGTGATTTCCGTCTAAAATTGCATCATAGGGCTATGCTAAATCTTATTTGAAGTTATGTTTGTAATTTCTTTTTCAAAATTTTCATCTTTGCAGGGCACATGTCTCAGGGAGTGATCATTGGCACACTGGGAATAACACCATACCGTGTTTTTACCGTTGAGGAACTTGAAGAAGCCACCAATGGCTTTGACTCGTCGAATTTGGTTTCAGAAGGTCGTCAAGGACAGGTATAGCTGTTAAATAAGTCTTTGAACAAAAAAGGAGCTGTATTTGTGCTTTAATGTTTCGAATGTAATTAATTAGGGGTAATGCAATAGTTTTTCAGTCTTTTTCAGCTTTTATTTTCCCAATGCCTTGTTTTTAAATCTATGGTCCTGTTTCCTTAATTCAAGAAATAGACCCCCAAAATTCTTTGAAAGCCTGACAAATTACTGTTTTTAACTCTATGGTCCTGTTTCCTTAAAAATTAGAAAAAAAAAATTATATCATAATATGTTGACAAATGACTGATCAGGAATTTGAAAGCCTTTGTCATGAAGGACTCATGACCATTAGTTAAAACAGATGTTTATATCTTCATAGTCATAGGTTAGAACCATAATTTTTTGTTATTCATCGCCCCTCATTCCCAAAATAAAAAATTAAAAAAAAAAGCCTTTAGCTTTGATTTGTGATGAGTGTGATATTTGTTATGCATTGCATTTATTTTAAAAAAGATCTAAGGTATTGAAAGACCAAAATTTTAGTCAAGATGTTCTTACTCAAGTTTTTTTTTTAGTAGTTTAAAAATATTTAACTGCTACTGCAAAAACAATCTATTAAATAAAAGCAGAAAATTAACTTTATAAAACGGTGGTTTTGATGACTCAATTAATAAAACGCTTTTATGAATTTTAGTTTTTTTATTTGATAAATAACAAAAATCATTATTTTCAGTAATTGGATACTATTTAGTATTACTTTATCATATTATAATAATTTAAAGTTAGTAATAATAGCAATGCCAGAAGGAGCCTAAGATTTTCTGTTTCAGTTTAGCCTTATTATATACTATTCAAAAATCAATGTATCTAGCTGATATGCTTGCTATTGAAGCGTCATATTTCTTGGAAAAATAATAAATTTTCTTGATTCAGGAAAACAATTACTACTGATGCAAGAACCAAGTTTAGAAAACCAAGATGGGACCCTTAGAATATTTCTTTAAGGAGCATGAAGAAGAAAGAAGCCTGACCCTCTATTGTATATATATATATTTTTGTTAGCTTATCTGTAACCATCCTACTGTCTTACCATGAAATCCCACTCCCTCTCCTGCTTTATTTATTTTTTATTTTTTGGCACATCCATCTCTATTTCCTTCATTTTCTATTCTCTCATTCTCACAGTTAGAATTTTAATTAGTTAAAAATTCAATAAATGAGTCTATTTGGTTTGAAAACCGAACCTGCTTTTCCCCTCTCTGCTATGAGTTCATTCATGTCAATTAATAGATAGTATATGTGGATAGGTGTGAAAGGAACCAAGACCTACAAGTTGTTGCTTGAAGCTCAAAATGGACTAGGAAATAAAGAAAATGGCTGCTGCTATAGCAGTTAATCAGACTCCTCGTTGGAGTATTTGCATCTTCTAAGGACCTAGAACCTTAGTCCCATCTCATAGAATATTCTCCTGATTCCTAATCAATCTTATTGTGTGCTAGACTATTTACATTGGCATAGGACAAGTTTATGATCTTAGTATTGTATAGAGGGAGATCCAACATACAAAGAGTAAATTGTAGCACTCAAGAGACATCATATTTTATATGTGAAAAATCCTGAAAAGGTAAAAAATCACAGGTTTGATCTAATTGAAATAATTCCATGATTTAGATTGAAAATTACTATTGATGTGTCATGATAAAATCATCTTGATCCGGCACGAATCTCGAGGCAATTTTAGTTTGGAAGCTTCAAAAATTAAATCCGGGATCATCTGAACTCCGATTTCAACAAACTTATAGTCGAACTGAGCATCTCAGAAATACGAACCTAACGACACCAAATTCAACTCAATCCGAGTCCAAATAGGTCCAAATCAAGGACCCGAAGCACATTTGGAAGGTTCAATCCACAATTTGGATTACCAAACGGTTTCCAAACAGTACATGCTTATAGTCAAATCGAGCGGCTCGACGAGACGAATCCAATGACCCTAAGATCATCAAATTCTGATATCATTAAGACCTTCAAATGTCTGATAAACGGTTCATGATCAAAGGATTCAATATCGGCCGTCCATTCAAAACACTCCGTATTAGCCCATGATCTCTCATCTATTTACTACTCATGCCATCCACAAAAAACTATAAATAGCCCCTCATTTCTCTTAAGAGGGGACCAAGCCAAAAGAAGAAAAAAGAAGAAGAAAAGAAGAAGAGAAGAAGAAGAAGAGAGGAAACTCCTCCTCGACCACCGCCAGAATTCTGCCCCACGTCTGAATCATGCCGGAATTTTATCTTACACCGGAATTCTGTTGTCACACCTGAGCGAAGTCAGAATTCTTATCAAGTAAAATCAGAACTCTGTTCTACATCGGAATTCTCTTAAACGACGCCGGAATTCTATTCGACCTCCGAAGGACGCCAACATTCAGCCTGATTTCTAAATAACGCAGGAGCGCTGTTTGACATTGTAACTGTCTACTCCTAAAGAGATTCATTGTAATCTAATCGTCCTAAGTTTTTAAGGATGATTCATCTCTTGTATTCCAAGAAAACGCTAGTGGATCTTTTTCAACTGGGCGCGGCCCCGTGGTTTTTTCCCTTTACAGGGTTTTCCACGTACACATACTAGTGTTCTTTTATTTTTTGTTTGTGCGCCGAATATCCGTTCAACGCTAAGACGCAATTTTTCTAAATTCTATCGCCGCGTATATTCGAGTCCGCAACAACTATGATTCATCCTTTCCTGTCTCAAGAGTGGATGAGATTACATGATTAGGAGACTAATGTTAGTGTTGTTTGATAATGGAGCATGACTAACATTGGCTTCATTCAATGGTGGGCAATGACAAATGGTGGACGTCAAAAATGATCAATGATGGGCATTGGTTGTGATTGAAGGAGGATATCGGAGATCATCAATGGTGCAAGTTGATGGTGGGCGCCTGCGGTAGATGACGGTGGTTACAACAAGGGATCGAGGGCTTTGATGATTGACAATGACAATCGATGGTCGTCTTTGATGGCGGATGACAATGGGTGTAGGAAATGCTCGACGTGTTATAGCAAGCCGAGCTCTAGATCTCTCTGAGTCTAAGAATTCTATCCTCTAGAAATTCTTTCTCAAAGTGCTATAGCAAGGTTTATTTATAGTTCTTTCAAGGGGCATTATGAACATTTCTGCCAGTAATTAGTACATGACATCAGATAACCGAAGTATATTTCACTTGATAATATAATATTATTTTAGATATTTTAATGCCTTAATAATATTGAAATTATGAGATTAACATATTTGTCTTTTTAGGGCAATCTTTTTGACTATAAGCATAAAAAATTCATATATTATTTTGTCACTCAAATAGTTATATAAAGTTTTCAACTATACTTTTAAGTTCGGTTGCTTTGTCTAGGTTTAATTAGACTCACATCAAGGCATTCTTTGTATTGTTAATTGGTCTTATCGGGACACTTGTTCAAACTATAAGTTTGGATGATTCTAGAGTTAATTTTGAAAGTTTTTTATTTGAATATTTAATCACTTTGCAATATGAAAATTGCATTAAAATTCATCCAAGGATTGGATGAATTTTCTAGTTACATATCACATTTGAAGCTCAATGAGGTAGGGATAAGCTTAAATATGGTAGAGGTGGCATGAGACGAAATTTTGTTTAATGTGATTTTAGAAACAGCAAAAATTAATCGGTCCCCGTAAGTTCAATTTTTGTTTGCGGGATTATATTCTTATGTAAAATCTCCTAAGAGCTCTAGTATAATGACATTGAAAGAAGAATGTTAAACTGTCTCCTAATACGTTCAGTGACAATAAACGGCCAAAATCACCTTGCTTCTGCTTTTTAATAAGATCATCATGCGTTTGAATCATATTCTGGGCCTATTTTTGCATTTTGAAGTTTTTACCAAGCTAACTTGTTATATTCTATTTGTTTTCTTTCATATGCTGCTAGTTCTTCAAGGGGTGGCTTCAAGATGGCTCCACAGTTTTAGTGAGAAGGTTGAAGTTGAAGCAAAAGAACTCACCTCAGAACCTTCTTCGATATATAGATATCATTTCAAAGCTCAGGCATCGTCATCTGGTCAGTATCCTTGGGCACTGCATATCTGCTAGCGAGGGGAATGCTAACACACCAAGCATTGTTTTCCTTGTTTTCGAATATGTTTCCAATGGAACTCTGAGGAATCATCTTACTGGTAACCAAAATCTCTAAAGATGGTTGAGATTTCAACATAAACCAGCATGACCTTTCATAATTTTTTTGCCCTTTTGCAGAGTGGAGAAAGCGTGAGATGCTGAAATGGCCACAGAGAGTAACAGCTGTAATCGGTGTAGCTAAGGGATTACAATTCCTGCATACTGTAATGGTTCCTGGTTTAACAGGGAATGATCTCAAAATCGAAAACATTTTGCTAGATGAAACTCTTACAGCAAAAATTAGTAATTATAATCTTCCAGTCTTACCCAAGAATAAGAACAAAAAGGTTTGTGCAAAGTCTTTTAAACCATGAATGTTTTTTAGCTCTCATGTTACCATCCAGATTCTTTAATAGGTGTGTTTTGCAGGTTGATTGTGAAATCCCTTTTGATGTCTGGGAAGACGGGAATTTTGGGAGGTAATAAAATTTTTTGAAGTTGTCAATTTGCTGAACATGAAAAGTTTGATTTCATTACATGTCAGTTGTCTGCGGTTGATTAGATTCTATTATTTTTTGTGCGCTTTTGGTTGCTGTCTTGTGCACAGCATGCAAAATTTTGAGAACGGTGAAAAGGAAGACATTTATCAGCTGGGTTTGATCCTCTTAGAAGTCATCACGGGCAAACCTCCCGGATTACAGGGGGAGTTGGATGCAGTAAGAGCTCAGGTCAATTTCTCAAATTCAATTCACATTTTTTTTATATCCTAAATTATACCAAACTATGAAGATAATGTGGCTTACACATTCTAAAATTAAATAGAAATTGTGCTTTGAAATAGATACCGTTGAATCTTTGCATCTATTTATAAAAGTAGAAACGAAAATCAGGATTTAGAAAATTAAATTGAGACTTTCTCAATTTTAATTTTCTTAATAAATAAGTATTCTTAAAATATGGAATGAAGAAAACTTACCAAAATATTGATTGAGATCGTAAATCTTCTTCTTCAAAATTGATTTAGATTGTAAATCTTCTTCTTTTAATCAACTCATCAAATATATTTTAGTGAGTGGGTACATTCAATCAATTATTGATGAACACTCTTTCTTTTGAATGCAATTTGTGTTCTCAACACAATTTCATTCTTCAAAAACAAAAGACTAAGAGACTAATTTTTCTCATCTATTATCTTCCATCTCTCATGTTGAACTTAATTCATTCTTTTATAAGAAAAATTTACATCTTTTCAATTTGAACACCTCTTTTCATAAGCACTTTTTATAATTCATGAAGCATCTTTTTATCTATATTAAAATGATAATTATCATGATACATCGTCATCTCTATCTTTAATGACACATCATCATCTTTATTTTTTAATATTAAAAGATATTTATCATAATACATCATATCTCATGAAATTTTATATAACATAAATAAAAGATGTTCTTATAATATAAAGATGTTACTAATGTAATCGTAATTTTTTTTTTTTTTTAATCCCTCTAATGTAATCATAATTTAACATTTATATTATGTTACATTTTTAACAATAGTGTTCAATTAATATATAGTAGTGCTAAGGTGATGAAGAAGGGACCTATGGACCTATAATTCAAGCTCCAATAAATTTGACCATTAATTTAACTCTTACACTAATTAATCAAAATTATTAATTTCAATATTATTCCACTATACATATGAAACTGCACTCTTGAATTTATAGTATAATTTATCCAATTTAAAAGATTGAATTATCCATTGATTTAATCATTACATATAAAATAATCCTTCATAAAAAATTCATAATTAGAGCCAAGTAATTTTATCACCTCATTAATTATATATTTAATTATATATTGATCCTTGAATTCTAATTAATTCTCTAATGAACAATAAACTTTGTGACTTTATCACAAAATTTGAGCCATCAATCGTTCAGGTTTTGACTTAATTAGTCAAGGGAACTAATTTTCTAACTTTCAAAATTAAAAGGAATGGATTACATATCTGTATATTAATATTTCTAGCCATCTGTTTCATTGTGTTTCTAAGATACAGGGATTGAGTTTATATCTTCCAAACTATTTTTGAGTAAGTAAAGAAAACAAATATCACATAGGAGTTTATTAATAATTTAAGATTAAGATTGTTTTATATATGATCATCTTTATGATTAATTTTAAAATCTCTCTAGTTAAAATAGAATTTATTAGAGAAATCAAAATTTATCTGGTCCACTTTTATATAATCATATTATATAAAGTACATCTATCCTTAATATCTCCATAACCAATAATCCGAATAAGACTATTCCATTCTTAATATTTATGGACCGTATTAATAATATTTAATTATAGATTCCAGCTATATTTAATAATTATGAACTTATTTAGATTATTATCGATGATTCAATCCTCTTGTATATAATTATATACTATATTATGGTTACATAAATAATCATAATATAAATATAATAATAAAATTTTATATCAAATTATAATATTGGTACATTTTAAACTTGTCTTTAAATATTTATTTCAATGAAAAATATATTACAATAATATTTTTTTTAGGGCAGACTCTTCATAAACCTTGCCGTAAATTGTTAGGATAAGCCTAATGATGATGACGATGATCTTTAATGGCTTCATTTAAATAAATTGACAACAAAAGCAATCATTTATTTGCATATTGCTGTTCCAGCTTCTGAAGAGTTTGACTGATTCTCCGGCAAAACTAGGCATCATAGTGGACCCGACCATTCGCAACACATTTGCATATGATTCTCTGAGAAGAGCAGTTGAAATAGCGATCAATTGTGCATCTAAAGATTCAACCGAAAGGCCATCTATTGATGATGTTCTTTGGAACCTGCAGTATTGTATCCAAATTCAGGATGGATGGGCCAGCAGTGAGAACCTTAGCACTCAGTCATAAAGTTTTCATAAAGTTTTATTCTAAGGCTTGTAATAATCAAATGTTCTTTCTCTTTGCTTCACCTAATAAAGTTTCATTGTAGTTTTGAGTGCTATTTGTACATGCTTACATGTTAGAAACCAATAAAGTGTACAAAAATGTCATGCTGCTTTGAATTCCATGTTATGTTAAATTGGCCAAACCAAACCAATGCAATTCAGTTGGCTTTGGTGAACAAATTCAATTCGTTTTTGATAAGTTATTATATTTTTGTGAATCGCATTCGATCTAGTTTTTGTTTCTTCTAAATAGAATCAACTGAAAATGTACTAACTTTCCAAAATCAAGAAACTAGACTGGAACTCAATTTATGAATTACATTTTGGTTTCTAGACTAGTTCAGTTTTCGGATTGCACTGCAGTTCAAAGTCTATACTCTGACAAGTTTGGTGTGGCAAAATTTGTTTGGTTCTGTTGGATTCTGAACCGGGCTTCGGTCAGTTGAAATTTTAGAATGGCAGATTTAAAATCAAGAAGGTCTGGCCAGTTCGGTCAATCGAATTGACTGAATGCACAGATCTACTCCTGCCCACCTTTTCTTAACTTTTGCAAGATTTTGTGATATCATAAATGGTTGCACAATCAGTTATATCTAAAAGGACGGACAGACGCCGTAACAGAAGCGAGACTCAAAACTGATCACATGGCCTCAATTAGCATCACCGTCCACCTGTAACAAACCGTGCAAATCACAATCACACATGTAACCACAATGAGCTATAAATACAAGTGTACATCAAGCTACAATAGATATATATAGAAAATGAAATAATTCCATCAATACTTATCTTTCTCCTCGTGTAGATTTGTCGGTTTCTTCATGGTATCAGAGCATACCTTGCTACAGACGGAAGATCACAGGAAGCAGTAAGAAATTCGAAATACCTCTCATGGCTCAATCTTCTTCTTCCCAAACAGGAAACTCATCAACCGATCCCCCAATTGAATCCTACATTATTCCTGCATCCTTGAAATTTGTCATTTCAAATATCAAAAATATAGTTCCCACCCAATTGTCAAATGACAATTATCCCATCTGGAAATCCCAGGTGACAAAGCTCCTTAGAGCAAATGGATTTGCTCATTTCATCGATCCCAATATTTCACCACCACCTCCTACCCAACAAAATTCTGATGGCCAAACTATCGTTAATGCTAAACATACCGAATGGGTTCTGATTGATCAGAATTTAGCAGCAACCATTTGCTCCACAATTACTCCAACTATACTACCATATGTACTTCACCTTGAATCAACTACTGCCATTTGGACCACCATCGAGAGAAGATTGCAATCATCCAACAGATCAAGAGTTATTCAACTCAAAAACGAATTACACAATATTTCAATGAAACAGCACACCATGGCAGAATATTTAAATGACATTAAGATCCTCGTCGACAAGATAGCAGCAGCAGGAGCTAACATTGATCAGGAGGATATAATCCTCTATACCCTAAATGGCTTACCACCACAATACCAACCCTTCAAAAGCAGCATTCGTACCATGGTTCAACCACTCAATCTTGATGACTTCTATGCATTCCTGATCAGTGGAGAAATCAACCTCAATGCTCAAGCAGCCAGACACCTCATTGAAACAACAAGAACATTGTTGCACACAGCCTCAGTGCCTTACTCATATTGGTCAGACGCAACACTCACGGCATCCTATTTAATCAACTGCCTCCCATCCCATACAAACCACAACAAAACCCCACTACAACTACTATACAACAAGACTCCAGACTACTCCACCATAAAAACCTTTGGCTATGCTTGCTTCCTCTGGATTCCCCCACCTAACAAACACAAACTAGCACCGAGAGCTCAGTCATGCATCTTCTTGGTTACTCTACAAACCACAAAGGATACAAATGCCTCAACCCACTTACAAACCACAACCATTTCTAGACACGTCACATTTCACGAAACTACATTCCCATTTGCTCAAACCACAACTCCCCACAACCCACAAACAACAATCCCAGAAAACCCACTGCTACTCATACCCACCACTCTATCCACCAACATAACCACAACTCACAGACCTCAACCACAACACACCACTCCTATTATTCAACCACTTCTTCAACTCCCACCCACTGATATCCCCAACCCGGCTACACTCCCAGCTCCATCTCCACCAGCAATACCACCACAAGTCTCCACCCACCCAATGATAACCCAACTAAAGACAGGATCACTCAAACCCAAAATAATTCTCAACCTCATACACCAGCATTCCCAAAACTCAGATTACCAAAACCATGACCCAACCACATACCAGGAAGCATCCAAGCATGAACACTGGAGAAAGGCAATGGCCACAGAGTTTCTGGCATTACAACAGCAGGAAACATGGACTTTGGTCCCACCCCCTCTTAACACCCCAATTTTAGGATGCAAATGGACATACAAAACCAAACTCCACTCCAACAGTTCCATAGCAAGATACAAAGCTCAACTGGTAGCCCAGGGTCACAAACAACAATACGGAATTAATTACCTGGAAACCTTCAGCCCAGTAGCCAAGTTCCCAACTATACGAATATTGCTTACCATTTCTCTCAACCGAAATTGGGAAGTACACCAACTAGACGTAGCTAATGCTTTCTTACATGGCAAACTGACCGACACCATCTACATGAGACAACCTCAAGGCTATGAGAACAACCAGCATCCAGACCATGTTTGCCTACTTCACAAGGCAATCTACGGACTCAAACAAGCATCCCGACAATGGTTCACAGCATTCTCTTCCTTTCTACAGCAGCTGGGATTTCACCCGAGCAAAGCCGACCCCTCACTACTCATAATATCATAGGATGACTCCCAAGTATACTTACTTACATACGTCGACAACATATTGCTTACTGGTAACAATAATTCTCTCCTCTTAAACATCATATTGCAATTACACAACCAGTTTTCCATGAAACATTTAGGGACAGCCAACAACTTTTTAGGCATCAAAATCACAACACACGAAAATATACTCTTCCTCTCCCAAACACAATATGCATCCTATATCCTTCACACAGCTGGACTTTCTCTGTGCAAACCCATAGCAAACCCATCATGCATAAAACCACCACTAAACACAATAGTAGATCTCATACTCACAGACCCTCACACATAAAGACAACTCACAGGCTCCTTACAATGCCTCACAATCACAAGGCTAGACATTGCATACCCAGTCAACTTACTATGCCAACACATGCACAACCCACAACCCCAGCATGCATATCTCCTCAAAAAGCTACTATGATACATCAAAGGCACACTCGACTATGGCATACGGATCTCTCGGGGACCACTACAACTCCATTCCTACTCAGATGCAGACTGGGCAAGTAACACAGAGACAAGAAAATCTACCTCCGGTTACTGCTCATTCCTTGGCAACACACCAGTCTCCTGGAGCGTCAAGAAATAACATACCGTAGCCAGATCATCCACGGAGGCCGAATACTGAGCTCTCGCAGCGGCCATCACCGACATCCTATGGCTTAGACAGCTGCTATAAGACTTCAAAATACCACTTTTACAACCAACAGACCTCTACTGCGACAACACCTCAACCATCGCCCTCACCAACAACCCAGTATTCCATGCAAGGATGAAGCACATAGAGATTCATCACCATTTTATCAGGCATCAGATCCACTCCAACACCATCAGAGTCTTGAAAGTTCGAAAGGGATGTTAAGCCCTACTGAACTAGTCCCGAGGCTAACCAAGAGGGGGGGTGAATTGGTTATTTAAAAATTTCACGATAACAACAAAAATCTTTTCGATACTTAGCAGCGGAAACAAGTAAACAATAACGAAAAGATCAACCAACGATATTCACCCAAGCAGTTTATATTGAAAAGTAAAATGCAAAACTGAATCAGAAAAGCAAACCAGATTTTATAGTGGTTCGGTCAACTTGACCTACGTCCACTCCCCGGAGCCTCCCCTCCGGGTATTGCACTAAACGAAAGTGACTCTCCTTTTGCTCCCACAGCAAGGCGGAGAAGCCTGTACAAAACACCTCCTTTTCACCACACGGTGAGGCAGAGAACCCGACCTCCTTTCGCTTCCTCCTGAAGCGGGCAGAGAACCCACGAACTCCTTTCGCTTCCTCCTGAAGCGGGCAGAGAACCCACGAACTCCTTTCGCTTCCTCCTGAAGCGGGCAGAGAACCCGGATCTTCTTGCGAACGATCCTCCCACGAAGAACACCGACTAGACGACAGACGACGAGCGGAGAAGACGACTCTGATCCGTGCTTGGAGCAACCTTAGTGAATCCCTCACTAACTCCCCCTCACAAGATCTCTTCTCTCTCTCCCAACTCTCTCTCTCTCTAGGATTTCTCAGGGAAGGAAGGCAGCAAAAGATTTTTCCAAATCTAGGAAAAAGTTCTTTTAAAGGAGGGCTTAAAACTTGCCCTAAATCTCAACTTGTCGGCCAAGATCGTCCAGGACGATCGGTAGATCGTCCTGTACGATCAGTTCAAATTCAGCTGTTTCAGCCTGGACGATCTGGCTCTTCTGGACGATCAGTAGAAAAAGTTGTTCATATCGTCCCGTACGATCCTGCGATCGTCCGGGACGATTAGTTCAAATTGAAGGAAATCGTCCAGAAGACAGTTCGGGTCGTCCAGAGAAATCTGTGCTGGACGACCAAAAAATGACTTGATCGTCCCGGACGATAGGGTAATCGTCCGGTACGATTAGTTCAAAAAGGCCCCAAATCGTCCTGTACATAGTTCTGGACGTACAGCTGAAGTGCACAAGACGATCCCGATCGTCCGGGACGATCCTGCGATCGTCCAGGACGATGTGATCGTATCAATTAAACATTAATTGCTTTCCTTAATTACCAGACTAATTTAGGCATGATTGTAGTAAATCGTCCAGGACGATACACGTATCGTCCGGGACGATCAGACCAAAATACTTAAAATAAAACTTGCCTAACTTAATCTGGCGGCTGAGAATTTCTGATTTGGGCATATCGTCCCGTACGATCCATAGATCGTCCAGGACGATCGGCTCAATCAGTCCTCCTTAACTTAGTCGCCCTAATTAGGGTTTCTGTTTTAACTGGATCGTCCAGGACGATCTGAACAAAATTTTAACAGAAACTCTAATTCACTCAATCTCTCTCCCTGAGTGTGTGTGTGCAAGGTTACTTAGCTAGGGAATCAGTTACATTACAATTGACTCAATAAAAGAAAAAATCATACATTTGACACACTTGGACCCGATCTTGAGTTGGCTTGAGTAGCTTGCGGTCTTTTGTGCCTGAAACTGATTAGCCAAGAAAAACACACTGGAAACATGTTTGTCATCATCAAAACCAGATTTGCAACAATCTCCCCCTTTTTGATGATGGCAAACATTTTTAAAGTAGTCTGAAAATAAAATGAAACTAAGAAATCAAACAAAACACACATTTTTTAAATTTTCATTTAACAGCTCAAACAATACAGAAAACATGACTCAGAAAATAGAAACAGACACGACTACAACTGACTCCCCCTTTTGACATCACAAAAAGGAGGAGGGAAAAACATAACACGGAAATAAAATATAAAATAAAACATACACAGAACAACAATAAAACAGGAAAATCAGAATTTTTCCTTGATTTTAGATTCAAAAACCAATGAGAGGACGATTGACAGCGCTGAAATCCAAAACGGTTGGAAACAATCAACTTTCGTAACTCTGACCCCGGGCACCTTATCGATGTAAGCCTCTTTCAAAACAAAAATCCGATTCAGAAGAAAAGACATTAGATTTGAAAAGAGATCCTTTCAAGCCTCGTTCCAGAAAAATATCTGATATAATAGTGTTACAAAGTAAAAAATCAGAAATCAAGATTTTCAAACTCAAGCTTTTTGAACGTATTAAGTGACACACGAGTTTTTTTCTAAGACATTTAAAGATCTGAAAGAGAAGAAAGCTTAGGTTGGGCTCATTTTGTGCCTCTTTTTTTTTTTTCAATTTATTTGGCGCACTGCGCATCTTTTGATTTTTTGATACACTTTGTGTATTTGGCATTTTCGCATCTTTTCAGTTTTGGGCTCATTTTATGCCTCTTTTTCAATTTGGTTGGCGCACTGCGCATCTTTTGTAAGCTTTCTCCTTTTCATAATCATTAAAGAGTCTCAGCTGTGAATCCATCTTCCAGACATAGGAGATGACTCTCCACAGTAGGGAAGAATGATTCACAAAACAAAAAACCACACATCATATGATAAATGCAATCACTTGGTTTTAGAAAATCAAACTAATGACTCAAGACTTTGAAAAACACTATTGATATGAGGCAGATTACTGTAGGAAGATAAAATAATCTCTATTTCAAAAAACTAACATTTTAATTTTGAAGAAGATTTTTATCCAAAAGAAACCATACACCAGTAAAGGAGTTAGAGGAAGAGAAACAATCATCAATGTTTCTTCCCTTTAACAGGTTCAGTGGAATCAATCACTGCTTACCAGCTTCCAAATCAAAACAAGGTAAAAACTCCCAGTCAGAAATTCAGATTATCAGAAGTAGTGAGCGGTGATCAGATTTTGAAAAACATAAAAAAAACAGGTAGAAAATCATAGCAAAGTAAATACTCAAATCAAACTAACAATAAGGCTAAAACAGAAATTAGCAGAAGAAATAAAATCAACTGAAAATAAAATAATCAAGGCAAAAACTAACTAACAGGAATCAGAAATCACAATACAAAAACTAACAAACATAAATCAGAAAACAGAATACAAAAAAAATTAACTAGCAGAAATCAGAATACCAATCATAACAATCATAAATCAGCCGTCATCAGAATCAAGCATTTATATCAATCACTCCTAATCTGGTTCTCAAAATGCTGAATGAGTCAAAGGCCAGTGGTTTAGTGAATATGTCAGCCAGCTGATTTTCAGTTGCTACATGATGTAGCTCAATGTCCCCTTTTGTAACATGGTCCCTAATGAAGTGATGCCTAATGTCAATGTGTTTGGTCCTAGAATGTTGGATTGGATTCTTAGAGATACAGATGGCACTAGTATTATCACACAGAACAGAAATTGTGCCAACAGGTACTCCTAAATTCAAGACTTGCTGCTTCAACCAAAGAACTTGGGCCACACAACTTCCTAAGGCAATGTACTCAGCTTCAGCAGTGGAAAGTGCAACTGAGTTCTGTTTTCTACTGGACCAGGAGACTAACGACTGTCCTATGAATTGACAAGTCCCAGAGGTACTCTTCCTATCCACCCTACACCCCGCAAAGTCAGAGTCAGAATATCCAATGATCTCAAAAGAGGTGCTGTGCCTAGGGTACCAAATTCCTAGGTTTGGGGTCCCTAAAAGATATCTAAGAATTCTCTTAACAGCAGTCAGGTGGGACTCTTTAGGATCAGCCTGAAACCTAGCACAAAGACAGACACTAAACATGATATCGGGTCGGCTAGCAGTCAGGTAAAGCAGTGAACCTATTATCCCTCTATACTTCTTCTGATCAACAGATTTTCCATTTGAATCCTTATCTAACTGAACTGAGGAGGGCATGGGAGTATTGATTGGCTTGGCTTTGTCCATTTCATATTTCTTCAAAATGTCCTTAGTGTATTTTGATTGATTGAGAAAAGTTCCATCATCTGTTTGCCTTATGCTAAACCCCAAAAAGTAGGACAATTCTCCCATCATACTCATCTCAAACTCCTTACTCATTGTTTTGGAAAACTCATCACATAAATATTTATCAGAAGATCCAAAAATTATATCATCAACATAAATCTGGACAATGAGTAAGTCATCTCCTATTCTCCTCAGAAAAAGGGTGGTGTCTACGCTCCCCTTAACAAACTCTCTTTCTAACAGGAATGTGCTAAGCCTCTCATACCAAGCTCTTGGTGCCTGTTTCAATCCATATAAGGCCTTTTTTAATTTATAGACATGACTTGGATATTGGGAACTCTCAAAACCTGGGGGTTGTTCTACAAAAACATCTTCTTTAATTACCCCATTTAAAAAGGCACTCTTGACATCCATTTGAAACAGCTTAAATCCCTTATAACAGGCAAAGGCTAGTAGCACTCTAATGGCTTCCAATCTAGCTACAGGGGCAAAATTTTCCTCAAAATCTATCCCTTCTATCTGATTATACCCCTTAGCCACCAATCTTGCCTTATTTCTCACCACCACACCAGAATCATTCATCTTATTCTTAAAGACCCACTTGGTTCCCACAATACTTTGGTTTCTAGGTCTTTCTACTAACTCCCAAACATCATTCCTTACAAATTGATTCAATTCTTCCTGCATAGCTAAAATCCAAAACTCATCAGACAAGGCTTGATTGATGTTGGTGGGTTCAGTCATTGAGATAAAGGCAGAATGGTTTACTTCCTTCCTAAGTCCATGCCTAGTCCTAACACCTTCAGAAGGGTCTCCTAAGATCAGTTCTTTAGGATGACTCGAAGAATATCTCCAATCTCTAGGCAATGGGGTTTGAGGTTCTACCCTTTCCTCCAAATTTGTATTTCTAACTCCTTGGGTAACCTCAACAATCTCTTCATCTTCTACTTCAGATCTAGACTCCTTAGGATCAGATTCATCAAACACTACATGGGTTGTTTCTTCCACCACCAAAGTCCTCCTATTGAACACCCTAAAGGATTTCCCCACACTTGAATATCCTAAGAACACTCCTTCATCAGATTTGGGGTCAAATTTTCCTAAGGGTGACTTCCCGTTGTTTAGAATGAAAACCTTACAGCCAAAGACATGGAGGTGGGACAGATTTGGAGTTCTACCCTTAATGATCTCATAAGGTGTCTTGTTCAGCTTGACTCTCACATTTACCCTATTCAGCACATAACAGGCAGTGTTCACCGCTTCAGCCCAAAAGTATTTAGGAAGTGAATACTCGGCAAGCATGGCTCTAGCGGCTTCCACCAAGGTCCTGTTCTTCCTTTCAGCTACCCCGTTCTGCTGAGGGGTCCTAGGAGCTGAAAAATTGTGACTAATCCCATGATTCTCACAAAAACTTCCAAATCTTTCATTTTCAAACTCCCCTCCGTGATCACTATGGATGGTAATAATCTCACATCCTAACTTCTTCTGAATCCAAGTAGAGAAAGATCTAAACTCATCAAATGACTCAGATTTGTGTGACAAAAACTTAACCCAAGTGAACCTTGAATAATCATCAACAATCACAAAACCATAGACTCTCCCCCCTAAGCTGGCAGTGCTAATGGGTCCAAAGAGGTCCATGTGAAGAACTTCTAAAGGTCTAGAGGTGCTAATGTCCTTAACTGAGTGAAAAGAGGACTGGACTTGCTTCCCCAACTGACAGGCATCACACAGGTGATCCTTAGTGAACTTAAGCTTGGGCACACCTCTAACTAAGTCCTTTTGGGTGACTCTCCTAAGGGTTTTCATACTGGCATGACACAATCTCCTATGCCATAACCAAGACTCATCAGCAGCAGTTTTTAAGCAAATTGAATTATCAGATTTGATGCTACTTACATCCAGCTTGTAGACGTTGTTGATCCTTTGCCCCTGCAAAACAACTTCATCATTTAAGCTTAACATGCAGCCAGTGGGCAGGAATTTGATGCTGTATCCCTTGTCGCAGAGTTGACTGATGCTCAGCAGGTTGTGTTTCAGTCCATCTACAAGCAAAACATTATCAATCACAAAATTCTTTGAATCACCAATCATACCTGTGCCTACCACCTTCCTAGTGGTGTTATCTCCAAGTGTAACCTTGCCTCCAGCTCTGGCCTCCAGCGAAATGAACTGATTTGCATCTCCAGTCATATGTCTAGAACATCCGCTGTCCAGGTACCACATGCTCTCACGAGGTCTTGTGTGAGAGCACACCTACAAAATCATCAAATGTCAGTCTTAGGAACCCAAACAGGTTTGGGTTCCATCTTATGAAAAGAAGAATGCGATGCATGTGTGCTGTGCTGTGCAACAGGTAGTTTGGGTCTCCACACCCAATGTGTACTACGGTGAACAGTACAAGTGTGTGATATGTGTCCTAACATGCCACATGAAAAACATCTAACACCAGGAAAAGGATTAACTAAACGTCGTGAGTGATAGTGCCTCTTCCTAGTAGTGTATGAAACATGCTTTGAAGAACTTGCAACAGAATTTTTAAAAAGTGGCGGTGCATAAAATTGTTCAAAAGTAGGCGGTGTTTTGTTATTTTCAAAAGAACTGATTTTTACTTTCAAAAACTCAATGTGTTTGTTTAAACTTCCAATTTCAAATGTTTTTGCACTATCAGTACTTTCTAACTCAGATGCCAAATCATTCACTTTCTTAAAAGCAAGTTCTAATTCAACATGCGCTGTTTTTAACAAGTTATGCTCAACAATTAAATCAGAATGCTTTTTATTCAGTTCATCAAACTCATCTAGTAAAGACATGTGATTGCTATCAATGGTGGAATGATCCTTAATCAACACTTCATGCTCTTTTTGCAAAGTCAGATAATCTAGTTTCAAACTAGCATGGGTTTTCTTAAGCTTCCTATACGATGTATGAATCTTTTCAGAAACTTCAAATAACTGATCGTAAGTAAGCTCACATACCTCTTCCTGGTCGGACTGACCAGGGTGATCATCAGCCATCAAACACAAGTTTGTTTCCTCCTCTTCAGCTTCAGTCTCAGAAGAGTCGGATGCAGAGTCTGCCCAGAACGCCTTCTGAATCCGCTTCTTGTCCTTTCTGTACTTTGGTTTCTCCTCACCCTTCTCCTTGCTTGGGTGAGCTTTAAGTGTTGGACAATCAGCCTTTATGTGTCCAGGCTTCCTGCATTCAAAACAAATCGATTCAGATGAACCCTTAAAGTTTTTATTGAACTTACCCTTGTTCCACTTCTGATGGTTCTTATGTTTCTTCCTTAGAAAGCTTTTGAATTGCCTTGTGATTAAGGCAACATCATCGCTATCAGACCCGGAAGTGCTAGCATCTGAATCTTTGGCCTTTAGTGCCACTGTCTTCTCTTTCTTGCGTTCACCTGCATCAAGTTGCCTTTGGTTCACCCCTTGCTCGTAAGCAATGAGTGATCCAAGTAAGCTGTCAATAGAGTAAGTGTTTAAATCTTTGGATTCAGTAATAGCAGTAATCTTAGCATCATAAGAAGCAGGCAAACATCTAAGAATCTTGTTCACTCTTTCGTAGTTGGTAAGTTCTCTACCTAAAGCATGCAAAGAGGTAACAATCTGAGTGAACCTTGTGTACATTTCTGAAATAGTCTCACTAGGTTTCATGCGAAAAAGTTCGTAATCATGTAACAAGATGTTTAACCTAGATTGTTTGACTTCAGTTGTACCTTCATATGTTATACATAATCTATCCCAAATCTCTTTTCCCGTTGTACAAGTAGAAACACGCATATAGTCCTCAGATTTTAAAGCACAAAAGAAACAGTTCAAACATTTGGCATTTAACTGTGCTAAATCACGATCATCAAACGTCCAATCAGCAAATGGCAATTCAGTTTTCACATTGTTAACCATTCGAAAAGGTGGTTCGTATCCGTCCTTAACTAACATCCACATGCGATAATCAATAGACTGAAGAAAAGTAGACATGCGTGTTTTCCAAAAATCAAATGGAATATTATCAAACAACGGTGGTCTCGTTATAGAATAACCTTCAGCAGTATTACGATTGTTACAGTTAGCCATGGATCAAATTCAAAAGTTTTTAAACAGAAATTTTGAATCCCGCTCTGATACCACTTGAAAGTTCGAAAGGGATGTTAAGCCCTACTGAACTAGTCCCGAGGCTAACCAAGAGGGGGGGTGAATTGGTTATTTAAAAATTTCACGATAACAACAAAAATCTTTTCGATACTTAGCAGCGGAAACAAGTAAACAATAACGAAAAGATCAACCAACGATATTCACCCAAGCAGTTTATATTGAAAAGTAAAATGCAAAACTGAATCAGAAAAGCAAACCAGATTTTATAGTGGTTCGGTCAACTTGACCTACGTCCACTCCCCGGAGCCTCCCCTCCGGGTATTGCACTAAACGAAAGTGACTCTCCTTTTGCTCCCACAGCAAGGCGGAGAAGCCTGTACAAAACACCTCCTTTTCACCACACGGTGAGGCAGAGAACCCGACCTCCTTTCGCTTCCTCCTGAAGCGGGCAGAGAACCCACGAACTCCTTTCGCTTCCTCCTGAAGCGGGCAGAGAACCCACGAACTCCTTTCGCTTCCTCCTGAAGCGGGCAGAGAACCCGGATCTTCTTGCGAACGATCCTCCCACGAAGAACACCGACTAGACGACAGACGACGAGCGGAGAAGACGACTCTGATCCGTGCTTGGAGCAACCTTAGTGAATCCCTCACTAACTCCCCCTCACAAGATCTCTTCTCTCTCTCCCAACTCTCTCTCTCTCTAGGATTTCTCAGGGAAGGAAGGCAGCAAAAGATTTTTCCAAATCTAGGAAAAAGTTCTTTTAAAGGAGGGCTTAAAACTTGCCCTAAATCTCAACTTGTCGGCCAAGATCGTCCAGGACGATCGGTAGATCGTCCTGTACGATCAGTTCAAATTCAGCTGTTTCAGCCTGGACGATCTGGCTCTTCTGGACGATCAGTAGAAAAAGTTGTTCATATCGTCCCGTACGATCCTGCGATCGTCCGGGACGATTAGTTCAAATTGAAGGAAATCGTCCAGAAGACAGTTCGGGTCGTCCAGAGAAATCTGTGCTGGACGACCAAAAAATGACTTGATCGTCCCGGACGATAGGGTAATCGTCCGGTACGATTAGTTCAAAAAGGCCCCAAATCGTCCTGTACATAGTTCTGGACGTACAGCTGAAGTGCACAAGACGATCCCGATCGTCCGGGACGATCCTGCGATCGTCCAGGACGATGTGATCGTATCAATTAAACATTAATTGCTTTCCTTAATTACCAGACTAATTTAGGCATGATTGTAGTAAATCGTCCAGGACGATACACGTATCGTCCGGGACGATCAGACCAAAATACTTAAAATAAAACTTGCCTAACTTAATCTGGCGGCTGAGAATTTCTGATTTGGGCATATCGTCCCGTACGATCCATAGATCGTCCAGGACGATCGGCTCAATCAGTCCTCCTTAACTTAGTCGCCCTAATTAGGGTTTCTGTTTTAACTGGATCGTCCAGGACGATGATACTATCGTCCAGGACGATCTGAACAAAATTTTAACAGAAACTCTAATTCACTCAATCTCTCTCCCTGAGTGTGTGTGTGCAAGGTTACTTAGCTAGGGAATCAGTTACATTACAATTGACTCAATAAAAGAAAAAATCATACATTTGACACACTTGGACCCGATCTTGAGTTGGCTTGAGTAGCTTGCGGTCTTTTGTGCCTGAAACTGATTAGCCAAGAAAAACACACTGGAAACATGTTTGTCATCATCAAAACCAGATTTGCAACAAGTCTACCCAATCAGCACCCAAGACCAGACCGCCGACATCCTCACAAAGCCGCTCTCAACTTCACGCTTCCAGCTCCTTTGCACCAAGCTTAGGGTTCACAAAGCTCCCTCAGCTTGAGGGGGGATAAAAGGATGGATAGACGCCGCAACAGAAATGAGACTCAAAACTGATCACATGGCCTCAATCAGCATCACCGTCCACCTGTAACAAACCGTGTAAATCACAACCACACATGTAACCACAATGAGCTATAAATACAAGTGTACATCAAGCTACAATAGATATATAGAAAATGAAATTATTCCACCAATACGTATCTTTCTCCTCGTGTAGATTTGTCAATTTCTTCAATATCACTTCTAAACTTTCGAAGAGAGATGGAAGGCGTTTGAGATATCAAATCGTAGAATCGGCCATTATTGTTGTGTAGCTAGAATGAGCAGGATCCGGATGGTTGGAATTTTAGCTTCCGGGCTAAAGGTTTCTTTGTAGTTGATTTCATATTCTTGTGAGAAACCTTGAGCGACTAAGCGAGCTTTGTAGGTATCAACTTGGACATCAGGGCGAAGCTTGGTTTTATATGTCCAACGGCAGCCTAGAAGAGGAGTGTTGGGTAATAAAGGTGTTAAGGACCAAGTGCCCTATTTTTGGAGAGCACGATATTCATTGGACATGGCTGAGCGCCATTGTGGGAGTTTAGCCGCTTGATTAAAGGTGATGGGTGTAGTCGTTGAGGTGGAGGTAGCTGATAAGTCGAAGATTACTTGTGGTTTGAGATGGTCGGTCTTTCATCGAGTTTGCATGGGGTGAATGTCTGGTGGTGGTGGGACATTTGGAAGTATAGAAGGTGGAAAGGATATGTGTGATGGTGGGAAAGAAGAAATGACAGATGTGGAGGACTTGGCTATAGTGGCATTTAAAGAGGTAGGCAAGTTATGAGAATGGGTAGTTGGTGGTTTGTTGATTGGTATAACAGTTGAGATGGGAAGTAACATTAGAGGTGGTGTATTTGTGATTGGTGGAGTAGGAGTTGGAGAGGAAGTGGTTGGGGTGTTGAGGTAAGTTTGATAGGGATAACTGTGTTTATGAAAAATGACATGGAGAGAGATGTAGATTTCTGAGTGTTGAGGTTGTAACATCTATAGCCCTTATGTGATGAGGAATATCCGAGAAAGATGCATTCTTGAGATCGTGGTTGGAGCTTGTTGGAAGTGAGAGGACAAAGCCATGAAAATCACAGACAGCTGAAGGTTCGTAGGTGATCATATTTTGGTAGGTGACCATAGAGTAGATGGAAAGGAATTTGAAGATTGCATGGTTTAGTGGGAAAATGATTAATGAGATAATTTGCGGTGAGAAGTGCTTCGGCCCAGAAGCGAGGAGGTAGGTGGGCGGCCTGAAGTAGAGTTCTGGTTGTCTCCAAGAGGTGATGATGTTTTCGTTCAGCTAGACCGTTCTGTTCGGGTGTATAAGGGCAGCTAATTAGTTGATGGGTTATGCCAGTTTGGAGAAGGAAATTGTTGAAAGCATGACTAGTGAACTCTCCTCCACCATCGAAGCGAAGAGTTTGAATATTAGTGTGGAATAAATTATTAACCATTTGATGAAATTTTTTGAATTTTGAGAAGGTTTGGTCTTTAGTATGCATTAAATATATCCAGCAAAAATAAGAAGAATCATCAATAAATGTGACATAGTAATGAAAACCATTAATTGAAGATGCTGGGGGAGGTCCCCAAACATCTGAGTGAACAAGAGAAAATAGAGTTATAACATTGGTTGCATGTAAGGGAAATGACAGCTTATGGCTTTTAGCAAATTTTCTTACAAAATTTAATCTTTTAAAATTTTAAATTAAAATTATAACTGGATTTAGATAAGGAGATCAATTTCATATTCTTTTAGACAAAACATATCTAAACTATAATTGTTGCAAGTTTGATATCTTATTATTATTATTTTCTTCTTCAATATGTTTATTTTTGTTATTAATAAAATTTGCTTTTTAGATTATGGTATTGGAAAGACTCAAAGAATAAAAAAAAATATGTGTAATGGTTCGTAAAGTAAAACAAAGGGGGTGCACAAAATTATCTCAAATAGAAAAGATGCACAAAGTGTGCCACAAGTATTTGAAAAAGATGTGCAATATCGCTAATTGAAATGTAAATATTTCTACAATCATGTTTACTTAGTCAATCTATCCACGAATCAACCCCATATCTTCATTATAACAAGCATCCTGCTGATTAAGATTATTCTCAATTTGATCAAAGCGTTGATCAAAATGAGTCTCTATTCTATCAAAGCGCTGAACTATTTCCTAATAGAAGTTCTGACCAGGTCCAGGCGCTACTGCTGGAGCAAGAGCTCCCCCTTTGTCCTTAGAATCATCACTCTCTGAACTCTAATCTCTCCCAAAAATTGATCAAAAAGAGGCATCAGTGAAGTAGATAGGAAGTTCTGTGGGAGGATTAGGATGGATTATATTGTACTTCTTCTCTAGAATGTAGGCAACTAGATGTCCGAAAGCCACATTTTTCTTCCTCTTATGATGTGGAAGCCCAATTTCAGAAAGATTATAAATATAGTCCATAATGAGTTGGGCTTCATCAAAGGGTTTTTCATTCATAATTAGATAGGTGACTGTGGACAAAAGTGGAGTTATATTTATACGATCATCAGCCTTAGGGATAATAGAAGTTCTTAAAATATGTTGGATGATCTGGCAATTTTGATGTAGAGTGTAAACCCTAGATAAATGACACACTTGGGATATATCTAGGAACTTGATTAATTTCAGTCCAATCAAAATCGGATGTAGAAGTGAAAGTGTGGGCTCAAATGCCTTGGGTTCTCAAATGAAGAAAGTTTCCTAAGTCTTCTTTGATAATTTCTACTCGTTGTCTTTGAACATAAGAACTAATCCTAGAGTGGTCCTCATTAAATCTCATGTTTTCCAAGAAATATTGGAAGGTTTCGTTGTGGTAGGCATAAATGAGAGCTAGAATGAAGGAAAATTGAGTGGTCGCAAACAAAGGCATGATAGAGAAGTGAAGATCGCCTTGAATGAGAAGTATAGAAGGGGTGATTTTGGCAGCAACATACCTAAAATAGGCATCCTCATTAGCCTTTGATAGGAATTCATCATTTCCACCACTTCTAGAAGAGGAACCCTTAGAAACACAGGCTCACTTGCTAGAACTAGCCATTCCTAAAACGAGGGCTCTAGAGGGTTTTGAAATGGATAAGAAAGTGAATGAAAACATTTTCAAAGACCCTTTTATCTAAAGAAAAATATTAATCGTACAGTACGAAATATGGATCTTACGTACGATCGAAAAATTGTATGGGATGAAACACTATTCGTATAGAAGAATATAAACTGCCAAAAATGAAACGAATTTTCGTAAACTGCTCTTCCCGAGGCGTCCTTTCATACAGACCTTTTGACCAACTGATTATATAGACAATCAGATGTTAGTCCAAGATGATCAGAATATTAAAGATCATTTTTATGACGATTGGGTTCGTCCTTATCCAAAATCAATAACATGGATCGTACAGATGAAGTATGACTTCGTACGTACAATCAGATAAAATAACTAAAAATTTTTAGAAAACTGTCCCTAATCGTACAGACGAAAACTTACATATATCATACAGTATGATGACATCATCGTACAGTATGAATCCTATGAAAAAATTAAGTTTTGCATGCTAAAGTCTGAAACCTATCATGCACATGCTACAGAATTCGTACAGGACAAAAAAAATTTCATACAGTACGATTAGGACACTTAGAAAATAAAGCATGATAATCAGAAAAACTTCTCAAAATCAATCATTTTTCAACAAGTTACATGCTTCACAATAAAAATAATAATAATAATGGAAAAAAACACAACTTATCACAAAAAAACAACAAGAACAAACATAACAAACAAACAGAAATAAATTAAACAGACACATATATACAACACATCAAGTTTGTAGAATTTTCAATTTAAGCATTAAGATCAATCACACCTAACCTGGTTCTTAATATGTCAAAAGTGTCAAAGGCCAGTGGCTTTGTAAAAATATCTGCAAGTTAATTTTCCATAGTAACATTATTCAATTCAATATATCCCTTAGCTAAATGATATCTAATGAAGTGATGCCTTATGTCTATATGCTTGGTTCTAGAATATGGAATAGGATTCTTTGAAATGCATATGGCACTAGTATTATTACAAAAAATCAAAAATATGCTAATTAAAAATCCTAAGTCAATCAATTATTATTTCAACCAAAGAACTTGTGCCACACAACTACCTAAGACAATGTATTCTGCTTCAGTAGTAGATAGGGCTACTGAATTATATTTCCCACTAGACTAAGAAACTAAAGAGTTTCCAATGAATTAACAAGTTTTAGATGTACTTTTCTGATCAACCCTACAACCTATAAAATTTGAATGAGAATATCCAATCATTTTAAATGAAGAGTTATGCTTAGGATACCAAATTCCTAAGTTTTGAGTTCCTAAAAGATATCTCAGGATTCTTTTTACTGCTATTAAATATGATTCTTTTGGATCAGATTGAAATCTAGCATACAAATAAACATTGGACATTATATCTAGTCTACTACCAGTCAAGTAAAGCAATGATCTAATTATACCTCTAAATTTGTTTTGATTAATATATTTTTCGTTAGGGTCCTTATCTAATTAAACTGAGGAACTTATAGGTGTTGTGATTGGTTTAGCATTATCCATTTCCTATTTCTTGAGGATGTCCTTAATGTACTTTAACTGACTAAGAAATGTTCCTTTCTCATTTAATTTTATGCTAAAACTAAGAAAATAACTCAAATCTCCCATTAGACTCATCTCAAATTCACTACTCATTATTTTTAAAAAATCATTACAAAAATTTTTATTTGTAGATCCAAATATGATATCACCAATATATATTTGAACAATGAGTATGTCATCTCCTATTTTCTTCAAAAAAAGAGTGGGGTCCACACTTCCTTTTACAAAAGATTTCTCTAATAAAAAAGTGTTTAATCTCTCATACCAAGCCCTAGGTGTCTGTTTCAGTCTATATAATGCCTTGTTCAATTTAAACAAATGATTAGGAAATTTAGAATTTTCAAAACCTAGAAGTTGCTCAACATAAACATCCTCTTATATCATTCCATTCAAAAAGACACTTTTGACATCCATTTGATATAATTTAAATCCTTTAAAATAGGCAAAGGCTAACAAAATCCTAATTATTTCAAGTCTTACTACAGGGGAAAAAATCTCTTCAAAATTAATCTCTTATATTTGATTATATCCCTTAGCCACTAATAATACCTTATTTTTGATCACAACTCCTAAATCATTCAATTTATTTTTGAATACCCACTTAGTTCCAACAACACTTTGATCATTTAGCCTTTCAATCAATTTTCAAACATCATTTCTTATAAATTGATTCAACTCTTCTTGCATGGCCAAAATCTAAAATTCATCCAAAAGTGCTTGATTTATATTTATGGGTTCAATCATTGATATAAAGGCAGAATGGTTCACCACTTTGCTAAGTCTATACCTAGTCCTAACACCCTCACTAGGCTCACCTAAAATCAATTCCTTAGGGTGATATTTAGAAATTTTTTATTCCCTAGGCAAAGGATTTTCTTTTTCTACATTCTCTTCCAAATTTTATTTTTAATTTCATGAGAGATATTTTTAATATGATCTTTTTCTAACCTTTTCTCCTTCAAAATCTCTGATTCATCAAACACTATATGTGTGGTCTCCTCAACTACCAAAGTTCTCTTGTTAAAAGCTCTATAGGATTTGCCAACACTAGAATAACTAAGAAAAATTCCTTCATCAAATTTAGGATCAAATTTTTCTAAAGGAGTTTTTTCATTATTGTGAATGAACACCTTGCATCCAAAAACATGCAAATGTGAAAGATTAGGTGTTCTTCCCTTAAGAAGTTCATAGGGTGTTTTGTTCAATTTGGATCTAATGTTCACCCTATTCAAAATATAACATGTTGTACTAATCACTTCAGCCCAAAAATATTTTGAAAGTGAGTATTCTGCCAACATAGCTCTAGCGGCTTCTATTAATATTCTGTTCTTTCTTTCGACTACCCCATTCTGCTGAGGAGTCCTCGGTGCTGAAAAATTATGATCAATTCCATGCTCTTTACAAAACTCTTCAAATTTCTCATTTTCAAATTCTTCTCCATGATCACTTTGAATTGCTAAGATTTCACACCCTAGTTTTCTCTGAATCCAAGTATAAAAACTTCTGAATTCATCAAAAGATTCACTCTTATAAAATAAGAATTTAATCCAAGTTAATCTAGAAAAATCATCAATAATCACAAATCCAAATACTTAACCTCCTAGACTTATAATGTCAACCAGTCCAAAAAGATCCATATGAATAATTTCCAATAGTTTGCTAGTTCTAAGATCCTTAATGGAATGAAAGGAGGACTTCACATGTTTTTCTAGTTGGCATGCATCACATAGGTGATCCTTAGTAAAGTCTAGTTTTGGTATTCCTCTAACAAGTTCTTTTTGGGTAATTTTTCTAAGGTTCTTCATGCTAGCGTGACAGAGTCTTCTATGCCATAACCATGATTCATCAGAAATTATTCTTAAACAAAAAGCATTAGAAGATTTAATATAATTCAAATCAAGCATGTACACATTATTTACCCTAATTCCATTTTGGCTTATTATATAGCTAGTGGGAAAAAAATTTACACTATAACCCTTATCACACAACTGACTAATACTCAAAAGATTATGCTTTAAGCCTTCTACAAGTAAAACCTTCTCAATAAAGAAATTATTCTAGTTTTCAATTATACCTGTCCCTACCATCTTCTTTGTGGTATTATCTCCAAGTGTAACCTTGCCTTTATTCATGGCTTCCAGTGATATGAACCGTGTTGTATCTCCAGTCATATGCTTCAAACATCTATTTTCTAGGTACCAAATGCTCTCACGAGGTCTTGTATGAGAGTGTTTCTACAAAAAGATCAAACGTTAGACTTGGGAACCCAAACAAGTTTGGGTTCTCCTCTTGGTAAAAATAAACTAGATGCATGTGTGATATGCTATATTTTTTTTGCATCGTAGGTCTCCACACTAGATGTGTTCTACTATGAATGATGCAAGTATGGGAGATGTGTCCTAACATTTTACATGTAAAATATCTCACACCAGGAAAAGGATTTCTTAATCTATGAGTATTATAAGATCTTTTTCTAGGTGTTGAACTCATTCTCTTTTGCTTAGACTTATAGAATTGTTGAAGTGTGGGTGTCAGTCTGTTTTCCTTAATAGTCTTCAATTCCAATTCAAGATATGAGTTTCTATTTTTTAATATAAAAACATCCATTCTCAAGTCAATTTCTCTATGTTCTACTTCTTTTAAAAAATCTTTATAATCATTTTCAAGTTTTGTGTGAGATGATTTCAATAGTTCATACTATTTGTTCAAATCATCAAACTCATTCAATAAGGTCATGTGGTTACTATCAATTAATACAGGATCTTTTCTAAGGATTCCATACTCTTTTTGTAAATCTAAAAATTCAATATTTAACATAGCATGTAGTTTTCTAAGTTTCCTAAATACTTTATGAACTTTCTCAAAAACTTTAAATAACTCATCATAGGTTAGATCACATACCTCTTCTTGATCCGAGTGATCAAGATTGCCTGCCATTAAGCACAAAATAGTTACTTCTTCCTCTGCTTCTATTTTTGAGGTATCTGAAGCTGAGTTTGCCTAAAATACTTTCTATAATTTCTTCTTGCCCTTACTAACATTGATCTTCTCCTTGACTTTCTCCTTGTTAGGATTAACTTTGAGATTCAAGCATTCATACTTAATGTGTCCAGGCTTTTTTACATTCATAGCAAATTGCTTCATTAGAAGCCTTGCCATTTTTGTGGAACTTACCTTTATTTTACTCCTGAAATCTCCTTTGCTTCTTCTTAAGGAAACTTCTAAATTGCCTTGACATTAAGGCAATATCATCTTTATCCTTAGGCTGAGACTGATCACTTTCCAAGTCATCCACTTTCAATGCTATATTCTTTTCCTTCCGCCTGTTACCTACATCAATCTATCTTTGTGTCACTCCTTGCTCGTAAGCAATTAGTGAACCAAGAAGATTGCCAATAGAATAAACATTTAAGCCTTTTGATTCAGTTATAACAGTAATCTTTACATCATGGCTAGTAGGTAAGCAACATAGAATTTTATTAACTTTCTCAAAATTAGTTAGTTCCCTACCTAATGCATGTAATGAAGTAGTTATATGTGTAAAACAAGTATACATATAAGTGATTGATTCATTTGGTTTCAAGTGAAAGAGTTCGTAGTCTTGCAATAGAATGTTCAATCTTGTCTGTTTCACTTCATTTGTACCTTCATATATAATGCAAAGTCTATCCCATGTTTCCTTTCTAGATTTACAGGTAGAAACATGCATCAAGTCTTCTAATTTTAAAGCACAGAAAAATCTATTTAAGCATTTGGCATTTAATTGTGCTAACTCCCTTTCTTCTAAAGTCCAATCAATAAGTAGTGTTTCTATTCTAATGCCTTCTACAATTTTAGAAGGTGCATTATATCCATCATGTACTAACATCCACATACGATAGACAAGTGACTATAAAAATGTTGACATGCGAGTTTTCCAAAAGTCAAATGAAATGTTATCAAATAATGGTGGTCTAGTGATCGAGTAACCTTCTAAAGTGTTTCGATTTCTAAAATTAGCCTTGATCATTTCAAAAAGTTGTCTAAACTTTAATTTTTGAAAGCAAAGCTCTGATACCACTTATAAATCCTTAGTAGGTTGTTAAACCTAAGTTAATTGTCCCAAGGCTAACCAAAGGGGGGGTGAATTAGTAATTTAAAAAATCTCTTGGAAATTTAGAAAAATAGATTTCTAGTTTTTATCAATTTAAAATATTTCAACAACAAATAGTTAAATGAGCAGAAAAGTAAAAATGCAGTAAAATAAGAACATGAAAATTTATAGTGGTTCTGTCCAACTAGACCTACATCCACTCCCTAAAGATTCTCTCTTCAGGTATTACACTATTACCAAAGTGACTCTCCTTTTGCTCCCACAGCAAGGCGGAGAAGCCTTTACAATTACGCTCTCTTCCACCTATCCCCGGTGTGGCAGAGTATCGTCATCCTTTCACACCCTCTAAGTGTCGGTAGAGTATCATCATCTTTCACACTCTCTAAGTGTCGACAGAGTACCATCATCCTTTTACACCCTTCAAGTGTCCGTAGAGTACCGTCATCTTTCACACTCTCCAAGCTTGTCTTTCATACTCTCTAAGTGTCGGCAAAGTACCGTCATCTTTCACACTCTCCAAGTGTCGGCAGCGTACCGGATCTTCTTCAAAGATATCCTCTTGAGCGTCTTTAAAGAAGTAAGGAAGAGATTTGTCACAAATACAAAGAGATTCTCACCTTTAAGTAACCTTGTGAACCCTTCACACTCTCCTCTTACAAGAACTCTCCCAAATCACTCTTACACTTGCTCTCCAAGAAAATATGAAGAAGTCTCTCTCCATAATTAGTTTATAAGACCTTATAGATGAAAGACATAAAAAATTGTCCTGAAAATGAATTTTTCAAATTGATCGTCCATGATTGTACAGTACGATTGATGATCGTACTTACAAATAGTTCAAAATTTATTCATTCATTCTAGTACGAACAAATTTCATACTCTGAATAACATATGTATGAAGTGACATCATACAGTACGATCAGTTCAAAATTGAACAAATTCATTCAGTACGATTCAATACGATATAATTTCGTACTCTGAATAACGTACTGTGTGAACTTTATATCGTACATTATGATATTCTTTAATTAAAACATATTTTATCTGGTACAAAAATGGACCCAACCATTTCGTACTCTGGAAGTCATATGTACGATCCTATGATCGTACAGTATGAACAGTTAAAAGAATTTACTTGTTCTTCTGGATGAAACGATAAGCAACCATTTTGTACTCTGGAAGTCGTATGTACGATCCTATGATCGCATAGTACGAACAATTCAAAAAAATCAAGAGTTAGTCAGGATGAACTTATATGTTTCTATTTCATACTATGAAAGGTGTACATGACGGGACTTTGAAAATTTTCCTGCCAAGGTTTGATCAATTGCTTTCTAGAGGTATGCAAAATCCAAATCATCCCGTATGATCTAAAATCATACAATACAATTAGTATTTAACAAATTACAAATTTTGTACACTCCCCTAGTGTGTATGTGCACAGTTACCCAATTACAACCACACACTCTCTTAGACTCAAGAAAAGTACAAAAAGTACAGACTCCAAAAATAATAAACTCTAATCTAATCTAACTTGAAGTCTTCAACTGGCTGGAGTATGATTTCTCTAAAATATTAGTACACACAAACAACAAAAGCAATATATCCAATACATGTTAGGAGAAACAGTAGTCAATACAATAATATTTTAGAATCATAAAAAACACACATAAAAAGAAAATATAGCTTTGAAAATAGAGTTGCAACAATATGTTCTATTTTTATAAAATGAGGGGAAGGGCAACATTTCCATTCACACTTTCTATTTCTTAGCATTCTCAACTTTTATTTTCCATCACTTATTTGTTTCAATGGCTAGAAAGAGATTATAACTTCTTTCTATAAGTAATCGTCGCCTAACAGATGACAGATTCCAAACATAAGATAATGAGACTGCCTATCACCGTTATCGAGATGCTCAGATCATATCCTCATATAGTATAAATCAAGAAAACCTAAACTATGAGGTATTAAATCTCTTTGCATAAACCACTCTCCAATTTATCTTGACACTAGCCTTTCTATTTCTCTGAGAATTACTTTTTGAATTCTTTGCAAATCTCCAAATCAAATCTAAGCATACCTTAATGGTATCTTATATTTGTAGAAGACCAGTAGAAATCTCATTTCAAGACTTTCATAAATACTTACATCTTTCTACAACTAGCATTAAACCTCATGATGTTTATAGTATAGGAGATTATTACTAAACATCTATAAATCTCACTCTTATGAACATCCAATTTAATTAATATTTACCTTAGGACATATCATTGCTTATATCTTAAATATCTAATATAGCCTCACATATCCTGCACAGGCCGACCACCTTCCTATTGTTTACACAAAAAGCTCCATTCACCTTCTTTTTAGTCCCCGACGCAATGGAGTATAGCCTATAGAGGAGGAGAACAAGTATGATAAGGAAGGGGGAGCTCCAACACTAGTACCAACTCTAGTACCTACACCTATATATAAGCCTCATTACTACGAGGCATTGATTAAGAGATTTGATCAGTTGGAGACACGCCTTGATACTCACATTTAGTAGTAACTCGAGCAGCATGACATTGATAAGACTTGGTTTGGTGAGTAATTTGTTGCAAATCTGGACCCAAGTCTTATAATTTTGATGATAATAAATATTATTAAATTTTTTACTATGCTATTTGAATCTATTACATATCTGTTTTGCCCTGCTCACTAACATTTCATGATCACAGCTCACTTGTAACCTCGATCAGCTCAAGACTTAGTAGACTAGAGATAAAGTCTATATTTTTCCATCTTTTTGTACTTTTTATCTTTCTTTAGTTAAATATGTATTGTGGTGGATCTTAAAGCTAAGTAATATTGCCCACACATAGTCAAGAGAGTGAGTTGGTGAATTAAAAAATTTCTATTTTTTGATTTAATCATACCGTACGATTTATATCATATTGGACAATCATTTAACTAGAAAACTCTAAATAGGGCACCTTTGTTAATCAAGATTGATTAAACTAATCATATTATATAATTTATATCATATAGGATGATTAGTTATAATTATCAAAATAGCCGCCAATCATAATTTAGGTATTATTTTAAAATTCAAATTTTATTCTAATCATACCATACGATATGCATCGTACTATATGGTATATGATAATCATGCTTAAATTAATTAAGAGTTTAATTATGGTTAAATTATTCAATCAAATCGTACAGGATGATTGGAGACGATCATACGGTACATGTATGATAATTAAATGCCACCTATCATACTGGATAAAGGACGAATAGCTATGTGTTTATACTAATCATACTAGACGAAGTTCTCAATCATTCTAAATGATCAATATAAACACATATACTGATCGTACAGTGGGTTTTAGTTTGTACTATTAGAAAGTGATGTTTTGAACTAATCGTACAGTATGATCTTGGATCGTACTGGATGGCCAGAGATGCTAGATTGAAATTTAGGGCTTTTTAGAGGCTCTCTATTTAAATTCTCAAATAGTCTTATTTCTAAGACTTTTCCTGCTAATTATCTTGAGAGAGCATAGAGAGGGAGTTAAGGAGTGCTTTGGGAGAGAAGAGAGGGAGAGTTAGTTGTTAAGGAGAGTTATGAGGGATTCACAAGGTTACTCAAAGCAAGGTTCTTCCATGTCTTCTTCAAGCTTCTACCTTGATCCTTTTGGTGGCTCTAGAGAGACATTCTATAGTACCAGGTCTAGGTTCTTTATCATCTCCAGGAGGAAGAAAAAGGATTCCAGGTTCTCTGCCATCTCTAGAAGAAAGAAAAAAGGATTCCTGGTTCTTTGCCTTCACCAGGAGGGTGAAAAAGAGTAAGGTCCTCTACCGCACCAGGTTGGTGGAAGAGATTTTATAAGGGCTTCTCCGCCTTGCTATGGGGTAAAAGGAGAGACACTATTTTTAGTGCAATACCTGGAAATAAAGTTTTTATGGAGTAGACTTAAGTCTGGTTGGACTGAACCACTATAAATTTTTATGTATTTTGTTCTTATTATTCTGAACCACTATAAATTTTTATGTGTTTTGTTCTTATTATTCCGCACTTTTATTTTTCTATGATTTGTTATGTGGTTTACAAACTCTTATTTTTTATTATTGTGAAATTAATTTACTTCTATATTAGGGATTAAGGTGTTTGTTTTCAGATTTTAAAAAGGCTACAAACAAATTTCTTTTTATTTAAAATTTTTTAACATTACCAATTCACCCCCCCTCTTGGTTAGCCTCGGGCTGGTTCTTTGAGGTTTAATAAGCTTTATAAACTTTCAAGTGGTATCAGAGTGGGATTGACAAAATAAGTTTTAGAAAACTTTTGAAAAATGATCCATGGCTAATTTTGATAATTATAATACTACAGAAGGGTATGCAATCACACGACCACCTTTGTTTTATAATATTTCTTTTGATTTTTTGGAAAATTTGCATGTCTACTGTCTTGTAATTAATAGATTAACACATATTGATGTTAGTTCAGGAAGGATACTCTACACCTTCTCATTTTATAAATGGCATTAAAACTGAACTATCTTTTTCTGAATGGAGCATAGAGGATATAGATTTAGCCCAATTAAATGTAAAATGTTTAAACTATTTTTTCTGTGCATTAAAATTTAAAGATTATATGTGTGTATCTACTTGCATAACTGGTAAAGAAATTTGAGATAAACTCCACATAACCTATGAAGGAATAAATAATGTAAAATAATCTAAGTTAAACATTCTACTTTATGATTATAAACTATTTTGAACAAAACCTAGTGAGTTTATTTCTGAAATGTATACTAGGTTTACTCAAATTGTCACTTCCCTATATGCATTAGATAGAGAACTCACAAAATTATAAAAAAGTTAACAAAATTCTTTATTGCCTACCTAGTTCTTATGATGACAAAATAACTACTATTATTGAATCCAAGGATTTGAATGTTTATTCAATTAATAACTTACTTGGATCACTCATTGCTTAGGAGCAAGGAGTGAATGAAAGACAAAATGATGTAGGTGAGAAAAGAAAAGAGAAAATTATAGTCTTAAAGGTTGATGATTCTGATAGTGACAATTCTATTCCTGAAGATGATGATGACATTACACTGATGACAAGGCAATTTAAAAGCTTTCTAAAAAAAGCAAAAATGTTATCAGTAATGGAATAAAGGTAAACCTAATAAAAAATTTTAAGGCTTCTTCTGATGTCATCTATTTTGAATGCAAGAAGCTAGGACACATGAGGACTGATTGCCCAAATTTTAAAGCCCACCCAATCAAGGAAAAGGATGAGGAAAAAGCCAAATTTAAGAAGAGCAAGCAACGGACTCAAAAGGCTTTTTGGGCGGACTCTGCTTCAGACTCTTCTGAGACAGAAGCTGAAGAGGAGGTAACTAACTTGTACTTATTGGTAGATAACCATTTTGATCATTCTGATCAAGAGGAGGTATGTGAGCTTTCTTATGATGAATTATTTAAGTTTCTAAAAAAAATCATAATGCATATAGAAAGGTGAAGAACATGTATGCAAGCCTCAATTCTGATTTTTTAAACTTGCAGAAAGAGCATGAATGTTTGAGAAAAGATCACTCTACTTTGGATAATAATCATATGATCTTACATGATGAAATTGATGCATTAAACAAGAAGCATCTTGATTAACTATAGTACATGATTCCTTAAAAGCATCTCATGTTGATTTAGAAAATGCTGATGATAGGGAGCATGCATTAAAAATTAACAACCCAATTCTTGAAAGTGCAAATAAATTTGTACAAGTAGAAGTAACTGCTTTTAAAGAAAAGAAACCATCACCTGCACCTATAGAATTTCAAAAATCATTGCCACAACATGCATCATTTAAACCTTGGAAGAGGCATCATAACCCAAATAGACTAATGAATCCATTCCCAGGACTTATGTGCTTTTCTTATGGCATGCTAGGACATATCTCGCATAGTTGCACTATTCATCGTAGAGCACATTTAGTGTAGTGGCCAAAATTGCATAAATCACAACATAGCATGCAAACACATCATCCTTCAATTTATAAGGTGGAACCCAAACTTGTTTGGGTTCCTAAATCTAATCATTAATGATTTTATAGGTTTACTCTCACAAAAGGCCCTGTGAGTGCATATGGTACCTGGACAGTTGATGTTCAAGGTACATGACTGGAGATATAAAGTAATTTATCATACTGGATGCTAGGGCAGGGGGTAAGGTAACACTTGGAAGTAATACCACTAGGAAGGTTGTTGGATCAGGTATAATTAGAAACTCAAAAAAATTTATGATTAAAAATGTTTTACTGGTAGATGGCTTAAAATATAATTTGATCAGCATTAGCCAACTCTATGATGAAAGCTTTAGCATAAAATTTTTACCTACTAGCTGCATGATTAGCTTAAATAAAAATACTATTTAACAACAACAAAAATAATATTTACATGCTTGATTTGAATTATATTAATTCTTCTACTTCTCTTTGCCTAAAAATTATTACTGATGAATCTTGGTTATGACATAGGAGATTATGTCATGCAAGCATAAAAAATCTTTAAAAAATCACACAAAAGACTAAGAGAGAGGTATACCAAACTAGATTTCACCAAGGATCACCTGTGTGATGCCTGTTAGTTAGGAAAATAAGTCAAATCCTCCTTCCACTTAATTAAGGATATTAACATTAGCAAACCATTAAAAGTCCTTCACATGGATCTCTTTGGACCCATTCGCACTGCAATCTTAGTAGGGAAAGTTTTTGGGTATGTGATTGTTGATGATTACTTGATGTTTACTTGGGTTAGATTCTTATCTCATAAAAGTGAATTATTCGAGGAGTTTAGGATATTCTCCACTTGGATTCAAAGAAAGCTAGGCTGTGAAGTTTTGACCATTCATAGTGATCATGGTGGAGAATTTCAAAATAAAAAATTTGAATTTTACTATAAGGAGCAAGGGATAGATCATAACCTTTTAGCTCCTAGAATCCCTTAGCAAAATGGGGTAGTTGAAAGAAAGAACAGAACCTTTGTAGAAGCTGCTAGAGCCATATTAGCTGAATACTCACTTTCTAAACACTTTTGGGCAGAAATAGTATATATAGGCTGTTATATTATGAATAGGGTTAATATTTGATCCAAGCTAAACAAGACATCCTATGAAATCCTTAAGGGTAGGACACCCATGATCTCTCACCTTCATGCCTTTAAATGTAAAGTGTTTATTCTAACCATGAAAAATCTCTACTAGGAAAATTTGACCCCAATTCTGATGAAGGAGTTTTCCTAGGATACTCAAATATTAAAAAATCCTTTAGAATTTTCAATAAAAGGACACTAGTGGTTAAGGAGACCACTCATGTAGTATTTAATAAATTTGGTAATTTTGGAGGGTCTAGGGTAGTATAAGAAGAAGTGGTTAAAGTTACCCAAGGAATAGAATCTGCAAATTTGGAAGAAAGGGTAGAACCTAAAACTTTACTTCCTAGAGAATGGAAATATTCTTCAAGTCATCCTAAAGAACTAATCTTAGGAGACCCATTTGAAGGTGTTAGAACTAGGCATAGACTTAGGAAAGAAGTTGACCACTCTACCTTTATCTCAATGATTGAACCCACAAACATAAATCAAGCACTATTTGATAAATTCTAGATCTAACCATGTAAGAAAAACTGAATCAATTTTATAGAAATGATGTTTGGGAACTAGTTGAAAGACCTAAGGGCCAGAGTGTTGTTGGAAAAAAATGGGTTTTCAAAAATAAAATGAATAATTCTAGTATAGTAGTTAGAAATAAAGCAAGACTAGTGGCTAAGGGGTATAATCATATAGAAGGGATTGACTCTGAAGAGACTTTTGCCCCTGTAGTTAGACTAGAAGCAATAAGAGTGCTACTAACTTTTACCTAATTTAAGGGATTTAAATTATACCAAATAGATGTTAAGAGTACCTTTCTTAATGGGGTAATAAAAGAAGATGTATATATTTAACAACCCCTAGGCTTTGAAAATTCATAATTTCTTAATCATGTGTTCAAATTAAAAAAAGGTATTACGAGGACTGAAATAAGCACCTAAAGCATGGTATGAAAGGCTAAGCATATTCCTACTAGATAGAACATTTTTTAAGGGGAGCATAGGCACCACCCTATTTCTCAAAAAGATAGGTGAATAACTACTCATTATCAAGATCTACGTCAATGATATTTTGTTTGGATCTTCTGATAAAAAGCTATGTGATGAATTTTCTAAGATAATGAGTAAGGAGTTTGAGATGAGTATGATGGGAGAACTGAACTACTTTCTTGAATTTAGTATAAGGTAAAAGGATGATGAAATTTTCCTTAGTCAATAAAAAACATTAAGGACATCCTTAAGAAGTATGAAATGGATAAAGCTAAGGCAATTAATACTCCCATAAGTTCTACAGTTCAATTGGATAAGGACTCAAGTGAAAAATTAGTTGATCAGAAGGAATACAGAAGATAAATTGGATCACTTTTTTACTTAACTACTAGCAGACCTGATATTATGTTTTGCCTCTGTGCTAGATTTCAAGTCAATTCAAAAGAATCCAAATTGACTTCTATTAAGAGAATCCTCAGATATCTCCTAGGAACCCAAGGCCTGGGAATCTAGTATCCTAGGCACAACACTTCTGTTGAAATTATAGGATATTCTGATTCAAACTTTATTGGATGTAGGGTTGATAGGAAAGAACTTTTGGAACCTACCAATTTATAGGACAATCTTTAGTCTCCTGATCTAGTAGAAAATATAACTCAGTAACCCTATCCACCATAAATGCTGAATACATAACCTTAGGAAGTTATGTGGGCTAGGTCCTTTGGTTAAAGTAATAAATTCTTGATTTAGGACTACTTGTAGGCATCATTCCAATCTTATGTGATAACACTAGTGGCATCTATATTTCAAAGAATTCAATCCAACACTCAAGGAACAAAAATATTGACATAATGCAACACTTCATTAGGGACCATGTCACTAAAGGAGACATATAGCTACATCATATAGCCACTTAAAATCAACTTGCAAATATCTTTACAAAACCATTGGCTTTTGAAACCTTCAGAACCTTAAGAACTAGATTAGGTGTCATAGATATTTATGCTTGAAACTGGATGCTTTAAAAATTTGAAATCTGATTGTTGTTTTTATCTTATGCTTTTGTTTTTTAGTGTTTAATATTTTTCTTTATGCATGTGTTTATTTATTACATTTAAACTCTAAGAATCTAATTAATACTCACTTTTATAGTTGAACCTTTCTTTAAATGAAGATCTTACCTATCTTTGTAAGCAATGATTGACTCCTCTAGAATAATTAAAAAAAGAAAAATTGATAGTTATCCCTCTTCCTTTAACTCCTTTAGTGGTGTAATTTCTTTTTGAATCAAAATCTATTTCAAATTAAAAATTAGACATAGAGATGGCAATCTATTTCATCTTCCTATAGTCTTCTATCTCATATGAATAATTCTGCAAGTCAATGAATCTATTTCAAATTTCTAAATCAAGTTGTTTATTTATATCATATGGATCAGATTTTTCTTTGTGGTTTACTCTTCCTTATATAATAGAATGAGTTCTTCTTCTCTCATATTTGAAAAATATTCTCACAATTGAGAATCTTTAAAGATATAGAAAGGAAGCCCGTTTGCAAAAAGAAAAGAGGCACAAAATGAGCCGAAAGCTGAAAAGATGCATAATGTACGCCAAAATTGAAAGATGCACAAAGCGTATCAAAAATCAAAAGATGTGCAAAGTGCATCAAAATTGATAAAGAGGCACAAAATAAGCCCACAATGATTTAGCTTCCCTTTCTTTCTAATCTTTAAATTTTAGAAGAATCCATGTGCCAATTGATATCATCTTCACTTGAGTTTGAAAATCATAACTCCCTATTAATCACTGTGCAATGCTATTCTCTTAGATATATTTTTGAAAAGAAGTTTAAAAAGATCACATTTCCTTTCTAATTTATTTTCTGAATTCGATTTTTGTTTGAAAAGACTTTAATATGTAAGGAACTTGAGCTAGGGTTGACAACCTTCAAATTTCTAATCTTTCTGGGTTTTAGCGTTGTCGATGCTTTTATTACTGAGTTTTTGATCTAATCATAAGTTAAAATTTTCATTTACTATAATTGATCGATTCCAAATAAAAATTGTGTATTTCTACTTATTTATTTAATTATTGTTATGTTTTGTTTATTTTGTATTATTATTTTGATGAATTTTCCTTCATGGAGCTTTCCTGATCATGCATTCTCATCTTTAATTTTTATTCAAATTGTATTATACGATCAACAATGTACTGTACAATCTTCATAAATATCCTCAAAGATTCAACCTCAGTGCATCCAACGATTCATATTCATTAATTATCACTGATCATATTATACAACCATCACCTTCGTACTGTACGATCCATGTGGTAGTAGTCGATGGATGAATTGAATTTGGCTGGTACATTATTAAATAATGTATCATACTATATGAACACCTGTTTGTACTATACGATCCTCTTAGTCAATAATTGTCCATGCTGACTCTTCGTAACTAATGCCTTATCTCTAATTGTCCAGTATGATTTTGATCATACTATATGATGAGATCGACTTTTTGACTAAATCGTATTGGATGAATTGATTATAATCTATCATCTAGTATGATCTTATAATTGTACCATATAATCTGGTTGATCTTATATAAATAGACCAAATTCATGCTTTATTATTCACTCCAATCCTTTCAACTCTCCTCCCCTCTCACTTGAGCTCTAAATCTTGGCAACGGCTAGAGGCAAACTATAAAAGCCCGTATTTTGACTTTGTCAATTTTCTTATGGAATCATTATAAATCCAAATCACAATATGTCTTAGCCATAGTATTTTAATTGTAGTATTTTACTTGCATAATTATTTTTACAATTTTTGGGCACTAGTGAAAATTCTTAAGAAATTAGTACATGTTGGTACAATTGAGAATTTCTGGACCATTAGGTGTCCATTTTGCAAACCGATTTCTCTAATATTTTTTAAATAAAATGATTTATTTTATGAATACTTTTTTATAATTTTTGAAGTCCTAAAATGATTTATTTAAATTTTATACTAAATAATTAATTAAATTAAATATTAAATTAATATTTTATTAAAAATATCTTAACCCACTTAAAGCTTTTTATTAAAATCCCTTTTCTCCTTAAGTAAATAGCCAACAAAGAATGGTTTTAGAGAATTTGAGAGAAAAGATAAGAGAGAGAAAAAGAAACTTGAGATTTGGAGGCTGCAAAGTAATTTTTGTCAGTCAAGCCAGTTAGGAAATTTGCTTTTCTCGCTGTAAGGAACCTTTACCCTATTTCTGATTTTAAGGATTTTATTTTGTTGATATTTTTCCAATTAAATTTATATTTTTGGTAATCGTTACCCGAAAAATATGAATAACTTTGTATTGGCAAAAATTTCACCATGTAACTTTTTGTATGTCATAGAGATTCAGATTATGAACATTTTGAGTATTTATTTGTGATTTTTCCTTAGGTAATTTTGAAAATACATCAACTTTTATCTACCCAAAAATTTGTTTTGATGTCTAAAAAAGTAGTGTAGTATAATAAAAAGCTTAAAATATCGTTTTATACAATCCATGGTATTTTGATAATTTTTTTAAAATGTGTATTTTGGCCTAATAGGATTTTTTGTTGTTGACAATTATGAAATTTTGGTATTTTTTGAATTAAGCTCAATTATGTTTTATTTACTGCAATGTTTTGAAAATGAATGTGGATATGTGCTTAAATAATAGCTAGTCATTATTATTGTTATAATATTATGATAATAGTTTGTGTGTGTAAAAGATAAGTAAAGACTAGTTGACCTATTGGTTAGAGATTGATTGACCTGTACATGATGGTGGACCGACGAGCATTCCTTTAAATAAGGTAGTTCAGTGTTATCCTCTACTAATTTACGTGATACACTGGTTGGGAGTTATAAGGAGATTATTATTGTGCCGGCGGGCAAAGAGTGAAGACTCTATTTACTAAGCCAACGATTTACTAATACTGATGCTAACACTAAAAAACACCATGATAGCTAGGACTTCTTACTTATTTAGTATGATTATTGAAATCATATTTTGAGGCGTTATTCTTATTATCATACAGATTTATTAGTATTGTATAGATTTGCTGTTATTGTATTATTCTATTGCTTCTACCCCTATATTGTTATTATTACCTATCTGGATATCAATATTATTTGATTAAATTAATTTAATATACTTATACTAAGCATGTGATATATTGAGCACATAATAAAGGAGGCCTAGATAGCATGTGTATATTCTTATATGATTTTGCTACATTTATTTGATTTTGATAGTCTTTACCGATATTTTGATTTGATGTTTTATCCTATTATAAAGATATGATTGATTTATAGAATTTGTCACTCATACTAGGTTACTACTTTACTAGTTATTACACCATAGTATTTTACTGTTTACAGATTCTACTACTACTGTATTTAAGTTTTACTATTCTTACACTTATTTAATGATCATATGACTTCTACTACTATGATTTAATCTTTAACATGCATATTATTTTTTTTATAGTGCTTTTAATTCAGTTATAGGTTTTGGTGACCTGCTGGGCTTTTAGCTCATTATATGTGGTTAAATGATTTCAAGTTAGGGCAGGGTAGCAGGATTGTGAGACTGGTCATAATTCCTTAGGTTTTGTTTCTTTTTGTTTTTTTTCTTTTCACTTAGGACAAAGTAGTTGTGATATGATTTTTTAGATTCTGAGTAGTGCATATAATTTTTGGGAATGAATATAGATGTATACAGTAATATTTTGAATTATATAATCTACTTTTATTATTTATTACTAATAGATGATATTTGATAGCTCTGGTTGTTATTTATTCAAAGATAAAAGAATAATTCTTTTAAATTAGATTTTGAGACATCATACAAGTAGTCTCGAGCACTCTTCGAAAGTTCCTCCTGATGTCATGTACATCCTAGATTTACTGAGGTCGCTGATGAAGTGGCCTACAATAGATATAAGAATATTAGAATTACTCTTTCCAAATTCATCAAATAGGAGGATCTAAACTTTCAAGTACTACCACTGTTCACCCATACCACTCTTACTTTTATTCTTACTCTTGCTTATCCTTTCAATTCTGAATTGTTATTTTGAATTTTTTGCAAGCCTTAGAAGCAACAGTAAGGGTATTGCCCTCTAATATTATGTTAATAAGCGACCAGAAGAGATTACCTACCAAGACTTTCATGACTTTCTACATCTTTTCACTACTGGTAAAAATATTCATGTTCTAGTTGGAAATCCTAATTTTGATTGGACCCCTGCCAACACCACCCTTAGGGAATCTAATGTTGGAATGCCATATCACCCAGGTCAACACTCTAGTTCATTATGCTTGCATCATCCAGCACATACTTAGAAACTTTGTCATTCCTAAAGCTAGTGATCGAATCAACATTACTCCTATTCTTTCTCTTGCAACCTATTTCATAATGGCTCAAATTGACTTCAATGCAACTAACCTTATTATTCGTTATCTTGAAAATCTAACCAGTATTAGAGATCCCCTCCATAAGAGAATATCCAATCAAGCCTTAGGATATATCATTTCATTTATCCCAGAAATCAAATACAACTTTCAGTATCCTATACCACCTGATCACCTCTCAGTCTACTCCTTCCACATCCTTCACAGTGCTCATCATCGTAATGTTCACTATGTGGATGACAAGTCTGTTACAGAAGAGGGAGGACCTATTCCATCACCTACTTATACTTCCAGTAATCTCACTTCAATCATCTGGTCTAGAGGTTTGATTAATGAGAGCTCCATTTTGATGCCTACTTAGTTGAGTAGTAGCCATAACACAAGAATGACTTAGCTCACTTCGATCAGTATATAGCCCAGTAGCAGTAGCATGATCAGGATATGGTGTGATTTGGAAACCAGTTTGCCTTAATCCACCAATACTTTTAGCCACCACCTCATCCACCTCCATCTGATCAGGATCCCTCGGTGTTTCAATTTCTTTTTAGTTTTGTAATATATATACTTTTCTTATTTTTTTAGTTTCCAATTCATTTGATGTTATTTCCTTTTTTTATATCTGTTTTGCCCTGCTCACTAATATTTTAGGATTATAGCTCACTTGCAATCTTGATCAGCTCAAGATTGAGTAGAATAGGAATAAAGTCTATATTTTTCAATCTTTTTATACTTTTTATCTTTCTTGAGTCAAATATATAATATGGTGGATCCTAAAGCTAAGTAACCTTGCACACACACACACAAGGGAGTGAGTTGACGAGTTAAATTTTTTTTTATTTTTTGATATAATCGTACCATACAATTTATATCATACTGGATGATTAGCTAACCAAAAAACCCTAATTAGGGAACATCTACTAATCAAGATTGATTAAATTAATTATACTATATGATTCATATCATACAGGATGATAAGTTATAATCATTAAAATAACCGTTAATCATAAATTAGGTATTATTTTAAAATTTAAATTTTGTTATAGTCATACCATATGATATGCATCATACTGTATGATATATAACAATCATGCCTAAATTGATCATGTTATTAAGAGTTTAATTATGGTTAAATTAATCAATCAGATTATATAGGATGATCGGAGACGATCATACGGTACGACTCAATTCCTCCATGGTATGATAATTAAATACTGCTTATTATACTGGATGAATAGCTTTATGTTTATACTAATCATACTGGATGAGATTCTCAATCATCCTGGATGATCAATATAAACACTTGAATTGATTGTATAATGGGTTGCAGTTCACACTATCTAAAAGTGATATTTTGAACTAACCATACAATATGATCTTGGATCGTACTAGACGATCAGAGATGCCAGATTGAATTTTAGGACTTTTTTAGAGGCTCTCTATTTAAACTCTCATATATACTTATTTCTAAGACCTTCACTGCTAAGTGTCTTGAGAGAGAGCATAGAGAGGGAGTTAAAGACTGGTTTGGGAGAGAAGAGAGGGATAGTTAGTTCTGAGGAAGAGTTTTGAGGGATTCATTAGGTTACTCCAAACAAGGTTCTTCCTTGTCTGCTTCAAGCTTTTGTCTTGATCCTTTTGGTGGCTCCGGGGAGAGATTCTACAGTATTAGGTCTTGGTTCTTTGCCATCTCTAGGAGGGAGAAAAAGTTTTCCAAATTCTCTGCCATCTCCTAGAAGGAGAAAAAGGATTCTATGTTCTTTTCCTTCACCAGGAGGGTGAAAGAGAGTAAGGTCCTCTGCCACACTAGGTTGGTGGAAGAGATTTTGTAAGGGCTTCTCTACCTTACTGTGTGGGCAAAAGAAGAGAGATTAATTTTAGTGCAATACTTGGAAATGAGGTTTCCAAGGAGTGGACGTAGGTTAGGTTAGACCAAACCATTATAAATTTTTGTGTGTTTTATTCGTATTATTTCTTACTTTTATTTTTCTATGATTTGCTATGTGGTTGACAAACTCTAATTTTCTGTTATTGTAAAATTAATCTGCTTTTGCATTAGGGGATTAAGGTGTTTACTTTCAGATATTAAAATGGCTACAAAAAATATTTTTTTTATATTTTTTTAAGATTACTAATTCACCCCCATCCCTCTTGGTTAGCCTCGAGCTGGTTCTTTGAGGTTTAATAACCTTCACAAACTTTTAAGTGGTATCAGAGTGGGATTGAAAAAATAAGTTTTAAAAAACATTTAAAAAATGATTCATGACAAATTTTGGTAATCATAATACTGCGGAAGGTGTTCAATCACACGGCCACCTTTATTTGATAATATTCCTTTTTAATTTTTGGAAAATTTGCATGTCTACTTTCTTGCAATCTATAGATTATCGCATGTGGATATTAGTTCAGGAATGATACTCTACACCTTCTTATTTTGTCAATAGCATTAAAATTAAACTACCTTTTTTGAATAAAGCATAGAGGATAGAGATTTAGCCCAATTAAATACAAAAGCTTTAAACTACTTTTTTTGTACATTAAAATCTAAAGATTACATGTGTGTATCAACTTGCATAACTGGTAAAAAAATTTGGGATAAACTCTGTATAACCTATGAAGGAACAAATGAAGTAAAATAATCTCGATTGAACATTCTGCTCCATGTTATAAACTATTTCGCATGAAACCTAGTGAGACTATTTTTGAAATGTATTCTAGGTTCACTAAAATTATCACTTCCCTATATGTATTAGGTAGATAACTCACAAATTTTGAAAAAGTTAACAAGATTTTATGCTGTCTACCTAGTTCTTATGGTGCCAAAACAACTACTATTACTTAATTCAAATGTCTAAATATTTATTCAATTGATAACTTACTTAGATCACTCATTGCTTAAGAGCAAGGAGCGAGTCAAAGACAAATTGATGAAAGTGAGAAAAGAAAAGAGAAAATTGTAATCTTAAAGGCTGATGATTCTGATAGTGACAATTCTATTCCTGAAGATGATGATGACATTGTGCTGATGACAAGGCAATTTAAAAGCTTTCTAAGGAAAAAGCAAAAGCGTCATCAGTAATCGAATAAAGATAAACCTAATAAAAATTCTAAGGCTTCTTCAGCTGTCATCTATTTTGGATGCAAGAATACAAGCACATAAGGACTGATTGCCTAAATCTTAAAGCTCACCCAATCAAGGAAAAGAGTGAAGAAAAATTCAAATTCGAGATATGCAAGCAACGGACACATAAGGCTTTTTGGGTAGACTCTGCTTTAAACTCTTCTGAGACAGAAGTTGAAGAGGAGGTAACCAACTTTTACGTAAGGGCAGATAACCATCTTGATCATTCTGATCAAGACGAGGTATGTGAGCTTTCTTATGATGAATTATTTAAATTGTTTGAAAAAAATTCATAATGCATATAAAAAGCTGAAGAAAATGTATGCAAGCCTCAATTCTGTTTTTTTAAACTTACAAAAAAAGATCATGAATGCTTGAAAAAAGATTACTCTACTTTGGATAATAATCATATGATCTTACTTGATAAATTTGATGCATTAAATAAGAAGCATCTTGATTTAACTGTTGAACATGATTCCTTGAAAGCATCTCATGTTGATTTAGAAAAATCAATTAAAGAACTAAAAGCATGTTTATATAAAGCTGATGATAAAGAGCAGTCATTAAAAATTGACAACTCAATTCTTGAAAATACAAACAATTTTTTGTAAGTGGAAGTAACTGATTTTAAAGAAAATAAACTATCACCTACACTTGTAGAATTTCATAAATCATTGCCACAGTATGCATCATTTAAACCTACGAAGAGACACCATAACCTAAATAGACTAATGAATCCATTCCCAAGAGTTAGGTGCTTTTCTTGTGGCATGCTAGGACATATCTTCCATACTTGCATTATCCACCATAGAATATATTTAGTGTTGAGGCCAAAATTGCATAAATCACATCATAACATGTAAACACATCCTCCTTCAATCCATAAGGTGGAACCCAAACTTGTTTGGGTTCCTAAATCTAATCATTGATGATTTTATATATTTGCTCTCATAAAAGGCCCTATGAGAGCATGTAGTACTTAAACAGTGGATGTTCAAGGCACATAACTAGAGATATAAAGTAATTCATCACGTTGGAGGCCAGGGCAGAGGGCAAGGTAAGACTTGGAGATAACACCACTAAGAAGGTGGTTGGATTAAGTATAATTAGCAACTCAAAAAATTTCCTGATTGAAAATATTTTACTGGTAGATGGCTTAAAACATAATTTGCTCAGTATTAGCCAACTCTGTGATGAATGCTTCTGCATAGATTTTTTATCTACTAGCTGCATGATTAGCTTAAAATACTATTTTATAAGAAAAAATAATTAATAATATTTACATGCTTAATCCGAATTACATTGATTCTGTTACTTCTCTTAGCCTAAAAACTGTTACTGATGAATCTTGGTTATGGCATAGGAGACTGTGTCATGCAAGCATGAAAAATCTTTAAAAAAATCACCCAAGAAGACCTAGTAAGAGGCATATCCAAACTAGATTTCACCAAGGACCACTTGTGTGATGCCTGTCTGTTAGGAAAATAAGTCAAATTCTCCTTCCACTCAATTAAGGACATTAACACTAGCAAACTATTAGAAGTCCTTCACATGGTTCTCTTTGGACCCATTAGCACTACAAGCCTAGGAGGGAAAGTCTTTAGGTATGTGATTGTTTATGATTACTCGAGGTTTACTTGGGTTAGAATCTTATCTCATAAAAGTGAATCATTCGAGGAGTTTAGGGCATTCTCCACTTGGATTCAGAGAAAGCTAGCTGTGATATTTTGACCATTCACTGTGATCATGGTGGAGAATTTTAAAATAAAAAATTTGAATCTTACTATAAGGAGCAAGGGATAGATCACAACTTTTCAGCTCCTAAAATCCCTCAGTAAAATGGTGTAGCTGAAAGAAAGAACAGAACCTTGATAGAAGCCGTTAGAGCCATGTTAGCTGAATAGTTACTTCCTAAATACTTTTAGGCAAAAGTGGTAAATATAACCTATTATGTTCTAAATAGGGTTAATGTTAGATCCAAGCTAAACAAGACACCATATGAAATCTTTAAGGGTAGGACACCCAATCTCTCTCACCTTCATATCTTTGGATTTAAAGTGTTCATTCTAAATAATAAAAAATCTTTGTTAGGAAAGTTTGACCCCAAATCTAATGAAGGAGTTTTTCTAGGATACTAAAATGTTAGCAAATCTTTTAGAGTTTTCAATAAAAGGACACTGGTGGTAGAGAAGACCACTCATGTAGTATTTGTTGAATCTGATAATTTTGGAGGGTTTAGGGTAGAAGAAGAAGAAGTGGTTGAAGTCACTTAAGGAGTAGAATCAGCAAATCTGGAAGAAAGGATAGAACTTGAAAATTTACTATCTAGAGAATGGAGATATTCTTCAAGTCATTCTAAAGAACTTATCGCATTCTAAAATTATTATTGGAGGAATTACATCTATCTTTTTTTCATTTAACTAGGGCTTACCAATGAATAGCCGAAAAAAAAATTTGATCATATTTTTGTCTTGCCCGGAGCCTCATATTATAGGATTTTTATCCTTTCATAAAAATATATAAAACCACGTAATGAACATATAGCCCAACAAGTAATTAAAATTTTATAGCTAAAATTGATGCAAGATAAAAGAGAATAATATACTATAAATCATATAAAAAAATATATGCATCAATATCTATATTAATTATTAGTATCAATTTATCCTTCTATAGTTCATCACATCCTAATTTATTAAATCATCAATCATAATATCAGTAACAGTTAATAGTATTAATGCCAATAACTATATTAGTATCATGATTAATGACATTAAATAGTGTTAATGATAAAAAATAATATTGGTGTCAGTTATAATATCAGTACAGCGTTAGTAACAGTGTAGGTATCAATATTTAGATATTTAATGAGTGTATCTTAAGAGTATCTTACTCCTACACTTATGACTCTCAATCAGTCGCCCCTTATAACTCCCAATCAATGTACTCCTTATAACTCCCCTTAAATCACGTGAATCAGTCGCCTTGACTGCTTATAACCCCCAATTAATCTCCAACTCTTTATGACTCGCAATTAATAAATCACATGGATAAGTAGGATATCACGTGGAGTTATCATATCATATATATAATAACAAATACTTCATCTAAAATGTAATAAAATTATATCAAATCATTCAGAGTGATCAAATCTATAACATATCCAAATTTATATAGTAAAAGCTTATAAAATCAAGAGATAATGCATTCTTGAATATAGGAGAAATATAATTCGTAGAAATCAAAATTATTGAAAACAAAAATAAAAGATTAGTCACTTACAATGAATATAATAAAATCTATAACAGAAATGGCTGATAAATATGTTCTAAAAGCTTTTCTCTCTCCTCTCTCTTCTTCCCCTTTTTTAATTTCTTTCTGGTCAAGCAATCAAGTGAGGTAGTTGGTGGGGTGAGATAACGATATTTATAAATATATATACATAAATACTATTTATGGCCTAGCACCACAGCGCTCACCAGATCAGCGCTAAAGCGCTCTACTTCAGAATTTTAATATTTTTTAAAAATTTATTTCATATATTTGAGTTATTATAATCTTCCCACCTTTAAAAAATATCATCTTCAATATTTTTATGTCAGTTGGAAGAATTACATCCATCTTTAAATCATTTAACTAGAGCTTATCAATGAACAGTGAAAAGAAATATGATTGCATTTTTGTCTTGCCTGGAGACTCATACCATAGGATCATTACCCTTTCTTGAAAACATACAAAACCATGTAATGAGCACATAGCCCAACTAGTAATTAAAATCTTACAGCTGAAATTAATGTAAGATAAAAGAGAACAATATGCTATAAATTTTATAAAGAAATATATGCATCAATATCTATACTATTATCAATATCAATTTATCCTTCTATAGTTCATCACTATGAAATGCTATTCTCTTAGATATATTTCTGAAAAGAAGTTTGAAAAGATTACATTTCTTTTCTAATTTATTTTCTGAATTAGATTTTTGTTTTAAAAGACTTTAATCTGTAAGGAACTTGAGCTAGGGTTGACAACTTTCAAATTTCTAATCTTTCTGGGTTTTAGCATTGCTAATGATTTTCTTACTGAGTTTTTGATCTAATTATAAGGTAAAATTTTCATTTGTTGCAATTGATCGATTCCAAAAAAAAATTGTGTATTTTTGCTTGTTTGCCTAATTTTTGGTATGTTTTATTTATTTTGTATTATTATTTTGAAAAATTTTCCTTCATGGAGCTTTCCCGATCATCCATTCTCATCTTTGATTTTTACTCAAATCGTACTATACGGCCACCTCCTTCGTAATGTATGATCCATGTGAAAGTAGCCGTTGGATAAATTAAATTTGGCTAGTATGATATTAAATAATGTATCATGCTATATTAACACCTATTCATACGGTATAATCCCCTAAGTCAATAATCATCTATATTAACTCCTCGGGATGAACACCATATCTCTAATCATCAAGTACAATTTCGATCATACTATACAATGAGACCAACTTTTTGACTGAATTGTATTGGACTAATTGATTGTATTCTATCATCCAATACGATCTTATGATAGTACTGTACGATCTTATGATCGTAGTGTACGATCTGGCTGATCCTATATAAACAGACCAAATTCATACTTTATTTTTCACTCAAATCCTTTCAACTCTCCTCCCCTCTTATTTTAGCTCTAAATCTTGGCAATGGCTAGAGGCAAGCGATCTCGAGCACTCATCGAGAGTTCCTCTCGACATCAAGTAGATCCTAGATTTGCTGAGGCCGCTGATGAAGAGCCCTATAATAGATATAAGAATGCTAGAATTACTCCCTCTCGACATTAAGTACTACCACTATTCGCCCTTTCCACTCTCACTTTTGTTCTTACTCTTGCTTATCCTTTTAATTCTGAATTACTTTTTAAATTTTTCACAGGCCTTATAATCAACAGTGAGGGTACTACCCTCCAATCTTATGTTAATAAGCGACTAGTAGAGATTACCTACCAAGACTTCCATGACATTCTACTTCAATGTAGCTAACCTTATTATCCGCTATCTTGAAAATCTGACCGTCATTAGAGATCTCCGCCATAAGAGAATGCCCAATCTAGCCTTAGGACATATCATTTCTTTTATCCTAGAAACTAGATACAACTTTTAGTATCCTGCACCAGCTGATAACCTCTTAGTCTACTACATAAATAACTCCTTCCATGTCCTTCATAGTGTTCATCGTCATAATATTTACTATATGGATAATGAGTCTGTAGCACATTAGGGGGGACCTATTCTAGCACATGCTCTTATCCGCCAGTAATCTTAGTTTGATCAGTAAATCTAGAGGTTTGATCAGTAGAAGCTCCATTTTGATGCCTAAGTAGCTAAGCAACAACAGCAACACGAGAATGACTTAGCTCACTTCAATCAGTACGTAGCCCAGTAACCATAGCATAATCAGGATATGGTGTAGTTTGGAAATCAAATTGACCAGTACTTTTAGTCTCCACCTCTGTCTGATCAGGATCCCTCATTATTTTAGTTTCTTTTCTATTTTATGATTTGTATACTTTTCTTATTTTTTTAGTTTCCTATTCATTTGATGTTATTTCTTTCTCTTTTTCATATCTGTTTTACCCTGCTCACTAATATTTCAAGATTATAGCTCACTTGTAACCTCGATCAGCTCAAGACTGGGTAGACTAGGAATAAAGACTACATTTTTCTGTCTTTTTATACTTTTTACCTTTCTTGAGTCAAATATATAATGTGGTGGATTCTAAAGCTAAGTAACCTTACATACACGCACTCAAGGGAGTAAGTTGATGAGTTAGATAAATTTTTATTTTTTGTTCTAATCGTACCATACGATTTACATTATATTATATGATCAGTTAACCAAAAAACCCTAATTAGGGCACCTTTGTTAATCAAGATTGATTAAACTAATCATACTGTACGATTCATATCATACAGGATGATCAGTTATAATCATCAAAATAGTCGCCAATCATAATTTAAGTATTATTTTAAAATTTAAATTTTATTCTAATTGTACCATACGATATATAACAATCATGCCTAAATTGATCCTGTGATTAGGAGTTTAATTATGGTTAAATTATTTAATTATATCGTATAGGACGATTAGAGATGATCATACGGTACGACCCGATTCCTACATGGTATGATAATTAAACGCCGCCTATCGTACTAGATAAATAGTTATATATTTATACTAATCATATTAGACGAGGTTCTCAATTATCTTGGACGATCAATATAAACACTTGAATTGATCGTACAGTGAGTTACAGTTCGTACTATCTAAAAACGATATTTTGAACTAATCGTACAATATGATCTTAGATCGTACTGGATGATCAGAGACGCGAAATTAAAATTTAGGATTTTTTTATAGGCTTTTTATTTAAACTCTCATATAGTCTTATTTCTGATTTTTGCTGCTAAGTGTCTTGAGAGCATAGCGAGGGAGTTAAGGAGTGCTTTGGGAGAGAAGAGAGGGAGAGTTGGTTGTGAGGGAGAGTTATGAGGGATCCATAAGGTTACTCCAAGTAAGGTTCTTCCTTATCTTCTTCAAGCTTCTTCCTTGATTCTTTTAGTGGCTCCAAGTAGATATTCTACAGTACTAGGTCTTGGTTCTTTGCCATCTCCAGTAGAGAGAAAAAGGATTCTAGGTTCTCTGCCATCTCCAGGAGGGAGAAAAAGGATTCTAGGTTCTTTTCCTTCACCAGGAGGGTGAAAAAGCGTAAGGTCCTCTACCGCACTAGATTGGTGGAAGAGATTTTGTAAGAGCTTCTCTGCCTTATTGTGGAGGTAAAATGAGAGACACTACTTTTAGTGTAATACTTGGAAAGGAGGTAAGGGAGTGGACGTAGGTTTGGTTGAACTGAACTACTATAAACTTTTGTGTGTTATGTTTTTATTATTCCACACTTTTAATTTTCTGTGATTTACTATGTGGTTGACAAACTCTGATTTTGTGCTATTGTGAAATTAATCTGTTTTCGCATTAGGGGATTAAGGTGTTTGTTTTCAGATATTAAAAAGGCTACAAAAACATTTTCTTTTTGTTTATTTTTTTTTTAAAATAACTAATTCACCCTACCTCTTGGTTACCCTCGGGCTGGTTCTTTGACGTTTAACAACCTTCACAAACTTTCATAGTTTTTATCCATTTAACGATACATTTAACAACCTCCACCTCCAGCTGATCAGGGGCCTTCTTATGAGTAATTTGCCTTGTCTTTGTAGTTTGTTTGTATTTCTCTTCTTAGTAGTTCTCGTGTTTTTGTTATTGTTGTTTTTTCATTGTTCTCCTCTTTTTGGTGATATTATAAGGGGGAGTAGTGGGTTGTTGGTTACATTATGTTGATTACTTTGATTAATGGTTGTTTATGTCTTGCTTTTAGTTCAGTGTTTGTTTTATGCCTTGCTTTTAGTTTATATTGTTATGTTCAAGTTAAATTAAAAAAATCTCTCTAGTTTTTAAAAGAGATCACTTAGTAAGGGATAGAATTTGGAAAAGAATAACATTAACTTGTAATCCAACTAACAATATTTGTCATTATGAAAAAGGGAGAGAATGTTGGAATCTGAGAGCCCAAACTTATATTTTAATGATAACAAATATCATTGGAATGTATTTGCTTACTCCTATGATTTATTATTACATATTTTTTTGGCGTGTACTAACATTTCATGTTAAGCATACACTAAGCATTGGCAAAGGATCAGAGCTAAAAACTATGTAGTATAGATTGATATTTTCAAGAGTGTAATTTTATCTTTTTTTTAGCCTCTACGTAGATCTTTTCTTGAGGATAGGTTATTTTGAAATAATTAATTGTATGATCCCTGATTGTACTGTATGAATAGCAACGACTAAATTGAATTTTTAGAATTTTTTGATGCCCTCTATTCAAGCTTTCTCATTTAATTTGTAAGTCTTTTTGGCAATCTTTGGGTTATTTCTTCTAAGAGAAAGCTTGAAGAGAGAGCCTATAGATTGGGAGAGAAATGGTGAAATTTGTGAGAGGGAAAGATCATTGTGGAATTCTAGGGAGCATGAGAGGGAGTTTCACATAATTGCTCTGGTGAACTTGCACCTGAGTTCCTCCATGCATCATGATTTATCATGAAGGAAGCTTTGAGAAGAAGATCACTTTAGTGTCAAAGGGCCCAGCTACTCCGCCGCATCATGAAAGGTGATAATGATTTGGTTCTCTTCCTTTACTAGGAGGGTGAAAAAGGATTCGAGATTCTTTGCCTTCACTAGAAGGGTGAAAACATTTAAGGTTCTCTACCATTAGTAGGAGGGTGAAAAAAGATTTGAAGTTCTCTACCTTCACTAGGAGGGTGAAAAATGATTTAAGATTTTCTTTCTCACCAGGAGGGTGAAAAAGATTTTGGTACTCTATCGCATCAGGTTGTTGAAAGAGATTGTGTAAGAGCTTCTCTGCCTTGTTATGAGGGCTAAAGGAGAGACACTAAATATTTAGTATAATATCTGGAGAGGACTCCGAGGAGTAAACATAGGTCAAGTTTTGATCGAACCACTATAAAATCTGATGTGCTCATTCTACTTTACTTTCCACATTTTTATTTTTCCTGCATTTTAATTTCTTGCACGTTTATTATTGTTGTAAAATTGTGTTAAGATTTTTCAAGCTTTGTTAAGATTTATTTCGTGTTGGAAATGGAAAATAAAAATAAAATAAAATAAAATAAGGAAAAAAATACGATCAATTTTTTTTTATTACAAAAATTGAAAATGGCAAAATTACATTTTTTATTAAGTTCTTCTGGTTTGTTTTAAGAACCAGCTTTGCTTCAAACTGGGATGGGCCAGCAAGAACCACCAGTTCACTTTTTTTTTGTATTAATTTGTAGTTTGCGATGTTGAAATTGTTGGAAACACTCTATTTTGTCTATCAAATTTAAACCCGGTTTAGTCCATATTTGAATCTTGTTTATTTTTTTTTTGAATCATATTCGATCGATGTTTAAACCATGTTTTAAAAATCAGACTGGACTGACCAGTTTGATCGGTTCAATTGTGAATCAGTCTGATGGCCGGTCTGGTCTGGTTTAATAACCATCTTTACTTTAAATCGGGATGAACCGGCAAGAACAACCAGTTCAACTGGTGAACCATTGAATTGGTCTTGGTTTTCTAAATTCGGTCGATTCAATAAATTTTTATTTAAATAATTTAATTTAGGGATCTTTACATACATACCACTTTATTTCATGCTATTTACATATTTAACATCTAAAACTTAATATTACATGTCTATCATCCATTGAACAAAAATGGGTGCATGGAATGAAATATTAAAGTTTGTAGAGTGGTATGGGTGGTAATAATGAAATATAGGAGCGGCATATTTGATATTAAAATTTTAAATGAGTAATAGAAATGTAATATTAAAGTTTTAGGTGTTAGATATGTAAATAGCGTGAAAGAAAGTGGTATGTATGTAAATATCCCTTTAATTTAATATTAAATATAACATTAAACTTATTAAATTAATATAAATATTATATATTAAAACTCTTAAATGAGCATTAATACATATGGTTAAAAATAATTTAAAATATTCTCATATGGTTCCATCACTTTATGTGAGCTCCTATCATGTTATATAAACTATACAAAACAACACTTCACAAGTGATGTTGGACAAAACATACAAAGTAAAAAATCTCTTTATAGTTTTATGTTTACAACATATATTTTTTTAAGTAGTTTTTTTAATTAATTTATATAACATGAATAATATTTATTTTTTTATTTGATAATATTTAAATTTAACTATTTAATTATATATTATAAACAATTAAATTTTATATATTTAATTATACAAATGAATGATTTATACATATAATTTTATAATGTGAATTTCTTATATAATTTATATTTAAAAATTATATCTAAATATGTAATATAAATTAGAAATAATTTATATTAAATTATAAGATTACATATAAAATAAATTTAGATTAAAAATTAAATTAAAAAATTAAAAATGTTTAAATTTAAAATTATCATATTATTATGAGTGTAAATTCTTAAAATTATGAGGTTTGGGGTTTTTATACTCTTATGTGAGATTTAAAAAATAATTTTTTTATTTAATTATATAAGTTTTATATTTCATAATTTTTTCTTTCGTTTAATTGTTGTCACATATTTGATATGATAACAATTTTATTATTTTAATTTTATTAAATTTTAATAATATTATTATTTATTACGTCATCCTGTTCGACCCCCTGGTCGAACCGTGAACCTCTCCTTCTGGTTTGTTGTCTGGTCCGATTTTTACAACCTTGATTTGAACTTTATTCGAACAAACTTCCAAAATTTGCTTGAACTCTTTTTAGAACCATATTCAAATCTTATTTAAATGGGTTTTAACATGAATCGAATTTGTACTCAAATATAGTTGAACATTGTTTGATCACATTTCGTTTGAGACAAGCTTTAAATAAGAAGATCATGGTCAAAAGCGGGGGATATTTTGATTTGAAAATAATCTTCAAACATATTTTCTAAGTTTGAATATATATATAGTCTTAGATCTAGAGGAATAGTCAATGTAATTTCTAATTTTGTGATTAGTGTTATTTTTTTTAGCACTTTTATTAGATTTGCACATCAAAACACTAATCCATGATTTTCCTTAAAAAATATTAAGTCCTACTAAAATTCTTCTCTAGAGAGATCGGATTTATATCCAAGTGATCGACGGAATACTTTCCTCCTATCTCTCTCAAGCTCGAATTCCCCAATTGCCCTAAAAAGAAAAAATTTCTTCTCCAGAAATTTTCCAGAAATTTTCTAGTAAACTCTGGAGTCTCTCCAAAACCCACATTTTCGTATGGTTAGGGTTTTAGCGCCGAATTCATGGCCGCCCTCTCCATCCCCGTCGTTCATAAACCTGGGCTCTTATGCAACAAAACCAAAACCCCAATTCGATTCCATGTTCTCTGTCCTGTCTCATTACCGATAACTTCTCTCCCAATGATTTCTGTTTCAAGTTTTCTGAACCCGAGAAATCTTGCTGTACATCGAAAACAGCCAACCTTTTTGAAAGCATTCAGGGATGGAGCGGCCGTGTTTCTCCTGGGATCATATCTCTTATTCGGCAGGTGCAGCGGGAGACTTTCTTTGGCCCTCGCTGATCCTATCAAGAGCAACTTTTCGGAAAGTTTGGAAGATAAAATTGAAACACAGAAGAAAGAGGAACGGGATGATGACGACGAGTTATATGCGAAACTTTTGGAGAAGAACCCTGCCGATGTCGATAACCTAAAGTTGTGTCTGTATGCGAAAATGAAGAAGGGAAAGAGGGCGGAGGCCATTAAGTATCTAGAGAGGTTGATCGCCTTGGAGCCGGATGAGGTCGAGTGGAGATTGTTGCATGCTTTATCATATGAATTGATGGGCCAAATTGGAAAGGCAAAGAAGCTGTTTAAGGAAATTCTCAAGGAAAGGCCTTTGCTGCTCAGGGCATTGCATGTGAGTTTGTTATTCTTTTCTCACAGCATTCTGTCCTATTTGTATTATGATGTTTTCGATTTTAGATTCACGCTTTGATGGATGAAGTATTTTTTTTATATAGTGACTGTTTTTTAATTGCTGGTCTACGTTGCTTTTGATTGTACTTCGTCATTGAGCTGTATTTCTTGCTTTGCATGATTAGATCATCAAAATTCTTTGTTCGATGTAAATATAACATTATTACACGGTCATTGGCTAATGAGAATTAAATTGAACATGATGTCTGTGGCATACTTGCTGAATCCCTTATGTTGGGGCCTCATTGATGTATGGCAAGAGTTAACATGGTTTAAAATACCGAAAAGTCTTTCATATGGGAAGGATGGAGAGGCATGGAAAGAGAGTCCTCAAGTTGGTATGCGCAAGAAAGCTGTACGGTGAGAGTTCCATTGTACCTATATTGCCAATTATAGTTGAAATTTTTGTTCAATAATGTTCATTTAGTCAGAAGAATAACGATCTTTATGATTTAAAGGTAATACCTAGCATTCTTCTTTTGTTTTACACTTTTGATCTTTTATTCAAAAAAATTCATAACACTTAGCATTCTTATTTTGTTTGACACTCCTGATCTTTTATTCAAAAAACATACCAAAATGTACTTCGTTAAATAAAATATTAATTATCAATGTTATCATGATAGGTAATCAAGGAGGCTCTCAAGTAACCTTGAAATGATAAATTTGTTAATAAAAATCAAAGAGGAGATAAATTGTAAAAGTGCATGTTTATAATTAGGAGTGGTCATCCAATTAGGATATAAAGAGTTGTGTGTAGGGAATCAAGAAAACAACCTAATATTTTTTGTTGACCTTCACATGGTTTAAAATTGCGCAACAAGAGGCACGTCATGAGGCGCGCTTCAGTGCAATTCGGGCCTTTAATGCGATGAGGCGGACGCTTGCTTATATTTAAAACTTAAACCTAATATCTATGCTTTCATTCATTCCTTTCGTTCGTGCTTTTCGACTTCCTGCATTCATGCACTTCGACTTCGGCTGCATTAGGCCACTTCGACTTCACCTAAAGCACGACAAGTAGAGCTTCAGACATTCGCCAAAAGATTCCTTGCCTTACTCGATGGCATTCTAAAAGCTTTGTTGCTTCTTTGAACGTTCGCAGGTAGAGTCGGCCTTCTTCGAACGTGGTCTTTGTCTTCCCTGCATTCCTGCGGAGTCGGCCTTCCTCGAATGTGGTCTTTCACTTCCTTACGTTCGTGCGCTTCGACTTTGGCTGCATTCGGCCATTTTGACTTCAGCTGCATTCGGCCTCTTCAACTTCGCCAAAAGTTGGCCTTCTTTAAAAGTCCTCTTCAACTTCGCCTATTTTTTATGTTTTATATATATGACAATTTATTCGATTTTATACAAAAAATTTATCATTTTGACTTTACACAATTTTCTCATTTTGAGGTTTACGCCTCAAAACACCTTGAGACTTATGCCACGCCTCACGAAGGAAAACGCCTCAATACCCAGTTGCACAATTTTAAACATTAGACCTTCATACGTACTCCAAAATTGGCCCAAGTGTGTGTGACTAGTGGTGTCAATATTTGACACGACCCAAAAATTCCGGGTTAGGGTCAACCTATTTGGAAAACGGGTCAGGTTCGGGTTTCAAGATTTGACCCATATGAAAAATCGGGTTGGGTTTGGGTCAACCCGCTAACTCGAAGTTGACCCGGATTTGACCCATCCTTCGACTTCGTCACTTGTGACTCGCCCCCCTGTCCCGCATAGGCTCATAGCTACACAGGACTCACCGTCCCCACGTTCTTGAAAATCAGTGAATAAGATGACGGCTTGCATGTGTTGGCGTTTCCATAGTCCCCTCTGCAACAAAACTCCAGCTTGTTAAATGCCTCACAGGCGCTTCGACACGCCATGTTCTCTCCGTCGGACTTAGAGAGAATCACCAGAAGATCCCGCATTCCGTTGCGTGTAATTCTCACCGCTGCCGCTAGCGTTTGTAGGGGAAATGAGCATGGGAAGGTTGTATCCATCAACGAATCTGACATCAAAGAAGTCCATGCTATCGGTGCTGTCAAGTGTGAACTCAACAAGGGTGGCAGGTGGGGAGGCACCATCGCCGAAGCAGTTGGTCTTGCCAGAGCCGCAGTCACCTATAGCGCAGGAGAAGAGTCTGGTGTTGGTGTCGGTGGAACAGTGAGTGCAAGCCTAGAGCCAGCCAGACCAGGAGGTGGGGACTTAAAGAGGAATCGACTCTCCACTATGAAGAGAGAAGTCGGTGGTGTCAAGTGGAGCCATGCCGGTGCCGGATAGAATGCCTGACCACACAGTGTGAATGTACGATTTCTACTCGGCCCCGGGTCGGGTTGACCCAACTTTTTGGCTGGTATTGTTCGGGTCAGGTTTGGGACATGTCAAACAATAGCGGGTCAATGTCGGGTTCAACCCCAACCTGACCCACAACCCATTTTTTACACCCATATGTGTGATGACAAAGCTGGTCGAACGGGCACGATGTCGCATGTGTGGCAAAATCAAAATACCTCAACAGCTGCCAATTGACACGATGTCATGCATAGAAAGCTCAAAATGCCTCTACATCGGTCAAAATCATCGAACATCATCCTGTTGTGAAATGGATTGTGTCGCTGTATTTAGAACTTTATGGTTGCCAAGGAAAGACCCACGTTGCTTGATTCGAATATTAGCGATAAAAAATGACGGACTACGGACGCGATGTTTTGCGAAGTTGCTCGTTCACTAAACGGACAATGTCGTCACGTATGGAATGCTAAAATTACCTAGAAATGAACAATATTGCTCGGGTCTCCACATGAGCGAAAAAGCAAAATTTGCTTGCGTGCGAAGCGACGATGCACAAATCGAGATGCATGACGTAGAAGAACTTATGTGAGAGAGCTATTCACATTTTTTTGTCCTTTTGTTTATTATTTTTATCAAATACTATATATATATATCTGATAAAAAACAAAAAAATATTATATCTAATCTTTTCTCTTACCAAATCCCTGCATGCACTCTGCCTTAGCCCCCCAATCATGTCCTAGCTCCTATGTCGTTGGAATAAAAAATTACGATTAAAAAAACTCAAAACAAGAGTCTCTCCTCTTCATTCTCACAAGCTTCATTTCCTTCTCAGCCTTACACACAAATATCCCATCTCGTTTGTTCTCTATTTTTTTGCAGGAGGCAGCTGTAGCTCCATCTTCTATTCTCAGCAGCCTACGTATGAGCCCATGCCCCTCTCCCATTCTTTGCATACACCACACTCCTATGCCCCTCAACTCGACACTCCCATACACTTGTCAACACTCCCCCCCACGGAAAAAAAAACTTCTTAGTTGCATAAGACCACCAAGTTCTTGCACATCCATAGCCGAACTCCCCTGTAGCCTTTGAGCCCCCCAAAATCACACAAACCAACCACTTGGTCCCTCTCTTCTAACCACCACACACCTCTTGGCCCCCTTGATTGCCAACTACTTGCTTCATCCCTCTTGTGCTCCATTCTGTCTCTAGCAAGTCCGACGCCACACTCACCTACACTTCTTTGCCTACTACATGCGCGCACAACTCCCGTTGTCAGGCAGCCCCCTAGTTGCCATCCTTAGCCACTGAACCCCTAACCCAGCCCTCTCTTCCTACCTCCTTTCTCCTACCCACTTGCACCTAGCCACTTAAGCAGCCCCGTTGTTGGCAATGTTGCCTTCCTACATCAACCTCCCCCTGCCATCCACACCGAGTTATCCAACTCTCCAATCACCTCGTCGAAGCCTTTGACCCCTATCTGCAGCCCTGTAATCATCATAGCTCAACTTGTTAACACAAATTCTTCCTCCTCTCCTCCAATGGCCACCCTCTCGACTTAGAAAAAAATAGCTTTCTCTCTTTCTTTCTCTCTCTTCACCACTAACCCTCTTTAGCTTTTATTCGCTCTCCTCCCCTTTTTCTCTCTCTAAACAAAGAGAGAGATCACCTTTATGACCAATCTCTCACTAAACTTCTCTTCTCTTTTTTCTTTCTCTCTCTATTTATTTATATAAAAAATAAAGAAGACAAAAAAGAGAAAAACAGTAAAAAAAAGAAAAAAAAGAGACAAAAAAGGAAGAGAGGATTTTCAAAAAAAGAAGAAAAGAATCATTGGCCTCACCTTGTGTGCAAGGTATAATTTTAAAATCCAGACTTATTCAAGTCTCTCACATAAGCTAGAAATACAGAGTTCTCTTTCTCTAGGATTTATTAACTTGTAATGTAGATAGCAACGAAGATAAAACACCTCTGATACCCTGGAAATGAAACACGTCCCCTTAGACACATTGACTCACCATCTTCTAACTACAATTAATCTGCTTCATATTTACTCAGCCAGTGTATAACCACAATTACATTGAACTCCATCAGAGCCAACATAACTAACTTTGATTCTAACCTTTTATTTGAAATCTCAATCTCACATTTGTAGATTTGACTAGCGACTAAATAATTTCCAGTGGCAATAAAACAAATAGACTAGATGATAACAAATCTGGAATTAGACCCAACTTATCTAGTATACACTTAAATAGAAATTAGTGACTTTCTCTAGAATCAAATAAAATATGACAAGACAATGCAAAAATATAAGTCGTACCTATGACCATGTCCGATGCATCCTTTGCCTCCTGTTGGGTCAGACTATCTTTGGGCTGCATGGGAGTTGCATTGACACTACAATGGACTCCCTCTGAGCACCTCCTGCTAATCCGCTAGCATATCTCTCACCAGTTCTGTCAACACTATGGGTCCAGGATCCTTTACTAACATTCCTAAACGAGGTTGATGCTGGCTGTCTCTTGCTCTGATTCGCTCCAGCCTTAGATCTACTTTCGGTGCCCCTCTATGGATATTGATCCACCTTGTGACTAGACTGACCCTATCTGAAACACTGCCCCGTGAATAGATAATATCAACTTCTATGCCTTTTCCTGCAAAATCTATAGGCCAAAGCACTACTAAAAGACACTGATCCACTTGCACTTCTAGATACTGTAGGTCCTTCCCTCCTTGGTTCACTATTTCTGAACTTAGATTTCTTTTCACTAACTATACCTATACCTCTGGATGATTCTCCTCCAAACCTCTTACTACCTATTTGTTACCAGAGCCAACTAATAATCCAAAATAATTTAAATAACGTAAACAATCATTCAAATTTTATTTCCAAAATAATCATATACAAGTATTCCAATCCAAATTCATTTTATACATCAAAATATAATAACGGGATTACAAAATACCTTTACTACCAAGCTCCTGACAGTTCTGTCCTTTCAATCCCTACTCCGTTGAACATTTCCCTTTTTCTGAAATTTCATAAAATAATAGGGTGAGCGATCATATGCTTAGTATGCTATCTCGATTCTTATTACAGATATGAAGGCCCATATTTACAATGTATAAATAAAAGATTTTAATATTCATTATAAATTAGCAGAAAATAATGTAATTTATAGAAAACATAAACAAAAAGATTTCTTACCCCAATATTATGATGTGAAACTAAATGTGATGAAGCAAGAATTGCAATTAAGATATTAATATAACTAGTGAACTTTGCTTGGCTACCAATAAACCTATGTTTGCTCAAGTGAAAACTTAAGAACTTGGCATGAAAAACTAAGTAGTAGCAAGTGGTTACGATTTTGAGAACAATAGGTCCTTGCAAGGTAATAACCAATAACTAGTAAGTAATGCAAATAGCAATTTCAACAAAAGCTCCAAGTTTAAGATTTAGATCCTTCACCTTGAGATCTCTCACTCACTCTCTTGAAAGTGGAGGCTAGCGGAGGAAGGTTGCAAGCACACTTAGGGATGCCACTAAAAGACAAGTGTTGCATAGGGTAGTAGTCACTGGAGAGGTAGCGGGAGTAGGAGAAGTGATTGGATGATTGACAACGTACCAAAGACCCGAGAGGATGTGTCCTTCCATTGAGAGTGCTAGTTGATACAAGATGCGGTCCACGTACTCTTCCACCGAGTTGTCGAAATCCGGAATGAGATCAAAGAAAGGAGATCGTAGGATGTCGATTCGTCCTTGAGAATCTTCTACGAATCCGTGATCAATGTCCGGATCGGCCATTCATACTTGTCTTGAGAAGAGGAAGAAGATGAGTAAAGAAGGGGAAGGGGGATGGCGGCTTGGGGAACCTTAAGGGAGAAGGGCGGCTAGGGTTGGGAGGCCAAGGAGAAAATCTGAAGTTTTACTCAGATTTTAGCGAATTTTGGGAATGATTTTAAATTGAATTTTCAAACTAATCCCAAGGGCGGAGGGGCGGCAAGGGGGAGAAGATTGGGGGCTGATTTGGTGGGATTTTGGAATTAATTTGGGAGGAAGAGGGGCCCACTAAGTGGGACGGCCAAATAGAGAGAGAAGGGGAGGGGTTATGTTAAGCAAGTGGGTCCCAATGGAATTAATTAGGGACTTAATTAAATCTAATTTTATTTTCAGATTTAATTAAGTTAGGAAGGTTTCCAAATTTAGTTTTAGTAATAGGAAAGAAGTCAAATCCAATTATTTAATTGGAATTCAATTAGGAAACTTTCCTAATTTACTAGAATCTAATTTAGGAAGGGTATTGATGGCTAATTGGAAATTGGAATTTCAAATTTGGGCAAGGGGAAAGAGGGGGCCGACGGCTAGGGTGGAGGGGAGGGGCCGGTTGGGTGGTTGGGGCCGGTTACTTGGGCGGCCCAAGGAGGCCGGCGGGTGGGGAATCCAAGGAGGGGTGGCTGAAGGTTTGGGAGGAGGAATGTGGGGTGGGGTTGGCGGCTTGAGGTGGGGGAATAGGGTGGAGGATGGCCGGCGGGTGGGAGTCACGGGTGAGGTGGCCGGCGGCTTGGGAAGGAAATTGGACCACGAGTCGGGGACGCTTCCACCAACTGATGGGTATTGCTTTGCCCACACTTGGGACTTCACCACTCAAGACTCACAAGCTCTCAAGAGGAAAAATCAAAAATTTCATTCTATCTTCCATTAAAAACTCAATACAAAGCATAAGGACCAATATATAGATCTCAAAACTAGAGAAAAGAAAAAAGACACTAATGCCCTCGGGGCTACAAAGAGACTCAATACCCATGAAGGGTAAACTAGGAAAACATAAAGTAAAATACATATAGCATGAAAAACATCAAAGGTAAAGGCTCTAAATCGTGGCCGTCGATCGTCGTCCTTGTCGACGGTACACGTGTCGAAATCTCTGACTGATGTCCTCATCATTCTCCCCAGGTAGGAGAGAGCTCGACCCCGTCGAGTAAACATCTCTGAAACTCTCATACCACTCCAGTAGATCAGGATCCAATCTCTGTAGTTTATCTCGATCGATCCACATGTTCTCCGTCTCCGGTTTCCCTGTCCATTGAACTAAATACTTTTGGCGACCACCGTCTCTAGTGGAGATGGTGTCATCACTAAGTATTGCCTCAATTTTCTCCGCAATAGGTAAAGTGGGAATATCTGGGAGTGAAGGTAGGCTGGGGTTCTCACCAGGTGGGATCACACAAGGCTCATTGTTTAGTGGATTAATGGGGTAGAACTCTGGACCCTCGAAGGTTACAAGATCTTCGATGTTAAACGTGGGGCTAATGTTAAAACCTTCAGGAAGGTCTAGCAAATAAGCATTACTGTTTATTTTTAAAATTATTTTGAAAGGTCCTGCGCTTCTCGCATGTAACTTCTTAACGGTCCCTTGCGGAAACCGCTCCGGACGAATCCGAACCATTACAAAATCTCCCACTTTAAATTCTTTAAATCTTTTCTTGAGGTCCGCATTAAGTTTATAGTTGGCATTGCTCTGTTCATTTTTTTTATTAATTTCTTTATGCAATTCTTGTAAATGAGATGCAAATGCAGATGCAGACTCAGATATCCTAACCTTAGGGCTCATGGGAATCAAATCTATAGGCTGTCTAGGCTGGTGTCCATAAACAATTTCAGCAGGACTTAGACTCGTAGTTCGGTTAACAGAGTTGTTGTAGGTAAATTCAGCTATGAGAAGTCTAGAGTCTCAGTCCCGGATTTTTTCTCCAACCAAAGTCCTTAATAGATTTCCTAGACTCCGATTTGCGACTTTGGTCTGACCGTCCGTTTGGGGATGAAAGGCTGTAGAAAATTGGACCTTGGTTCCCATTTTGTGCCACAATATTTTCCAGAAATAGCTTGTGAACTTCACATCCTTATTTGATACAATGGTTTTAGGTAACCCATGGAGCCTAACAATTTCATCAAAATATAGTTTGGCTATCCCAGAGGCATCAAAAGTTTTGGAACACGGGAGAAAATGTGCCATTTTAGAAAACCGATCTACCATTACGCACACAGAGTCATGCTTTACGCACACAGAGTCATGCTTTCTAATGGTCTTGGGTAGTCTTAAAACAAAGTCCATGCTCACATCTTGCCACGGTTGGTTAGGTAAGGGGAGAGGTGTAGAGTCTAGTGTTTTGTTTCCGCTGCTTTGCCAACTGACACGTGTGACACCTCTTTACAAGCCTGCAAACGTCGCGCTTAAGACTAGGCCAGAAAAACCTGTGCTCAACCGCAACGATGGTTTTGGTTTGTCCAAAATGTCCAGCTAAACCACCAGCATGTAACTCCCAAATAAAGTATTCACGAAGTGAAGTGTCGGGAATACAGAGTTTTTGAGCTTTAAATAAATATCTGTCTTCCAAAAGGAAATCATCAATGATCCCTTCTCCTTCAGTAGTTAGTAGAGAATATGTCTCCTTAAAATCGCTGCAGTCCTTGTAATCCTCTTTGATACGCTCAAATCCAATGATTTCGGTCCTCATCTCGCGAGTAATCATCACCCGACGACTTAAAGCATCTGCAGCTTTATTCTCGGATCCTGCTTTGTGTCTGATTGTGTAGGTATACTCTTGCAGAAATTCAACCCAGCGACCATGGCGGGCGTTGAGCTTCTTTTGGGAATTAATGTATCTTAACGCTTCATGTTCCGAGAAAATAATGAATTCCTGAGGGAGTAGGTAATGCCTCCAGTATCTAAGGTATTGAATAATGGCGTAAAATTCCTTGTCATAGGTGGAATATCCCTGCCGTATGTCATTTAACGTTTTGCTAAAGTAAGCAACATGATGTCCCTCTTGTGATAAAACTCCTCCAATACCAATACCTGATGCGTCACAGGTTATCTCAAAGACTTTGGAAAAATCAGGAAGATGCATAACTGGGGCTTCTATCATTTTCTTCTTAATTTCCTTGAATGCTCTAGTGGCAGATAAAGTCCAATGGAATTCTCCTTTCTTTAAACAATCAGTTATGGGTGCCACAATTATGCTAAAATTTCTAATAAACCTCTAATAAAAGGTGGCCAGTCCATGAAAACTCTGAACATCCCTGATATTTTTTGGCTCGGGCCACTCGTTAATTGCTCGGACCTTTTTGGGGTCAGCTGATATTCCTTGAGATAAAATTATAAATCCAAGAAAAGTGACACTATCAATGAGGAACATATACTTCTTAGGATTTGCATACAGTTGTTCTTTCCGCAAGATCTCACAAACCTGTTTCAGATGATTTAAATGTTGATCCACTGAGTTACTATATATCAGGATATCATCAAAGTGACCACAACAAATTTTCCTAGGAAGGGTTTGAGGACCTGAGTCATTACTCTCATAAAAGTACTAGGTGCGTTACTCAAACCAAAATGCATCACCGTCCATTCATAAAGTCCATCTTTAGTCTTGAAAGCTGTTTTCCATTCATCACCGGGACGGATTCTGATTTGGTGATACCCACTCTTGAGATCAATCTTGGAAAAGAGGGTAGCTCCAGTCATCATGTCTAACATATCGTCTAAGCGGGGAATGGGGAAGCGGTACTTCACGGTGATTTTATTGATTGCCCTATTATCGACACACATTCTTCAAGAACCATCTTTCTTTGGTGTCAATAGTGAAGGGACAGCACACGGGCTAAGGCTTTCCTTAATAAAACTACGTTGTAGAAGTTCATCCACTTGTCTTTTTAGCTCAGCATGTTCCGTTGGGTTCATGCGATAATGCAGAAGGTTGGGCAGACGCTCCTGGGACAAGATCGATGACGTGTTGGATATCCCTGAGGGGTGGGAGGTGGTTGGGCAAGTCTTCAGGGAAAATATCAGCAAAAGCTTCTAGAAGGGGTTTAACTTCATCAGGGACGGGTTCTTCCAGATTGTCATTTACTTCCCTAGCTACAAGGGCATACATAGGGGATCCTTGATTTAGCTCAGTGTCCATCTCTTTTGCAGTCAGAAAGTGCAAGCCTTTGCTTAGCCTAGTGGGGGTAGGCTTAGCCTCTTCTTTACTAGTCTTGGGTTGGGAGGGGATAAGTTTGATTTTTTTGCCATTATGTTCAAACACACAGGTGTTCGTCCTCCCATAAATGTGGACATCGTTGTCGAATAACCACGGACGACCAAGGATAATCTGCCCTACGTCCATGATCAACACGTCACACCAAATCTTCTCTTGGTAGCCCACAAAATTGATAGGAATGAGGCTCCTATCTTTGATATCAATGGCAGTGGCATTGATCCAAGCGACTTTGTAGGGGTTCGGATGCGGGGTTGTCTTCAAGTTAAGTGTGGTTATCATTGCGGTTGAGACAACATTGATGCAACTTCTACTATCAATGATGACCTTACAGTTTTTGTCCCCGATTTTAGTGTAGGTATGAAAAATAGACGTCCTACGCCAGTCGTCACTTGGTTTGGGTTGGGATAAGGCACATCTAACAACTTGAAGCTCTACGGGGCGATCATCGCAAAAGAAGTCTTTCTCATCATCCACGTGATGGACTAAGTCAGTGTCAGGTTCCTCATCCTCATCTTCGTCAAGGACTTCCTCGATTATGGTTACTTTGTAAGGGCTGGAACATTGGGAAGTAATGTGTCCATACCCATGACATCGAAAGCATTTTGTACCCGTAGGGGTCTTGGATGCTTCCCGTTCTGGTGTCTTACCTTTATAGTCAGGGCGAAGTTGGTTTTGGCCAGGGGTGGGTCGAGTCGTCGTAGGTCCCGTGAGTTTATTGAAAGATTGATCAGTGGAGGATTTGAAGGGGTTGGGACGAGGGTCCTGGCTCCTTGAAGGGGCGTGGCTCCTAGATTCTTCTAAATCTAGCACAAGACACAGGCAGCTTCTAAGGTAGTAACTCCTTTGGCGAACAGTTCATTCCTCAGTTCTTCTCTTAATCCGGCTCTAAACATAGAGAGAAGTTGGGCAGGGGTGGTAGTCTCTTCACCATTGCAACGGATCATAAAATCATCGAAAGCGGCGATGTAATCTTTCACAGGTTTACTTTCCTGAGTTAACCTATTCCATCTGTCCAAAAGTCTAGGGTAATAGGAGGGTGGGAGGTATTTCTGTTTCAGCTCTTGCTTCATAGTCCTCCAATCATTAATGGGGTATTCTCCTCGGGTCTCGCGCATGTGTTCAATATTCGTCCAATATTGATTAGCTCTATCAGTCAACTTCATTTCAGCAAATTGAACCTTTCTTTCTTCTGAAATATTATACCACTTAAAATAGCTATCCATACCCTTGATTCAATCTAGGAAGACTTGGGGTTCTAAAGTGCCATCGAAAGAGGGGGCGTCTATACGGATGTTCTTCAGCAGTTGGGTATCGTTATCTCTCCAAGGAATATCATGTCCTAAAGGTTCCTGATTGGGTCGATGATTTGGACGGTAGTGGTCTCTAGGAGGACCATACTCGGTTCTGGTGTCATCCCCATAAGGAGATTGGGGTCTAGAGGGGGTGTAGATCGCCGGTTGTCCTATTCGCTCAATGTTATCTAATCGTTCTCCAGTTTGGCGTCTAAAGTCTGCTAGATCAGTTTGAGTGTTCCTAATTTGCTGAGTAACCATTCCCAATGACCAACAATAAGGTCTACGGTCGCCTGAATTTGTTCCGGATCCATGAGGAACACTAGGGAACACTAAAGGACACAACTAAGTAGAGGACAGCACTTAGACACTAAAAGGAAATGCTCCTAATGCAACTAAATGGTGTAGATTTTGTGTGGACAGCAAACTACAGCAGTTGGTGATGTTGCCTAGGTGTTTAGGATGAGTTTTTATGAAGTGGACAGCACCTAAACACTAGGTTAGGGCCACCTAAAGCCCTCTAAACACTGCAGGAATTTTCTGGACAGCAAGTTAACACAACAAATTAAATTATCTAAGTGATGGGATGCATGCCAACAAACATATGGTTGGGTAGGTAAATGCCTAGGATGTTTCTAGCATACATTACCTATGCCTACCATGCTCTGATACCAAGATGATGTGAAACTAAATTTGATGAAGCAAGAATTGCAATTAAGATATTAATATAACTAGTGAACTTTGCTTGGCTACCAATAAACCTATGTTTGCTCAAGTGAAAACTTAAGAACTTGGCATGAAAGACTAAGTAGTAGCAAGTGGTTACGATTTTGAGAACAATAGGCCCTTGCAAGGTAATAACCAATAACTAGTAAGTAATGCAAATATCAATTTCAACAAAAGCTCCAAGTTTAAGATTTAGATCCTTCACCTTGAGATCCCTCACTCACTCTCTTGAAAGTGGAGGCTAGCGGAGGAAGGTTGCAAGCACACTTAGGGATGCCACTAAAAGACAAGTGTTGCATAGGGTAGTAGTCGCCGGAGTAGGAGAAGTGATTGGATGATTGACAACGTACCAACGACCCGGGAGGATGTGTCCTTCCGTTGAGAGTGCTAGTTGATACAAGATGCGGTCCACGTACTCTTCCACCGAGTTGTCGAAATCCGGAATGAGATCAAAGAAAGGAGATCGTAGGATGTCGATTCGTCCTTGAGAATCTTCTACGAATCCGTGATCAATGTCCGGATCGGCCATTCATACTTGTCTTGAGAAGAGGAAGAAGATGAGTAAAGAAGGGGAAGGGGGATGGCGGCTTGGAGAACCTTAAGGGAGAAGGGCGGCTAGGGTTGGGAGGCCAAGGAGAAAATCTGAAATTTTACTCAGATTTTAGCGAATTTTGGGAATGATTTGAAATTGAATTTTCAAACTAATCCCAAGGGGGGAGGGGCGGCAAGGGGGAGAAGATTGGGGGCTGATTTGGTGGGATTTTGGAATTAATTTGGGAGGGAGAGGGGTCCACTAAGTGGGACGGCCAAATAGAGAGAGAAGGGGAGGGGTTATGTTAAGCAAGTGGGTCCCAATGGAATTAATTAGGGACTTAATTAAATCTGATTTTATTTTCAGATTTAATTAAGTTAGGAATGTTTCCTAATTTAGTTTTAGTAATAGGAAAGAAGTCAAATCCAATTATTTAATTGGAATTCAATTAGGAAACTTTCCTAATTTACTAGAATCTAATTTAGGAAGGGTATTGATGGCTAATTGGAAATTGGAATTTCAAATTTGGGCAAGGGGAAAGAGGGGGCCGGCGGCTAGGGTGGAGGGGAGGGGTCGGTTGGGTGGTTGGGGCCGGTAGCTTGGGAGGCCCAAGGAGGCCGGCGGGTGGGGAATCCAAGGAGGGGTGGCTGAAGGTTTGGGAGGAGGAATGTGGGGTGGGGTTGGCGGCTTGAGGTGGAGGAATAGGGTGGAGGATGGCCGGCGGGTGGGTGTCACGGGTGAGGTGGCCGGCGGCTTGGGAAGGAAATCGGACCACGAGTCGGGGACGCTTCCACCGACTGATGGGTATTGCTTTGCCCACACTTGGGACTTCACCACTCAAGACTCACAAGCTCTCAAGAGGAAAAATCAAAAATTTCATTCTATCTTCCATTAAAAATTCAATACAAAGCATAATGACCAATATATAGGTCTCAAAATTAGAGAAAAGAAAAAAGACACTAATGCCTTCGGGGCTACAAAGAGACTCAATACCCATGAAGGGTAAACTAGGAAAACATAAAGTAAAATACATATAACATGAAAAACATCAAAGGTAAAGGCTCTGAATCGTGGCCGTCGATCGTCGTTCTCGTGGACAGTACACGTGTCGAAATCTCTGACTTATGTCCTCATCATAATATTAGTAGGATAACATAATATGTTTTAAACTTGAATGTGCATCAAAATTGACCTTTTAGAGCTTGTTATTTAAACTTGAACATTATATACATTAACATTTAACATGCACTTTCACGTGGGTATTAGAATGTACTTGTTAATAGAAAGTCACTTATATTTTCCCAAAAGTATCTAAGTTTACTTGTACAGAAAGATCAGAGTGTATTTAATATTTATCAACAAAATATTCTTTGTGTTTGAATTTATTTCATTCAACAAAATATGAAACATATGAATCATCATGTCCTCATACTTGCTTATAGCTCCATTTTCACTTGTGCCTTTTAGGTCAACCACCATTAAGTGAAGGAGGGCAATCCGATTTCTCTTATAACTTCACTTCTACTTATAACTCCTTTGAATCTCCCACACCTGCATAAAGCATATGGGGTCAAGAAAAATCTCTCACATTCACATAAAATGGAAGGGTTCAGAATTAGAAGCATAACATAATAGAAATTCAAGCCTATATAATAAAACTTTTAGTGCATTTTAATATCTTTCACATCCGAACTTCCATCATACGAATATAAATGCATATAAAGAGATTAACATAATTGACAAATATGCATAATATTGAACATAAACATGAATACACATGTACAATACTTCAAAAGATGATTCATGTATAATTTGTCTATACATTAAACATTTGTCATTTGAAAAATCAATTTTAAAATTTTTAATGAAATATAGCCAATACTAGAATTGTCATTTTTAATATGAAATACTTGGAAATTCTCCCTCAACTTTAAGTTAATTGTTCCATTCTATGGTTTCGTAGAAAATAAGATACAGCTAAGGAAAAATTCATGTCAGCTCATAGGAAGGACCTCATGAAAATATAATATTCAAGTTTATGTAGGAGGCGACGATAAAACTTATGTATATTTAAATTGCAATTATTGTGATAGGTGGAGAATGGTGGTATTACAAGGATGAAGAAACATTTATTCATATACAAGAATGTGGGACTATATGTCGAAGTTCTAGACACAGTTAAGGAGGAGATCAAATCATACATGCATTAGTTAATAATGTCGAAGCATCTGAGGGAACGAGTTTGAAAACAGAGTTGATGTTGGCTCGTACTATGGGAGCAAAGCGTAGTGATAGAGATTCATCATCCTCATTGCCACCAATATCCAATAGGGATGCAAGGGGTCTCATGAATCATTATATGGTGAACCTAAAAATGATAGACATAGGCCTTCTGCATCACAGAAGTTGTCCTTGGAGACATCTAAGGAGACACAAACACGTATATTTATGAATATTGGCAAATTTTATTATGATAATGCTAATTGATTTCATGTTGCAGCCTCCCTTTTTACTACAACACAATCTGTTCCATTGGAGCTTATGGGCGAGGCTTGAAACCCCTATCCATTTATGATTTGAGATGTGAGTTATGTAGGAGCCGACTAATATAGAAAAACGCATTGAAAAGATTAAGAGGACTTGGAAACTAGACATGATTACTATCATGTTTGATGGATGATCAAATATTAGGAACATTAGTTTGATTAATATACTGATGAATAATCCATACAACACTATTTTGTTGAAGTCCATCAAAGCATCTGATCAGGTGAAATGATGTTAAGTATTTTTTTTAGATTACTTGATGCCATCTCGAGGAGATAGGAGAATTATTGTTGGTTCAAGTTGTAACAAATAATGACATTGCTTACATAGCAAAATTGATGGAAAAAAAGCAACACTAACATTTTTTATACGGAGGTAGAGGTAGCAGCCCTAGTGGTTGATTTGGTGGGGTCCAGTAAGGATCTAATTTCTTATGTTAGGAGGAGATTAATTAGGAAAGGAATTTCTTAATTTAAATTCAAATAAGAGAGGGAATTAATTAAGTTAGGAAGGCTGAATTAGGAGAGAAATATATTAGGAAAGGGGGCTAAGGAGGTGGGGAGCTTATTTAAGGGGAAGTTTAGGGTTTTATTGTTTTATACAGAATTTGAGTTGTGTTTTTTGTAATTTTCTTTTGTGAGTGCTTCCTAGCAGTGTGTAGGTTTAGCGAGAGAGACGATCTACCTCTCTTATGTGTAGATCATTGTATCTTACTTTTGTATTGGAGCATTAACACAAAAATCATCCTTTGTTTCTCAACTTATACTGTTTTTGCTGTATTCTCTCGCTGCTTTCACGCATATCAAATTGGTATCAAAGCCGTGTCCTGGACCAAAATCACTTGTTTTCTCACTGATTTTGATGGCAGCTTTCCTTCCCATTACTGATTTTGCTATTTGGAGACCACTGTTGCTGTTTTATTTGGTTTTTAGGGGATTTAAGCCGAGATGCATTAAATGGTAGCAAAGAAGATGGATGCGCTGGAAGGCGAGATGGAACAACTCAAGGCTGGAGTGGAGGAAAAATATTCTAGGGTGGAGGGAAGACTCTCAGCCATCGAGAAGTGCTTTGGGAACTTTGAAGAGATGATGAAAAAAAATGCTTGAGATGCAATCAAAAGCATCACCGGCGATTCCTAGGATGGAACCACGAGGAAAGGATATCTAGGAGGCTGGCGATGAATTAGAAAGTGTTTTCCATCAAGGACCGCCATGTGGGGCCCCGTTGGTGGGCGGCTTGGGGTATTTCGAAGGGAGGATGGCAAGGAGGAGGGAAGCCAACCCCTTTGGGAGATTACTCGGGCATGGGGAGAGGTGGAATGGAGAAAGGCATGGTTGGAGGGAGCCATCGGTCAACGTTAACTAAGGGAGGAAGGAAGGGAATAACACCATCACTACACTGGAGGCACCAATGGGGGAAGACACCATTGGGGTATGGATGCAAGAGTAAGGAAGCTAAAGATTCCAGTCTTTGAAGGGCAGGATTCTCAGGGTTGGGTGTACTGGGTGGAACGTTACTTTGCCATCAACGGACTGACTAATGGGGAAAAACTCATGGCAGCTGGTCTATATTTGGAGGGAAAAATCCTAGCCTTGTTCCAATGGAGGGAGGCTAGGTATCCGATCTACACATGGGGAGAATTTAAGGAGTGTTTGTTGGAACATTTTTGAGCCATACGGGAAGGAGATCTCAACTAGTAGTTCTATGTTTAACTCAAGAGGGGATAGTCATGGAGTATTGAGGAAGTTTGAGCTGCTATCAGGTAGACTAAGTGGAATTTTTGAGGAGGGGTCAGAAGGAAATTTCATGAAGGATCTTAGGGAAGACATAAAAGAAGAGCTCAAGGTGCTGAGGCCTAGAGGGCTGAGAGAGATAATGGAGCTAACACAAGTGGTGGAGGAGAAACATCAGAGAGAGAAGGCCAGCCGAAGCAACCCCATGCGAGGGAGCTTACAAGAACATCTCTACGACTTTGGCACCGAGGACCCAGACGGTGTTTGTCCTGGAGGGAATTTCAAATACCTCACAGAAGCAGAAGTGCAGGATAGGTGGGTGAAAGGACTATGCTTCAGGTGTGGTGAGAGATTTACGCCCGAGCATACATGCAAGAATCAAACCCTTCAATCTTAATTGGTCTGTGAAGGGCAAGAGGAGAGAGGAGATGAGTTGGAGGATTTATTGGAGGAGATAGAGTAGTTGCATTTGGATGTGGCAGAGGTGTGATGAGATTTACTCCAAATCACACCATGAAGGTTAAGGGGAAAATTGGAGAGCAATCTGTGGTTGTTTTGGTGGATAGCGGAGCTACATATAACTTTATCTCGAATTGAGTGGTGGACCGATTGAGGTTAAAGTTAGTAAGGATGGAAGGATGTTGGGTGATGATGGGAACAAGGGATATGTAAAGAGGTAGTGCTGACGTTATAGGGTATTTAAGTGGTGGAAGACTTCCTTCCCCTAGACTTGGGAAGTATGGATGTGATTCTGGGGATGAAGTGGCTACAAACTAGGGGGATATAAAAGAGAACTAGAAATCATTGACTATGGAGATACAAGTGGAGAAAAAGGTAGTGCTTCAAGGGGATGCCAGCTTATGCAAGACCATGGTCTCTTTACAAATCATGCTTAGGACAATTTAGGATGCAGGTCGGGGATTTTCGGTAGAGGTCCAGGAACATGATGCAAAGGAAATCCCAGTAGGGCCCCGATAGATTCTACAAAAATATCAAGATGTATTTCAGCCAGCGGTCGAGTTACCACCGCCTCGAGAGCATGGGCATGCCGTCAACTTGAAAGAACAGACTTCTCCTATCAATGTTAGACCATACTGTTATCCCCAGATTCAAAAAGATGAGATAGAGAGATTAATCAGGGAGATGATGGAAGCAGGGATCATCAGACCTAGTGTGAGTCCTTTCTCTGGCACTATTGATGAAGAAGAAGGATGGTAGCTGGAGGTTCTGTGTATATTACATAGCTCTAAAAAATGAAATAATGCTAGATAAGTTTTCAATCCCGTGATAATGAACTCTTAGATGAGTTATTTGGAGCTGTGATCTTGTCCAAAATAGATTTTAAGTCAGGATACCATCAAATCAGTATGAAGACAATAGATGTGCATAAGAAGACCTTCAGGACACATGAAGGGCACTACGAGCTTGTGATGCCTTTTGGCCTCACCAACACCCCCCAGCCACCTTCTAGTCACTTATGAACCGAGTGTTCCAGCTATATCTCTGAAGGTTTGTCCTAGTATATTTTTTATGACATTTTGATATATAGCAGGATAGAGGAAGAACACTGGGAGCACTTGAAGACTGTCATGGAGACATTGAGGGAGCATCAATTGTTTGCCAACTGGAAAAAGTACACATTTGGGCAATTACAGGTGGATTATTTAGGGCATGTGGTGTCTAGAGAGGGGGTGTCTGCTGATCAATCCAAGATTAGGTCATGGTGGACTGGCCCATTCCTAAGAACTTGAGGGAGCTGCGGGAGTTCTTAGGGCTCGTCGGTTACTACCGGAAGTTTGTCTAGGGATATGGTACCATACAAGACCTTTAACAGAGCAATTGGAAAAGGATAATTTCAAGTGGGGGAGGAGGCGACCCGAGCCTTCCAGGAGTTGAAGGCAGCGATGGCCAGTGTACATGTGCTGGCACTTCTAGATTTTAATTAATTATTTGTGGTGGAGATGGATGCATCAGTTTATGGGCTAGGAACAATACTCATGCAAGATCAGAGACCTATTGTATGCTTTAGCCAGGTGCTCAAAGTTAGGGCAAGACTCAAGTTAGGGTACGAGAGAGAGCTGATGGCTATTGTCTTGGCCATTCAGAAGTGGAGGCCCTAATTGTTGGGGAGACACTTCTTAGTCAGCACAGATCAGAGGAGCCTGAAGTATTTATTGGAACAATGAATGATCACGGAGGAGCATCAGCGATGGTTATCCAAGTTGTTTGGATATGATTTTGAGATACAATACTGACTTGGCCTAGAAAATAAGGCAGCAAACGCCCTGTCTAGGAGAGTGGAGGAACATCTGTTGACAGCCTTGTCATTACCCATGAGTCTAGATTGGAAAGCCTTAAAACAGGAGAATGAATAGGATGAAGGATTGAAGAAGATTTGTGCCAATTTACTGCAGGACTCGGTTCGTGACCCTGGTTATACACTGAGTGGAGCCTAACTGCTACATCAAGCGAGATTCGTTCTATCAAGTGGATCAGGATACATCCCCAAGCTGCTACAGGAGTTTCATAGTAGTACAGCCAGAGGGCATTTCGGAGTTCAGAAAACCTATAGGCGATTATCGGCAGAATTATATTGGGTGGGGATGCATCGTGATGTAGAGGACTGGGTAGCTCGATGTGATGTATGCCAAAGGCACAAGTACTTAGCTATGACACCAACATGATTACTACAACCCCTAGCTCTACCAAATAGGATATGGGAGGAGGTGATGATGGATTTCATTGAGGGGTTGCCACGATCATATGGTTCTCAATGATACTAGTAATAGTGGATAGCCTAAGAAAATATGCCCACTTCATCCCTCTAAAACACCCTTATACCATGGTTACTATGCTACTGTTTTCATATGAGAAGTGGTACACTTGCATGGATTCCCTGAAGCTATTGTGTCAGACAGAGACAAAGTGTTCCTTAGCCACTTCTGAAAAGCGTTATTTCATTTATAGGGGTTAGTCTTGAAGAAAAGCACAGCCTACCACCCCCAAATAGATGGCCAAAACAGAGGTGGTCAATAGAAGAGTAGAAATCTATTTGAGATGCTTCGCATCAAACACGTAGAAAAAGTGTGCAAGGTGGATTGCGTGGGCCAAGTATTGGTACAATACCTCATACCATTTAGCAGCAAAGACCACTCTCTTTAGAATTCTCTATAGGGGAGAGATCCACCTTATTTGATTCATTATGGGCAGAACACTACACCAATATTCGATGTAGAGTAGTACTTAGAAGAGAGGGACAAAATATTATCTGAGCTTAAGGGACATTTGTTGAGAGCCCAACAGATCATGAAAAGAAAGGCTAATGAGCATAGGAGAAAAGTAAACTTCGAGCTAGGAGAGATGGTTTACTTAAAATTGAGGCCCTATAGACAAAAAACACTAGGAGGAAGAATAAAAAATTATCCCCATGATACTTTGGGCCTTATGAGGTCTTGGAGCGCATTGGAGCAATATCCTATCCATTGGGGTTACCACCCACATCAACGTTGCACCCAGTCTTTCATGTCTCTCAACTGAGGAAGGCAATCGGAGAACACACACCATCAACACTACCCTTGATATTGATAGAAGATATGGAGGTCATATTGGAACCCCTAGGTAGCGGGTGTGCATGTTGGAGGGACAAATGCACAAGAGGTGTTAATCAAGTGGAAGGATCTAATTACTTATGTTAGGAGGGGATTAATTAGGAAATGAATTTTCTAATTTAAATTCAAATAAGAGAGAATTAATTAAGGTAGGAAGGTTGAATTAGGAGGGAAATATATTAGGTAAGGGGGCTAAGGAGGCGGGGGAGCTTATTTAAGGGGAAGTTTAGGGTTATTTTGTTTTATCCAGAATTTGAGTTATGTTTGTTGTAATTTTCTTTTGTGAGTGCTTCCTAGCGGCGTTTAGGTTTAGCGGGAGAGGCGATCTACCTCTCTTATGTGTAGATCATTGTATCTTGCTTTTGTATTGGAGCATTAATACAAAAATCATCCTTTGTTTCTCAACTTACTGCTATTCTTGCTGTATTCTCTTGTTGTTTTCACCTTAAGGCGTATCAGTTTTACCCCATTTGCCGCACACTACATAGATCTCATACTTTAGAAACTTGGTGAGTTACCACAGCATAATAATGAACTAATTGAGCCATAAAAATTAGTAAATTCATATATAATCATTATTGGGTTTTGATACTGATGAGAAACCTTTCAAAGAAAGAGATCCTAAGGCCTACTGCAATAAGGTTTGCAATAGCTTATTTGATATTGCCGAGTATATTAGGGGCAAGGCAACATTTATGGACTATATTTACTTCGACTCAGTGGTTGAGTTGTGCATGAGTAAGAAAGGTTTAGGGAAAAGAGGTCAGGAAAATTGTTTTGAACCATAAATTTCGGCAGTCTACTATATGTATAAATGCCAATTAGGCCATTGGTGCAAGTTTTGAGCATGGTTGACGAGGAGAATGAACCTGTAATGGTCTTTATATATAATCCAATAGATCAAACAAAAGAGTTGATTTCTCATAATATAGGACAAGAAGAGAGTAGCTACAAGTGGGAGCTATAACTTCATCGTCATTTACATGTTGCATGCTACTATCCTTAATTTTAGTCTGCAGATAATAAGTTAATAAATCCTGAGAGAAATTGTGTCTATATCATTTTATAGATAGGCTTATTGCTGAAGCATTTGAAAGAGCAAATGCAGCTATGTAGTTGGTACCTTTCATAAATAAGGAGGGCTTCTTTGGGTTATAACAAGTGAAAGATAGTTGCTAAACAATTTCTAGTTAAGTTATTTTGTTTATATTTTGCTAGAAAAATTTATTTATTAAAATTATTTTTTCCATTTATATTTATTTTCTCATTTATTAGATGAGTGGTAGATTCAATTTGGTAATAACACTCCAGAGATACAATATTTCACTAGTTTTGAGTTTAACATATTATCCATCTGAATGTGAACGCAACTTTAGCATGTATAATCAAGTTTATGCTAACATAACCGGAGCATGTATAATCAAATTTATACTAAAAGGAGAAATCATCAAACGACCATAAGAATGAATTCCTTAATATTCTTCATGTGCAACAATAGGTTCGATGAAAAAACATTGAAGAAGAAAAAGTTAAAGGATGACGGGGATCTTTTGCTTTGTGAAGATAAGTCATCAAATGATGAATGGTTTGTGGACGATGAAGTAGAGTTTATACCATATGATTTACAAGAAATAGATTTGAACATTGATTTATTTGATGGCGATAGAAATAAAACATTTGCATTCACCACAAATCAACAAAAACAGAACTAAAAAGAAATTTTATATTAAAGAATTTAATTATTTTTTTATGTTTCTTTAATTTGGATAATTAGTTTCATCTTTTTGTTGAGTATTAATGGCCAGGAATAAGGAAGATGAGGGAGTTTAATGAAGATGAAGTAGATTGAGAAGCTTTGGATAGCATAGGTGATAAGGTTCTATTTGTTTCAACAATGACTTAAACGAAGATTCTCTAAGTGATGACAAACAAATGACATTTGAGTTGTCATATTATTACAATTTTCTTAAAAAAATTAATATTGATGACTGTAGAATTGGGAATGAAATAACTAATTTGGAGCTGAACATAGTTAATATTTAACTTAGAGTTGAACTTGATATTATAGATTACTTTTATTCAATTCTTGTATTTTATATCATTTTGACATATTGATGTATACATTAAAATTCTATTTCATGTTATTTATCACTTATCACTTGTGGGCTCCGAAAATTTGGCCCGGGCCTCCGCCCGACTTTTTTATTTTTGAGGGGGGAGTTTTAACGATTTAAGTTCCGAGGTAAATTTTGGAAGGCAGATGAGATAGTAGATAAAACACTACCCAGAGATTTCGCCCTCATTTGGCGAGGACTTTATGATCTGAGTTCTGGTTTCCTATAGGCGCAAGCCCCTATAGTTAATTACCCCTCCCGATAACGAGAGAGAACTTTCGATTAAGGCTAATCGTCAATCAGATACGTAAATATACGTGATATCTGGTGTATAGTAGCAGCATGGGTTTAGAAATTGGAGAGGTTGGAGATTGAAAAGGGTTGATATTTAAAATTGGAAATTTTCACCATCTCGCACTTAAAGCGGATGGTGGGGGAATGGATGATGGACCCGATCAAGATCCCATGGTTCCATCATCCCGGGCCATCGTGGTCCCTGGTCTACTTAGTCAGAGGAGGTAGTCGACCCAACCTGACAGAAGGATCCTTGTCGGCAGCCATGGGTTGCTTCGTCCAAGGGTACCTTATAGACCTGGGGTGAATGTTTGCCTAATGGGACAAACTTGAATCCACCTTAGCCAACAGAGGGCTTTGTGCCCTATCGATCATATCCTATTGATTCATGTCTCAAGGATTTGATGCCATTGGGGAGCATACGGGCTCTGGCCATAACCATAATATAATGGTGCCATTTGGCGGCGACCACTTGGTTCAGAGGGCCCCGAGTCATAACCGTTTATCCTGCAGTGCCATTTGGCGGTGGAACTGCCGGTTAGAGGACTCGTACCACGTCCTTGCTGGCAAGAGATTGTTTGAGAATGGATCCTAGTGATATTTTCGACTAGGCATTGGCTCTTTGTGAGCTGAAGTAAATTTTGATTGTCCACCTCGGCAAACTGTTGCGGAGGGTGGATGAATTTCATGCTTTGAGTGTTTAGTTTCAATTTCAAATATTATAGACTTTGGAATTTTTGGGATTTTTGGAGATTTGGAGTTTTGGAGTATTTGGATGGCGCTTTGAATTATTTGGAATAGACCCCTCCGGTTGAGATATGCATTCAACACGGCCATCATCGGGGTGTGGGGGTCATTCATATTTCTGTATTTTGAACCTTATCGACTCTATCTAGTAATTGACAGAGGATCGGGTTTCGTAGGCTTTATGCCCTTTGTAAGTGAATTCACTTGATTATAGGCCTTGAAGACCTAATATGAATGTGTAAAATAAATATCTCGGTCGATCTCACGACTGCATATTTATTTAATGGTTCGAGCCGTGTCGACTCCTATCTACCCATATAGGAGGATCGGGCTCGAACTTGAATTCACTTATTAACCCGCGCAGCATCCCTAGACGTCACGTGTGTACCAATAACACGCTCGCCGGGGCCCATGCAGGTGTTTGGGGGCATTTTATAATTATTTATTGAACCTTGTCTACTCCTATCTGCTTGCATAGGAGGATCGGGTTCAAATCTATTGACCCGCGCAGCATCCCTAGACGTCACGTGTATACCAATAACACGCTCGTCGGGGCCCATGCGGGTTATGATTATATTTTCCCCTTTTAGTGTACCTATGTGTATACAAATTAAAGTGCACACGTGCAGGGGTATTCTTGGAATATTTGTACACGCCTTCTGTCCGCTTGCATGAAAGTTGCGGATCCGGTGGCGTGGCGTCGTGCGATCTCCACAACTGTTGCTGGTAGGCGGGTAGATGTTTTCATTCATAGATTGGAATTGACTTCAGGATACTGCATTTACTGAAGTCTTTCTGCATCTACCCACGGATGGCATATAGTGCTCACATTTGTATTCGTAGGAGACTTGTATGTCTTGCAGATCTTTAATATTCATTCATATACAATTTATTGTATGCACAACGAATTTCTTGTAGCAGCTCGTATGCATTTGCATTTGATGTAGTCACTTTGCACTTTGCTTGTGGACAACGCATTGGGCAGGATATTCTACAGCTTTTCGTGGGAGTTCATATTTGCCACAATTCTCTTTTGTATTTGTCGTGTAGATGACATATCGAGTGCACAACGAATCTTCTACAATGACTCATAGGTATTTGTATTCGCTGCATATCATATGCTTCTGCTTGTAACTGTTCAACACTTTTCCTTGAGGGTAGCTTACAGCTTGTATGAGATCATGCCACACATTATTTCTGATCTCCATTGCTGGTCTATGGTTTTCCTATTGATCTCTTATCTTTCATCACTAATGAAAGATTCACCATATGCATTACCAGTCTTTTGATGTGTTTGCTTGTGCTCTTTTGTATACATAACAATCCAGTGGTTGTTTTCACTATCCTCTTGCTTTGCTTGTGGACCTACTATATTCATCGTGTATGATGGATAGCGAATCATCATGTTCATTACGTTGCTTGCAGGTACGATGCATCTAATATTGCAGAAACTATTGTAAGAGTCTACTACATCTGTCATTGTAGAAATTGACATCATTCATTGCATGCTGAATTATTGTTGATGATGAAGATGTTATTGCATTCATTGCACATCCTTGTAGTTTTCTGCAATCATTCTAAGTCACTCAGTCATATGTTGGAGATGAATATTGTGGACTAATCATCATCATTCACATGAATGATATCCTTTATGCTTCCATCATTACACACATGTTCACCTGCATCTAATTCAAAGCATATTACCTTGCGAGCTATACTCTTGTTTTAAGCATTATTAAGCTCCTTGTGTATGTTCACTTTCAAGCTCAAAGCCCCTTGCACTTGGTTCAAATCCAAGTTCAAGTTCTCTTGCATATGATTCAAGTCCTTTGAGTCCGAATCCTTAGTTCAAACTCATTTAAGTCTCCTGCGATCCTTAAAAGTTCAATTGCATGTTCACTTTTTGGTTTAAAGCCTTCTGGAGTCTTTGCAGGATCGATTTCATGTTCAAGTTGATTTGAATGTAGACTTGAATCAAATCCTCACTTGAGTTCAAATCATGTCCAAATTATGCTTGATTAATATCCCAATTAGTCTCAAGTTAATGTTTAAGTTCGAATTGGGTTCACATTCAAATCTTTTGCAGTTTAGTTGGGTCCCTCGTAGTCACATTGAGTTCAACCTTTGGTCCTCAACTGGTTCACTTGAGTTCAAAACACAAGTCCTTGTTGTCCTTTGCAAGTTCAAATCAAGTCTGATATATAGTTCATTGTGATTTGCACCAATTAAAATTCATTTGATTTCAATTTAAAATGTTTGTTCAGTTTAGGTTCATGTTCTTGCAAGCTCAATTTCATATTCAAATTATTCAAATCATGATCGCTTAAGTCGCTTTTTGTTCAGGCTCAAGCTCAATTGAATTCTGAGCTCTTAATGCATTTTTGTTCAAGCTTGGATTTGAATTCATTTGAGTTCATGTCTTGATTAATCACTTAGATACAAGTCCACAAGTCCACTACTTATTCTCATTCGAGCCCGAGTTCTTGTTCTTTTGAGTTCAAACGAGTCCAAGTACAGTCATATGATCACCCGAAATTTCGGCAGCATTCCGGCATCTCCCCCGTTTAGGGGAAATAACGGAAAACTGGGCCTTTCCCACCACGCTTAAGAAAGCGTGTATGGTAGATGCCCTCTTTCGAGGACACCGTGGCCGTGTAAAGTCTTCAATCCCCCACCACGCTTAAGAAAGCGTGTATGGGTCTTCGACGTACCTGAAAGAGCAAAGCATTTGTTTCCCCGCAGGTACAGAGCCGCATACGGGTACTTAAAATTGTCCCCACCACGCTAAGAAAAGCGTGTATAGGGCCTACCCGCCTCGCCGTAGGTGTCGCACCGGGTTCCCTTCCCACCACGCTTATGAAAGCGTGTATAGGCGGTTTGCCGGCTCGACACGAACGCCGATAACAGGATTTTTAGGTGATTACCCGCCTCGTTGTAGGCGCCGCACCGGAGTCCCATCCCACCACGCTTATGAAAGCGTGTATAGGCGGTTTTCCGGTCCGCCGCGAACTTCGAGAGCGAGAATCTGAGTTAGAAAATTATACCTTTGCAAGCGTCGAGTTTGGCACGTAGATCGAGGCAAGGAGAGAGGGAAGAGCATGCTCTCTTCTCTTTCTTATTGATTAATTATAATTAATAATTAATTATATTTATATTTAATTAATTACACTTACTTATAATTAATTATAACTAATTATAATTATTATTTATAATTATTATAATTAATTAATATAATTAACTATAATTAACTTTCATTAATTATAACTGATTATATTAATTAACTTAAAATAATTATAATTAATAATAATAGTTAATTATAATTAAAAAAGTATTAATTATAATTAATTAAAAAAATAATTATAACTAAAATTAATTAAAATTAACCTTAATTAAACTTAATTAAAATACTAATCCCTTTCCCTCTCTGAATCGGATTTACAGGATTTGGCCGCAGAAGCCCGCAAAAGGGAGCAAGTTACCTTCACACTCGGCGAGCTCTCACTGTTGCTTTTGCTCAAAATGTCGTAACGTCCGATCCAGCGAGAAGGGAACGTCGTTGAGGGAGGCGGAACTAGGGCAGAGTTCGGCAAGATGTAGGCTTGAATCGGAGAGAGGGGAGGCGGAATCGGGACAGGAATCGGACAATGAGGTAGATGCTAGCTTCCTCTCTCTCTCTCTCTCTCTCTGGTTTACAGTATTTGGCCGAAGAAGCGCGTGTGAAAGGTAGAAAGTTACCCTCACAGCGGCAAGCTCCTGTTGTAGCTTCCGATTAAAATGTCGTAACTTCCTATCCGACAGAAAGGGAACATCGACGATAGAGCAAAGTCGAACCGCGACGGAGGAGGAGATAGGGTCGGGAGGTCTTCGGCCTGTGCCGCCTTGAGGTCGATCGGCCTATAGGAGGCGGAAGCTTCGGTAGAGGTAAGGTCTGGTCCTGGCTCCGGCTATAAGCAGAGAACGGGAGGGAGGTCGTGTCTTGGTCGCGACAGAGAAGCCAGAAGAAGTGACGGTTTGGAGGTCGGGATTTGCGAGAGGAGAAGGGATCGGAGATGGGGTAGTCGGAGCCGAGGAGATCGGAAGGAAGAAGTGGATTTTGCGTATGCTTTTCTGTTCTCCTCTTCGGCTTCATTTTATAGACGCGGGAAGGTGACGATCGAGGCGAATCGCGGGATACCCGGACTGTTTCGGCGCCGCTGCAGGGCCAGTCACTGTAGCAGCGGGATTTGCGGGTTCGACAGAGGTAATGCATTTTTTTTTTTTTTTGGGTATGATCCGAAGGTTAACATCACTATATATCCAATATTTAGCTTCATATGTTCGCCAATATGTTACTTCATGATACAATAGAATGTTAATATGTCATTTAATATATTATTTATTTATGATGCTAAAAAATTACTTCTAACATTCATTTTTGTTTTACGCAATTTTTAAATTATGAGACTTATGCCTTGCCTTAAAGACAGAAATGCCATACTACTTCGCACAATTTTAAATCTTGATCAAAATTATTGAGAATTAATGCCAAGCATGACTTAAACTGATGTAGTACCTTATTAAAACTATTCTGCATTTTATACCTATCCTGGTGAATTAATCCCTATTTGTACTTCCAAATAACGCTCTTAAGTCTCTTCTAATATAATGATACTGTATAATACATGACATTTTGTTTCTATTCATCTATTCCTACAGATGCCTCTTCAAGTTCAGAATTCCGTTTTACCGCCAATTTTTGTAGGATATTTTTGTGAATGCATTGTTTTGCTATCAATTGCAAGGAAGTAGGTGAGGTCAATAGTTGCTGAAAGGAACTAAACTTTTTAAATTGCTTTGTTTTTAGTTTTCTTTAAACACTTTCATTCTCTCTAATTGTTTGCATTAACAGTAAAATGTCATAACTCATTTTGTCTAAAATATATGATTTTCCCGTTACAGGGTCTAGCTTTGGCCATGTATAAGAACAAGGAAGGGCCTGCTGCTTTTGACTTGTTGAATAAGGCTCAAGATCTTGCACATCGCGAGAGGAGAGTAAGTGAAGAGAGGAGCATCAAAATCCTAATTGCGCAGATGTATGTAGTGAAGGTAACAAGGAATTCGTATCCTTTTTCCTATAAAAGATGCTTGTATGAGTTGATGCGTTGCAAATAATTCTTAGTGAATCATTAGTTGCTTGGTTTCTGGACCTTATATTTAAAAAGAAAGTTTTTATTCCATTTCTACTAATTTTATGGATGTAGGGTGATTTAGAAGTGGCTTTAAAACAATTTGAAGATCTTATCAAGGAAGATCCTCGAGATTTTCGTCCTCATCTATGCCAGGTACGCTAGTTAAATGGTAATTGCTTTTCTGTTAGACCATCCATTTATGAACCGGGCGCTGTACTGCGTTCAACAGGTTGTGACATAAACTCTTCTGCCTTCAACATGCAACCAAAATAGGCGTTATAAGCTTGAAAAAATACAAAAAAGAAATTTCAACAGCTCACCTTATCCTAATGGTTTGGTACTAGAGACCTAATCACAAGATCTTGTATTTGACTGCTACTATATACGGATGTCTGCATGAATTTATGGTTAAATTTGCTCAATATAGCCAAAAAAAAATTCAGAAGTTGTTAAAAACATCGGAGATAAATCTTTCTTGATCACAAAGCATAAATATTTTTAATTTTTGGCCTTCTACTTTAAATTATAGCCATGTTATCTTATTTTGTTTTAAACCTTCCATGGTAAATACTTCGTATCATTTAGCTATTTATGTAAGTTACTACTGTTTCTAACTGTCTCAGGGGATTATCTATAGCTTACTGGAGAGGAAGACAGAAGCAAATGAGCAATTTGAGATTTATCAGAGCCTTATTCCTGACGAATTCCCACAACGGGGCTTTATTGATGATGTAATTCTTGCAGCCAAAACAGAATCTCAAGAACAACTGAGGAAGGAAGTTCAATCAGAATTCAATTAATCCGCACAGAAATTTAGTCAGAACTCAGAAGGCAGTCAATCTATAGGTTTTATTGATCATTTCCTTCGTTGCGTTGTGGTGGAGGGGAATGGTTGTTTGAAAGCTTCATTATGCGGTTAGGTTCTATAACCTATTCAAATCTTTCGCATGCACTGAGCTGCAGAATGGCATGGTTATGCAGTCTGCAAACATCTTATCTCAATTTTAATTAGGGGTTCCAAGCAGTAGAATTTTATTGCCGTGTAAAATAAATGCAACATTTTTTAAATCTAGGAAATTATTGTGTTTTGTTTAAAAATTAACAATAATATAAAAAAGCAAACTTAGGCAACAGATTTGCAAGTAGACTGAAGTTTCTTGATGACACTAGAGGTTGGTATTTGGCATGAGTTTGTGAAGGAACTAGGGGCACGGGGAAGAAAGCATTGCTATTGGAGCTTGTTGGGGGCATGCATTAGTAGGTTAAGCAATGACTGAAGAAAGAAAGGTTTGGTGGTGACTTGGGAGAGTAGAGAATTGTGACATGATAGTGACACGGGAGAGAAGACCATCGATGGCATGTGAAGTGATCTTGGAGCTCATAGGAGGCTAACAACATAACGGTGTAGTAGATCGTTGAGCTAAGGAAATGATTCATCAAAGAATATTGAAATTGCTTTTTTAGTCAACCAACCATAAAATTTTAAACTAGCATTGAAGGGACTAGGGGCACGGGGAAGAAAGTATTGTTATTAGAGCTTGTTGGGGGCATGCATTAATAGGTTAAGCGATGACTGAAGAAAGAAGGGTTTTGTGGCGACTTGGGAGAGTAGAGAATTGTGACAGGATAGTGACATGGTAGAGAAGGCCATCAATGGCATGTGAAGTGATCTTGGAGCTCGTAGGCGACTAACAACATAGCGGTGTAGTAGATCGTTGAGCTAAGGGTGAATTTGAAATGATTCATCAAAGAATATTGAAATTGCTTTTTTAGTCAAACAAGCATAAATTTTTAAACTTATGATTTCAAATACATTACACCCAAAACTCTTCTAACCAACCTTTTAGTAAGTTCAGAATGGATAGCAAAAATAAACAAGTTGCCGTGGTATTAGGTAATGTGTTGGAGAAAAAAAAAAAATCTTCATCATTTCTTTTTTGTTAAAACCCGCACAGGGGCGTGTTCCATAAAAAAAAATTACAAGTCCTTAAAGGATCAGAAGCTCTCTAAAAGAACAATATTTGAAGTAAAACCTATTGTGCCTGAGATACTATCTATTACAATAAGAAAATTAAAGCCAAGAACCAAGCAAAATGTCAAGATGATCAGCAACAGGCTTCAGCAATACCAGCAAGATGAACCTGCAACCAATTGAAGGCTCCAAAGCAAAAGAAGAAACAACCTGCAACAAAATTGGGAAACCACCAATAGCAAGACCAAAACAGAAGAAAAGACCCAAAACGCAAAACATAGAAAAAATAGAGAACCCAAACAAACACCAAAGCAGTCGAGTCAACCCCAACAAAGCCACCCCACAAAGGAAACTACTCTAGTTTGGCAACGACAAAAAGGCACCCCCCAACTAGACAAGAAACAACAAACCACCTTCACCCACAGCACAACAGACACAACATCAGTAGCATGAACCCACACACACAGATAACCAAAAGCCAGATGGCCAACAAAGGTAACAACCAACCCAACCAAAGGCACCACAAAAAAAAAAAATTCTTTTTAGCTTTCTTTTTATTTTTCCTCCTACTACACTTAGGAACACCATTCCTAAAAGCATCATCTTCAATACGAACCACATTTAAGCCAAACAAAACTTGAAAATCATCACTAGGATCCACCTTATCTTCCTCATCACCTAGTAATTGGAGGAGCAACACTCATCCATCCAAATGGACTGAACCATACACGACTCCTTCGAATTTAAAGCCAAATGAGCATTCAAAGCATCCTTAGAAATAAAAGAGATAGGCACGTCAATAATGGCCACATTTTTATCCATATTCACAAAATTAGGCTGCACACCCAGATCAGACAAGGGAGAGTTAGCAGGAACCAACACCAATCCACTAGAAGAATCATTCAAATCAGCTCTGTTAACATCACAAACTTCTATATTAACAACATCTAAGTTCTCACTACAAAGAGTATTTTATTTAGCAATTTTCTCACCAACATTAGGGGAAACATCACGAGGGTCACAAGCAATAGTTAAAGAAAAATTATTACCATCCACAATATTAAAATCCTCCCTCTGCTCACAATTAGGAAGTTCTAATAAAGGAGTATCACAAGGAGAATGAGAAGAATTAACCACAGGCACCAGAGCATGAATCATGATAATGATAATTATCAATAATGGTAATTATCCTTATCATGATTCATGCATAACACAATAAGCCTCAAGTCGCCCAAAGTTAAATCTCATGAAGTCTCCGTGATGAAAAATATTGGCTCAAGATATCTCGATATGGCTTTTAGTTGGGATGGCTTTGAACATTGTTGAATTTGTTGAGATTAACGTAGTAATAAAATTTGATGTATAATATTAATTTCAAAGTGAATTATATTATTTTAAAGTCTATTCTGATTAAAATTATATCATAATATTCTATAATTTTCTTACCCTCAATAATCACTCTTCATTCAACCTTCAAATGTAGGTTATTGACTTGATTAAGGGATTCATAAAATCAAATATTTTTCAAAGATATTAGCTTAAAGAACTCAGCTATTCATTGGAAGAGATTGATAGTCGATTAGGGTTTCTCACCAACTTGCAAACATATCTCAATATATTTTGAGTTCCAGACTAGCAGTTGGAGCCAAACTCGCTTGCAACAAAATCAATTGCAACGGGTACACAGTATACATTTTTAATAAAATTCTCTTGGTACTGTCAATTCTATAACATTGATTTTTATTGTTACTTGAAGAGAGAGGGTTATTAGTCATATATAGACAAATGAAATATAGCATGCAATTTTATATATTTAGCCAAAATTCTATAACAAAGTAATCTTTTTCAATATCACAATAATATCTTCGAACCCATCTCATTGAATTAACTTTGCAGCTCAATTCATTTTGTTTTTCTTTTCTGTCAAACTTTGATGAGGTCCTTTATAGATCAGAGAATTATTGATAGTTGGCCTTTGTTTCTCTATGATTTATTGGGCTTCATCAATGTCTCAAGTAGGATTTTGATGTCTTTTTTTATGGATAACGTTGATCATCTGTAGTTTGGTGAAATTATTTACGATTAGATAAAAAATCTTTTATCTCAAATTAAATAGAATTCAAGATATACTCAACAAAGTTTTTTTTAGTGAATGATTTACTCACATGTTACCCTATCTTTTGATCATTTGGCTTCAGAAAAGAGAAAAAAGTATCATCTTGGAACAGGAGACTACTCTTGTTAAAACTCAAACTTCCTTTATTACAGTCTGAAGTGATGATTCAGAGTGGAAAACTCGTTTTGAGCTCGGTAAAAAGGAAGCACAGAGCTTGAGGGTATAAACATGCAGTCCTGTCCACCTGCGACTTAAGGATGTTGGCACTCCTACTTGTGGACCTAATAAGGGGATGTTTGGTAAGATTATATAAGGGTGTAAAATATTTTAAATGTAGGGGATTTTAAAAATTTTGATGTTTGAAAAAAAAAGAAATGCAAAATAAAGTAAAATAAATGTAATGTAAATCATTTTACTTTATTTTTTAGGTAAACCAAACTCGCACGATTGAGCGAGAATGGTTTATACTGCAAGCAAACTTGCGTGACCGCTGCTGGCCACTACTGTCGGCCACCTCCACTCACCTTCGGCCACCACCATCACATGCTACCGGCCACCTCCACTTGCCTCCTGTCATTTCCACCCGCCTCCGACCACCACCACTATCACCCTGCTGCTAGCCACCACTATCGCCAACCACCATCGCCGCTGATCGCCTTCCACCACCATAGCTTCCTGTCGCCACTTGTCGCCGGCCACCACTATTGGCCATTGGCAGCCACCTGTTAGTCATTACTATATCTAGATGTTACATTCATTTTACTTTAAACCAAATAAAAAAAAAAATTATTCACCTAAATTTACTTTACACTCATTCACACAACTCCAAAATATTTCTTTTATACTATTACTCATTGAATTTATATTTTAGCAAATTAAACAGCCCTAAAAGAAAATTTTGGATTTATATACTTAATAAGAAATGTGTGAGGTTTGGATGTGTTCAAATAAAATTTCGTTTGGGAAAGCTTAAATTTTTTATTTATGTTTTTAAAAGTTTTTGTTTTTTCAATCATAGTTTTAAGTATGTTTTTCAAAAATTAGTTTTTTAAATATCAAGGCTTCGTCCTTTCTTAATGCATTTTAAAATAATTTTTTAGTACTTAAATTTTTTGAACAAAAAATTTTTGTACTATAAATTGCTTTAAAAAGCAACAAAAAAGTTGTCCCAAATGAAGCCAAAATTTCAAAAAAGAAAAGTATATGTAAAAATTGTCATAAAAACTATATTACTTTTTAATGGCTACTTTTTTAACACAAGCAATCAAAAAATCTATCTCAAAATGAAGCCTAAGGCTTCATTTGGGACGGCTTTCTTATTGCTTCTTGAAGCAGTTTTTCAGTCTAAAAATTTTAATTTTTGTACTAAAAAGTTGCTTCAAGAAGCAGTAAGAAAGTCGTCCCAAACGAAGTATAAGAGTCATATAATTGAATGTAATATCATTTTATATATATTTCTCTCAAAAAATAAAAACATAATATATGTAAAGTAAATTTTTCCTATAAAATTTATATTGAAATTATTGTTTAAATTATTATAAAAGTTATGATTAATTATTTGATGAGAATTTGTCTTTATATCAGGTGATTGATTGTTGGAATTCATATTATTAGGACTCCAATCAATACAGACTCATCATTCATACTCATCATTTTTGTGGCTAGTTTAGCCAGATAATTAGCCTTGTTATTATGGGCTCAGAGAACTCAAGCTATCTTGATGGTTTGAATTCGCTTCATAAGCTCAAGGATTTTTCGATGATAATAGGCCAACTCAAGCTTGATAATTTTGTAGATGCCCAACACTTGATTTATCACAAGCTGAGAGTCGTCGAAGATTTGGATCTTTTGAATTCTAACTGAAATAGTATTCTCTAGACTTGCTATTAAAGCTTTATATTCAGCCTCATTGTTGGTTTGGGGTTTGGTTAGATCGAATGAATACCTCATTATGCCTCTCTCAGGAGTTATGAAAATGAGATCGATATTGGCTCGAGCTTTTTTCAGATTTAGAGGTTAGGCAGGTTTAATTGACGAAGTGCCGTCAAAATACATCTCTCAGACTCGTGGTTTCTCCCCCTCTTTGACATACATGATCTGTTCATTAGACAGATCATCATTGAGCAATAAATCTTTAGGAATGAGATATGCAACGAGAAAATTTGCCAAGACTTGCCTCTTTATTAAGTTTTATAGTACATGCGTGATATTAAACTACAGAAGTATCTATGTCCATCTGGCTAAATGACTGTTAATGCTGGTCTTATCATTGAAAACTTTAGCGGATCGATCTTTAATATCAACATAATTTTATGAGAAAGTATGTAGTGGCGAAGTTTCTTGATAATAAAAATTAATGCTAAATAATGCTTCTCAATTGGAGAATAACGTATCTCTGCTCCAATCAACCTCCAACTAATATAGTAGAGTGTGTTCTCCTTGCTTTCTTCATTATGTTGGACTAATAATGCTCTGAGTGACTCTTTTAGTACTATTGTTTACAGTATAAGAGACTTCCCCAAAATTGGTGCTACGAGAATACGTAGGTTCAATAAGTATCTCTTGATACTATCAAAGGCCTCATAGCACTCTTTGTTCCATATGAAGTGGGTATTTTTCTTCATCAGCTTTAAAAATAGCTGGCACCTACCCGACAAATTTAATATGAATCATCGAATGAAAGCTAACTACCCTTGCAAAGAGCGAAGCTGTCAAATGTTCTTAGGCAGCGACATCTCTATAGTGGTCTTAATTTTATTGGGGTTGATTTTGATTCCTCGATGACGAATGACGTACTCCAATAACTTCCCAGATGAAACTCCGAAGGCACACTTAAGGGGGTTCATCTTTAGATCAAATATTATGATCATTTCAAATACATTCCTCAAGTCACCTAGGTGGTCATTTCGGGCCATACTTTTGACGACGAGATTATCCACACAACATTCAACCTTCTGGTGGATGAGCTCATCAAAGATGTGTGTCAACGCCTGTTAATATGTAGCACTAGCATTCTTCTAACCAAAGGACATAACCATGTTACCAGAATATGCCGATAGGTGTTCTGAATGATATGTGCTTTTAATCTTCAGGCGTTATCTAAATTTGATTATACCATAACGATCAGTCCATGAAGAAGAACATATCATAATTGGATGTATTATTAACTAAAAGCTCTGACACTAAGAGCAAAAAGTCATCTTTTGGACAAGCCTTGTTGAGGTCACCAAGATGATGAAAATGCAAATTTGTCCACTATTCTTCTTGACGGGAATAATGTTAGAGATCCAATTAGCATACTTTTTCTCCCGTATGAAGCTTTTTCGTCTCTGCAATCACCTATTCTTCAATCTTCAATCTCATTCTCATTGGAGCTTGCTTAACAGGTACTTCATCTAGTTTAATGGCTAATCTGTAAACTGCTACATTAGGGGATAAGTTAGGCATTTCAGTATATGTCCAGGAAAACCAGCCCTTGAATTCATAAGAAGTCTTTTCATTTCTTCAACTTGATCCTCATGGAGAAGGGCACTAATGAAGGTTAGATGAGAGTCTTCTTCAATTTTCAAATTGACTTTTTCAGCTTATCCATTATAGCTTTCTATCCACCATCTTCAAGTTCTTCTGGTGCAAGTTTAGCTTCTACATGATGATCATCTAAAATATTAGCTTTGTAGATTTCTTTCTTGCTGCTATCATCAGATTCAACTTCCCTACATGTGATTGCACAACAAATTTCCTTTCAAGGATACTTTCATATAATGAATCCATGGCCTCTTACAAGAATATATTTTCTTTGTAATGCATGAGGATTTCTCCAATACCTTATACTTAGGAGGAGACGAGTTCATTGTTTAGAAATGCTGATCTGAACTCCTTATTTTTGCATCATTCTTTGGATATTTATGGGATAATACCTAACCATACTTGTAGGAATTATCTCTCTGGAATTAATAATCTCGACTAGCTAGTCAAATATCTCTTCTTCACATTCTTCAACCTTGTAGAGTAAGCTCCCTAGTCTGATCTTTTTGCTTAGAGGAGGCACATAAAGTTTTTTGAGCTCTTCGACATTATGCATCCCGCAGGGGATAATTTCTTTGAAATGTCATGGAGGAAGATGCGTGACCATGAATGTACTATCTGAGATTAACAAACTACCTATTCGTCTTGAGAAGATATACCGCACTTTGCTCTTATAGGTAGACTCGTAATCATAATCAGAATCTGAATATTCTGCATTCTTCTTTTCTTTCATTAGAGACTGGCATGTTCTCTTGGATTTAGCAGGGATGTTGTCATCTTCTTCAGTGTCACTCCCCAGGTGAGGCACAGCTCTGCTTGGCTTAGAAGTGGTAATCTCTTTGGGAAGAGTCGGCATTGCCTTCTTACCTCTCATTTGCTTCTTCTCACCTTCTTGCTTGGGCCGCTTTGTAGCTTTTGGATTTGATACCCTAACTTCAATAAGCTTGGTGGTTTTGGTTCTTTGGGGATGAAATATTTTGCATCCATAGATCTTCACCTCAGAACGCTAAGGGCTGGATGTCACCTGAGACCCTGAACTCCTCTCTATTTTTGAGGTACTTCATACACTTATACAGGGTTGACAGAACAATATCATATTCATGAAGCCAAGGGAGGCCCAGAAGTGCCTTGAACGAGGTTTCTGCACCAATCACATGAAACTTAGCCTCTATAGAGAGTTCTCCAAATATGAGAGGAAGTATAAATGATCTCATAGTCTTCTTCCCTTTCTCTTTGAATCCATGCATAATCATCTTATCTTGCCCGATGTACTGCATATCAAGGCACAGTGATCTCAATGCTTTCAAGCTTATGAAGTTTATGGAAGACCTAGGGTCAATCAAAATTCGACTGATTATGATATCATCACTCTCTATAGTAACATACAAAGACAGTTTTAATCTGCCATCCCATGCATCAGATCATCTTCAACGAAGGTGATGAATGACTCGTTTCGAGCTTATAGGATCTCAGTAATGCAACGTTCAACAAAATATGCTTCGTATCTTTCAGGATTTTTGAGAGCCTTATCAAAGTTTCTCAAAGATCTTCAAACATTATAAGAGCATCATATATGATGAGTTGCACTGAAATTTTTCTCAAATGGGATAAGATATTATAATATATCCCTTTGTTTGAAGTATCCTTCTTAGGACATTTGGGAATAATGTCTTCATTGACATTTATCTCATTTTCTTTATCCTTATTGGAGACCCCCTTCTTTAGTGAAGATGATGGCACCTTGCCACTTCTCAACTGCACTTGGGCCAGTTCATCTGACTTCGATTCACCTGATGAAGCGTCTCCCTCAAAACTATGCTTAGTTGCCTTCGAAGTTTCATTTGCTGATTCAGAACCTCCATCCAGCTTCACAAGCTGCATTTGTGATGCTATGTTGGGGTTTGATTCATCTTCATTCAAAAAATACAGATCTTCTTTCGAACTGTAATCCATCAATGATACCATTAGATAGGACTCGGGAGTCACTCCTTCAATATATTCTTCTTCAGTCGATGTATCTGATGTCGCTGAAATGACCCGACATAATTCTATAGGAAGCGAGTCTTCATCTTCTTTTGCTGCTTTATTTATTTTAAACTTTGACATGAAGTCAACAAGCTTAATAGGCTGCCTCACGGCCTGATAATATTCATCTAAACTATCAATAGCTTTTTGAGTTTTTGTATTTTTCTCCTTTATCTTCTTCATTTTGGTTTTCTTCTTAGAAGATTTTGATCTCGCCTTACCAGACTTTGACGTGCTAGCTTGGCCAAGGTGCTGTTTGAAAGTAGATACATTCACAATGGGCAACCCCTTTAAATCTAGTACTAGTTTAGTAGGAGATTTCCACTTAACACTAAGAACTCCTTCCAGTTGCTTAAACATCTTCATTATTTTCTTAGAAACCACAATATCTCATTATTTCTCTTGAGTTGATTCTTCTTCTGTTATTCCTTTAGTTGGGGGTACGAAAGGGGATGTAACCACCTGAGTTGGCTCTTTTTAGGATAAGCTAACATATCGGATAATATGAATTCTCCCCTTTTGTACTTTCTTTCTAGCCAATCCTTGAAGACATAGTAATCTTCAATAGGATGGTTGATTACCCGATGATAGGGACAATAATTTAGGCCGTTAGTGTGATTAAACTCTTCAGGCTTCTTACATTTTGGCAATTCTAGATCCATCTTTGGTGCTTGTCAAAATAATTTGGTGATACTTTCTCTCTTGAATGAATATTCTCTATTCATTTTCTCATTGAGGGATGAGAACATTTTATCACCAGTTCCCGTTATTTATCTTGGGTATTCTCCTCCATCAGGAAAAGTCTGAGGTTTGTCATTTCCCCCAAGTATCAACTTTGGTTGAGGGTAAGGATTTGATGGCTACTTTCCTCTATCATCTTTATACATAGGTTGTTTGCCCTTATCGACATTATACACCATATGTTTTCCCTTATATACCTTAGAATAAAATGTGGTGCAGGCTTCACCTTTCCTAGTGTCTGAAGCTTTATTCTTCTTAGATTTATAGAAGTGGCTTTTAGATTTTGATAAGTTCAATTTTTTGAACTTTTCCACTCTATCTAGCAGATATGGGAAGGTGGTGATGGAAACTATGCATAAGATGGGTTGCATCTTATCGTCAATATTCACCATTAATAATTGAGCTGCATGCTCCTTTTCCAACTATTGTTCACACTTCATGCTCAGATTGTACCAATGAGTTATATATTTCATCACCAACTCATCCTTCTTCCATTTCTCCAAGGTGAGGTTGGCAATGGTTGCCTTCTCAGTTGCACTGATGAATCTTTTCATGAATAAAGGCTCCAATTCCACAAATATCTTTACGGAATCATTTGGTAGCTCAACGTACCATTCAAAAGCTATTATTGCTAGCTGGTGACGAATTATCAAAAAAGTAAGGTGTTAATGCCTCCCGTATTCTCGCAGGTGGCTTTAAATTGTGCCAGGTGCTACTTAAAATTATTGTTACCATTGAAGGTATTAAATTTTGGAATAATTACCCTTTTGTATATAGCATTTGGTTGTATTCTACTGTGTACGGGCAGCCTTTACCTACTAACTTTTTTGCCTGCTCGGTGGCTATAATGGCTTTAATCTTCTCACTAATTAAGCCCTTTAGCTATACAACAATCACAAGCTCAAAGGTATTTGCCTTGTTTTGCGGAGTGCACTAGCTAGTTAAGTCATTGGCTTCTTTACCACCTTTAAGTATACATCTCATTCCTGAAGATTGGGGTATATGGGATTTTGGCGGATTACTTGGAGTGCTACTTAAAGCTTGATTGATAGGTGGGGTTGGCATAAGGACTGCAGTAGTAGTAGCTCTCTGTATCATCTCTATCATCATCGTCATTTAAGCCATCATTTAAGTCATTTTCTCATTCAACTGAGAGATCTCTTTATCTTTAGCTTTCATTTTCCTTTTCATCTATCTTTGTATGTACGTAAGCATGATATTTTTGGGGACAACAGAATTTTCTTCAACTTCTTCTTCTCTGTCTTTGGTGGAGTGGCCACTTTTGCTGGCAATGGACCCAGCTCTGTAGTGGTGTTGGCATATCCATCTAGGTGATGGCAACTATCTATCATCATCCTTATGGTCGTCATCATCAACGTGGCTTACCATGAATACCACTTCAACTTCCATGGTGTCTTCTTCATCTTCTCCTTCTTTTATTTGGATTTTTGAGTGGCATCGTTAATGGATCTTTAGTTCATTATTCGGTAAGAATATTTCTTCGACCTGTAGACTACAATTGAAGTTAGCTTCTTCCCTAGATGAGGTTGATGAGTGATGGGATCCCCTTGAGGATTTTCCAGGGTGTCGACCATCAAGGTGACTGTCATTGTAAGCCTTCTTTCGTACCCACCTTTGATAATTTCTATCGACGGGAGCGAATCTTCGGGAGGCTGTACCAGATGTCATGCCCAAACTAATACTTTCTTCATACATCTTTTTATGAGGCTTTGGCCCTCAAACTTACTTTTCCTTCCACTGGGACCTTTTAGTGGCAGATTATTGGACATGTGATCCAAGTGTCACCCCCCGATGTATTTCATATAGAGATGGCCTAGACTCTCTTTGAATTGCCAAAGATGGCGGCCCCTTGGTGGGGTTCTCCTGGCCTCGATGACCAATTGTCGATGGAGTTTCTTCTTTATCGGACCATTCTCCTTCACTATCAGTAACGCCTTATACACTCTGGAAGATAGGATTTCAGGCTCATTCTTCTTCTGAGGGGTTAGGGCTTGAGTGCTCCCATAATAATTATTTAAGCTCACTAGTGGAGTTATTCCACTTTATGCACTTTAAATCAATAAATCTTTTATGAGTGGGAACACTCACTTCTAGCTCGTGGGCTAGCAGTGTAAACGAATGGATTGGCATTAATTGCTGAGCTTGTAACTCAGTGTTCATCCTTCTCCTTTGTCTTTTGATAAGCTTTCCTCCAGATGAGAAAGCTTCAGTTTCATGCCTTCCAAGTTCTATAGGCTCCTTTGGCAAAGCGGTGGTGTTGGCAGGCACCACAAAAATTTACTTCCTAGTTACGACCCTTCCTATCATTGGGGTTTTAGAGTTTGACAACCTCTTAAAAATTGAGACCCTCTTCTAGGGGAACTCATTGATAGAAATAGCACTGGCGAGTTATGGTCGCTGTGGTGGCAGATGCATGTAACGAGCAGCAGCATAAGCTTCCTAGCAGGCCCTTAAGTATCCATGTCGTATACTTGAATAACAGCAACCCTTGTAGTAGTTGCAAAGAATTCTAATCCACTAAACAGGATGGTGGCTCCAATGTTTCTAGTATTGATAATAACATTCTCCAACTGAATGCTGGCTCCTCCCAGTTGGACGGTAATTGGGATATTCTGTAGTTCCATCTATACAAATGAAAGGCAAGAGTTAGCAATCAAAATTTGACACATAACCCCACACTTTCAAAATATAGAGGCTATATAGAACAAAATAATGGAAAAAATTAATTAACTAAATTTAGATCCTGCTTAATGAATTTCCAATGAATAAGATCACTTTATGATATTTTAAAATTTTAACTCATGTGGATTTGCTACTACTATAGAATATAGACAACTAGCCAAATATGGAAAGAGAACCCATCCCCAGCAGAGTCTCCAAAAATCTTTGGGGTCCAAAAATTTGCTCCCTGACCTCTCTACGAACCCTTTCTTCATCTTCGGGTCATTAAGAAGAGTTTTAACGCTTAAGTTTTGAGGTAAATTTTTAGCAGGCAGATTGGATTTTAAATAAGACACTACCCAGAGATTTCGCCCTTATTTTATAAGGACTTTATGATATGAGTTCTAGCTTCCTATAGGCACAAGCCCATATAGTTAATTACCCCTCTCGATAACTAGAAAGAACTTTTGATTAAGGCTAGTCATCAAATAACTACATAGCACCGAACATGTACGTAGTATCCAGTATATAGTAGCAGCATGATTTTGTATTTAAAATTAAAAATTCACCACCTTACACCTAAAATGAATGGTTGGGGGTGGTGATAGACTCGATCAAGATCCTATGATTTCATCATCCTGGGTCATCATGGTTCCTAGTCTACTTAGTTAGAGGAGGTAGTTGACCCAATGTGATAAATGGATCCTTGTCGGTAGCCATGGGTTGCTTCATTTAAGGGTACCTTGTAGACCTGTGGTGAAAATTTATCTAAGGGGACAAATTTGAATCCACATTAGCTGACAGAGGGCTTTGTGCCCTATCGATCATATCCTATTGATTTATTACTCAATAATTTAGTGTCATTGAGGAGTATACGGGCTTTAACCATGACTATAATTTAATGGTGTCATTTAATGACAAAACTGTTATGATTTGTGCAAATCTGTTCGTTCAAGTGAATTTTGATACAAGTTATTTTTTGATGATTACAAAAGCTTATTGTTTGTTTTATTTTCTCCTAACAAATATTTGAGTTTTGTTGTTGTGTGTACTAAAGTATTTTTCAAAAAATTCACACTCCAGATTTCTGAAGACTTCAAGTTCATTTGTTCACTGTAAATGAAGTCTGTATTTTTTATTTTTCTTGAGTCTGAGAGAGTGTGATTGTAAGTTAGATAACTTTGCACACACACAATGGGGGAGTGGAAACTTAATTTTTAAAAATTGATCATACAATATGACTGTATATTGTACGGGACGATCTGTAATATATGTCCTCCATATCGAACCCATATACCAAGAAATATTTTCTAAGTTAAGTTCGTACATATGAATTACTATTCGTACATAAGGTTTTGCTGTACGAACGGCTCTGACTTGGGTTCATCTAGAGGTTCGTACGGGATGAAATGTTCATACGAACGACTCTATTTTGATCGTCTAGAGGTTCATACGGGACGAACTGTTCGTACGAACAGCTCTGTTTTGATCGTCCAGAGGTTTGTACAGGATGAAATGTTCGTACGAATAGCTCTGACTTGATCGTCCAGAGGTTCGTACGGTACGAATTGTTCATATGAATGGCTCTATTTTGTTCATCTCATGGTTCGTACGGGACGGATTGTTCAACTTTTGAACTATTCGTACAGTATGATAATCGATTGTACGGGACGATCGGGACGCGTGAAACTTGAAATTTTCAGTTTTTAGACGATTTTTCTTGTCCCAAGTATATAATTGACTTAAAACTGACTGAAGGAAAAATCCTTCTGCGAAAATTCTTTTGAAGAGTGAATGGGAGAGTGCTTGGGAGTGAGTGTTGAGAAATATTTGAAGAGAGAATTGTGAAGGAATTCACAAGGTTATCCTATTATGAGGATTTCTTTACTTATTCTTCAAGCATCTTCCTAATTTCCTTGGAGACTTTTGTAAGAGTTTTGTTTGAGAGGATTCCGGTTCTCTACCATCACTTGGAGAGTGAAAAAGGACGTCGGTTCTCTGCCATCACTTGGAGAGTGAAAAAGGACGACGGTTCTCTGCCGCACTTGGAGAGTGTAAAAAGTCGTTTGGTTCTCTGCCTTCACCAGGAGGGTAAAAAAGGACTACAGTTCTCTACCGCACTGGGTTGGTGGAAGAGATTTTGTAAAGGCTTCTCCGCCTTGTTGTGGGGGCAAAAGGAGAGTCACTTGAGTTTAGTGCAATACCTAGAGAAGGAGTCTCTAAGGAGTGGATGTAGGTCGTGTTTGACTGAACCACTATAAATTCTGGTGTTTTCTGTTCTTACTGTTTACTTTTCTGCACTGTTCTTTTTTCGCATTTTATTTTCTTTCTGTGGTTAAAATTCTGTAATTTAAAGGAAGCAAAAATTAACTCTGTTTGTACTGTACGAATTCAAATCGTACTGTACGATTTACTTAAAAATTTTCCAAAATTTCAAGAGTAATTTTTAAAAGGATCAATTCACCCCCCCCTCTTGGTTAGCCTAGGGATGTGAGCAATAGGTCTAGCAACCTATTCGCACTTTCAAAAACCACCCGGTTAGAGGGTCTCTGTCATAACTGTTTACCTGTGGTGCCATTCAGCGATGAAACCATTGGTGTGCTACCATTTTATGGTGAAATCACCAGTTAGAGGACACACACCATGTCCTTACTTGCAAGAAATGGATTGAGAATAAATCCTAGTGATATTCTCGATCATAGATTAATTCTTTATGAGCTGAAGTGGTTTTCAATTTGTTTATCTCAACAAACTATTATGGAAGGTGAATGTATATTTTGATTTAAGTGTTTGATAATTCATTTTAATTTTAAATAATTAAATTTTTTATATTTTTAGGATTTTAAAATTTTATGGGAATTTGAGAGGCATATTAAATATTTGTGGTCCCCTCTGGTTGAGATCTTCTGTCAAAACAGCCATCATCAGGATTTTCATGGATAATCATTTTTCTTGATTGAAACTTGTCAACCCTGTCTACTTGCTGATAGAGGATCAGGTTTGTTGTCAATTTTATATCTTTATTAGTGAATTCTCTCTATTATGGACCTTGAAGGCTTAATATGAATATATGAAACAAATATCCCAGTTGATGCCACGATCGTATATTTGTTTGATAGTTTGAGCCGTATTAACTCTTATCTATTCATATAGAAGGATTTGGCTCAGACTTAAATCCATTTCTTGACTCACGTAACATCCTTAGAAGTCACGTGTGTGCATACCACACGCTCGCCAGGGCTCATGCAAAAAATCATTTTCTTAATACATGAGAGAGGAGCATTTAAATATTTGATTATAATCAATTATGAAAATGACTATCATCGAAAGAGCGTGCCAGATTTCATTTTAGCATCTACAAACGTCTTTTGTCCGCTTGTACAAGCGTTACGGATCCGATAGCGTAGTGTTGTGCTAGGTCTCACTGCATCTTCTACAAGCTATATTTTTCTTCAATGTTCAGTCCGTAGGAGTATATTTTCATCCGTAAATATATTATATGATGCATCAAAGGTCTCCCACTAATGGTCTATAATTTTCTTCATAGATGCTTTGTTAAAATTTGTAGACACATTTTTATACAACATTTGCAGATCATTGGAAGCAGTAGCATTAAGGCATAATGCATGACAAACAATAATTCCTGTCTTCAAAATTAATGACTAGGTGGTCCCCAGCTTCAATTGCAAGGTCCTTCAGGTTGCATTTATAGGAAGGTTCGTTGAAACCATTGGAGTTGGTGCACCTTAAGCCCCCCACATTCAGCTTGCCACAAAGTGATTTCCTCAAAACATGAACATGACAGAGCACTAGATAATTTTTCAGTATTTTAGTGATATTCTAGTATCTGAAAGATGAATTTCACTTTGAAATTTTTTTAACTTCACCCTTTCCTTCCTTTGGGATCTATGGTAGAACATGAAAATCTTTTTATGAAATTTTGGGCTCCAACTTCTCATTTTTTATTCGCATCAACTCTATTATTTATACTTTCATTTCTAATAATAGTTGGATTTTATCCACCTCTCTTTCTCCTAATATCATAAATATTATTACTTAGATTAATGTTATGCAGGATTCTAATAATGTTTTGTGTTGGAAAATTCAAATTGCCCCCCATTCAATCATTTTTATATGATTTATATGAAGATCAACCCTTATTTCGTGGCATAAACTCATATGGCATAATAACTTTGTCTTGCAGTTTTCATGCTATGCTTGGTTTGCTGTGGTTTGAGACCTTAAAAGTGCTGGTAATTTAATCAAGTGTAATATTTATGTTCAAGCTATCTGCATTTTTTCACAACGAGTATAATGAGAGCACTCTCATCTTTTTTTTTAGTCAGATTATTTTTTTAATATTATTTGCACTTTATTATTGCCCTTGGATTTCTGACATTCTACTTAGACCAACTCTATTTCAACTTTTTAGTCAGATTATTTTTTTAATATTATTTGCACTTTATTATTGCCCTTGGGTTTCTGACATTCTACTTAGACCAACTCTATTTCAACTATTATGCTTCATACATGATATGCCTAATGCTAAATCTACTACTAAGAACTTATATTGCCTTTATACTTGTTGCACGAAAGAAATTCCAGATGTTTTGGGGACTCCACCTCATATACTATTTTCCATAAAATTAGAAAAGAAATTCTTAGCAACTATGCTAATTGGAAGAAGTTTTGGGAGACTAAATATCTCATCTCTTGACTTTTTAATTTTCTTGGGTTTCGCTTGGAAGATCAACTAGCACCCAGGGGATGCTTTTGATTCATATTTGATGACTGTTTTATTGATTTATGGGTGATTTGTTCTCATTCTGAGTTATGTTTTTGAAAGCTTTGGCTTTTTTTTCTTTATTTATCATTGTGGGCTTAGTTATTTTTGGTTTGCAACTCAATATTTTCACGATCATTTATATGTTGAGTTGTGATTTAGATAGGTTGTCTCACAAGTAATTATATTCAAAAGTTAATGAAATTGGGCTCTATTATTAAAAAAAATTAATTGTAATTTAAAAGCTACTTTTATTTATTTATTTATTTAGCGGGGGGGGGGGGGGGGGGATTAAGGGCAATCATGACCAATTTCATTAAGTAATGAAAGGACATACAAAAATACGATACAGCTGGAATGTAAAAAAAATTAGAAAAACTTACAATAACTGTAATTAAACAAAACAAATATTTGAAAAAAAAAACTATCCTTTTGAGATAACAGAAAACCTCCCCAGAAGAGAGCCAAACTCAAAATAAGGACCCAAATAATCGAACATCTTCCACAAACATCTTAAATACTAACGCTAGAAAAGGGCTCATAACAGACCACTTCAAATATAGCAAACAAAGTTGACTATAAAGAAGAGCAAAAGAATTGGCAAATTTCATCTTAAATTCAAGCACCATATGAGAAATCCTAACAGAATGCTCATAGACATCACTCAGAAGAGGACTCCTAATGCCAATACAGCAACTACCCGATCCAAAAGAACCTCAAGACAAGAATAACAACAACAAAAACAACATCAAGCCTTTATCCCACTACATGGGGTCGGCTACATGAATCCTTTTTCTCCATTGTGTCCAGTTAAAAGTCAAATTCTTGTTTAAATCTAATAAAGAAAGATCATTTCTAATATTTTCTAACCAATTCTTTTTTGGTCTACCTCTACCTTTCTTAACATAAGTCAAATCTAAGACCTCTACTTTCCTAACCGGGTCATCGGGAGGCCGCCATTTTATGTGACCAAACCATCTAAGGTGAATCTCTCTAATCTTATCTTCCACTGGAGCTACTCCAACCTATTTATGAATATGCTCATTTCGTACCCAATCTCTAAGGGTAAAGCCACTCATCCACCTGAGCATCCTCATCTCTGCAACACTTAACTTAGAATTATGCTTCTATTTTAATGGCCAACATTCAGCACCATAAAGCATTGCAGGTCTCACCACCATCTTATAGAATTTTTCCCTAAGTTTGAGGGGTACTTTTCTATCACACAATAAGCCCGATGCATTCCTCCACTTCAACCATCCAACTTGGATTCTACTGATAATATCCCCATCTATCTCACCATTGTTGAAATCCAGGATCCCGAGTACTTAATTTTGATGGTGACAACTAATACTTACTGAATCCATATAGACTTCCTTTAGATTACAAATGCTTAATCATTGTATATGAGCACTAATATTTTAGGTCAGATGCACACTGCTCAAGGTTACTGGAGACTCAAACCGGGTAGAATAGGATGTTGAAAAATCTGAAATTTTTATTTCTTTATTTTTATTTTCTTGAGTCTGCCACAGAAGCATGTATGTGAAAGGAGCAACCATGCACACACACAGAGGGAGAATTGTTTTAAATATTTAAATTTTTTTAAGAATATCGTATTGTACGATTTAATATTGTACTGTACGATTAATTAATATTACTCAGGCTAACGGCTAATTTTCAGATGATTAAATTTATAATCTAATCGTACTGTATGATAAGATACAATTGAGAAACCCTAGCCGCCAGAATAAATTTGGTAAGTTCTTAATTTTGATTTCCTGAACTGATCGTACTGTACGATGATGATCGTATTATACGATTAATTGAATACTTACCAAAATTATCTCCCGTAATCAGGAAATAAACGTTGGTTTCTTATTTAATGTCGATCGTACTGTATGATGATATATCATACCGTACGATAGATAGAGACGATTACAATCGTCCCTTCGATCGTACCAGACGAAACCAAGGTTTTTTTGTTCTATTCGTCCTTGACGATATTCGTATCGTACAGGACGTTATCCTGAAATGAACTAATCGTACTGTACATTTAGTGGAGTGCTGGATGACTGACAGAGATTATTTCAGTCGTCCCGTCGATCGTACCAGATGAAACCAAGTTTTTTTGTTCTATTCATCATGGACGATATTTGTATCGTACATGACGATATCCTGAAACAAACTAATCGTACTGTACGACTAGAGGAGTGCTGGATGACTGGCAGAGATGAATTCTTTCATCCCAGGGATTGTCCCACAGATCATCCTGTACGAACAGTAGGAATAAACATTATCGTCCTGTACGATATACATATCGTACAGTACGATATGTATAAACTTCGATAACTGTTCGTCTGTACTCGTACTGGATGGAGCTGTAATTGAACTGATCGTACTGTACGATTATATATCATACTATACGAACAGAAACACAAAAGTTGAAACTTTTAGGGTTTTCTGAAGCCTGATATATAAACAACTTAAATTTTTATTGAGTGTTGTTGGTCTATCCTCTTGCTGTGAGAGGCTTTGAGGGAAGAAGGGGATTCGTTAGAGAGAAATTTTTCCTCGGAGAGATCCAGGGCTTGAGAAAGGAAGGTGAAGGTGAGCTTGAGCGTGAGGGAGAAGTAGTGTGAGGGGATCACACGGTGGCTCCAAGCTTGCTGCATGCTTTGCTCCTCTTGTGGCTTTAGGAAGCTTCGGAAAAGTTCTCGAGGGAAGAGTCACTTCAAGATCAACATCGTCAAGGTACTCTGCCATCTCCAGGAGGGAGAAAAAGGAGAAGGTCCGCTGCCGTCACCAGGAGGGTGACATAGCGTTTGGTATTCCGCCGCACCGAGGGAGGTGAAAGTGAGTATTGTAAAGGCTTCTCTGCCTTGCTATGGGAGAAAAAGGAGAGTCAACTTTTACTAGTGCAAATCTCAGAGTAGAGGACTCCAGGGAGTGGACGTAGGTCAAGTGACCGAACCACTATAAAAATCTCTGGTGTGCTTTTTCCATTTTATCGTACTTTATTTTTCATGCTTATAATTAGTACTTTAAATTGCCTGGTGAAAAATCATATCTAAATCCTGTGTTGTGTAAGGTACAATTGTAGCATCAATATTATCATTGTGAACGTGTTACTTGCTTCCGCACTTTACTCGTTAAGTTATCCTTTTAAAAATTACAAAAAGTAGAACTCTTATTTAGGGTTGATTTTTTAAAATACCAATTCACCCCCCCCCCTCTTTGGCGCATCTCGTACTTTCAAGTGGTATCAGAGCGGGGTTTCAAGATAGTGTTTTAGAAAACCTAGAAACGTAGGATCCATGGCTCAATTTGGTAACCATAACACTGCGGAGGGTTATTCTATAACCCGTCCACCCTTATTTGACAATATACCATTTGATTTCTGGAAAATACGCATGTTTTACATTTTTACAGTCTCTAGACTATCGCATGTGGATGTTAGTCCAAGAAGGTTATTATGCACCATTTCGTATGTTGAATGGAATTAAAACTGAACTATCATTTAATGAATGGAGCATTGGGGATAGAGAACTTGCACAGCTAAATGTTAAATGTCTAAATTGTTTCTTTTGCGCATTGAAATCAGAAGACTATATGCGAGTATCAACATGTACTACTGGTAAGCAAATTTGGGATAAACTGTGTGTCACATATGAAGGAACTAGTGAGGTCAAATAATCTAGGTTGAACATACTGCTACATGATTATGAACTATTCCACATGAAACCTTGTGAAACTATATCTGACATGTACACTCGATTCACCCAGATTGTAACATCTCTGCATGCTTTAGGAAGAGAGTTGTCTAACTCGGAAAAAGTAAATAAAATACTACGATGTTTGCCTAGCTCATATGATGCTAAAATCACTGCAATAACTGAGTCAAAAGATCTGAACATTTATTCTATTGATAATTTACTTGGGTCACTCATTGCCTACGAGCAAGGAGTGAGTCAACGACAAAGTGATGCAGGTGAAAAGAAGAAGGAGCGAACGGTGGCTTTAAAAGCAAATAATTATGAAAGTGACATCTCAACAGCGGAGGAAGATGACGACATTGCCTTGATGACTCGTCAGTTCAAAAATTTTCTGAAAAGAAAGCAGCGCCGTCATCAAAGCAATTAGAACAAAGGTAAAAGCTCAAAGCATACTAAAGTTGTATCTGACACAATTTGCTTTGAGTGCAGGAAACCCGGTCATCTCCGAGCTGATTGCCCCAACATCAAGACTCATCAAACCAAGGAAAAGGGTGAGGAAAGATCAAAGTTCAAGAAGGACAAATTTAAGACACAAAAAACATTTTGGGCCGACTCTGCCTCAGAATCATCGGAAGAAGAAGCAGAGGAGGAGGTAACGAATCTGTGTCTTATGACTAATGATAATCTTGATCAATCAGATCAAGATGAGATATGTCAACTGTCTTACGATGAACTGCTTGTTATTTCTGAAAAAATCTATGACTCGTATAGAAAGTTAAAGAAAAAGCATGTTAGTCTTAATACTGAGTTTAGTACTTTACAAAAGGAGCATGCTAGTGTAGTTAAGAATTTTTCTGACTTGGATAAAGATCATATGTCTTTGCTTGATGAATATGATGCATTAAACAAAAAGCATATTAAGTTAACCACTGCACACGATACATTGAAATCATCACAAGTCTTAACCAAGAGAACAAATTTTTAAATGAAAAACTTCATGCATTCGAAAATAATAAAAAACCTCCCACGTTTGCTGAGTTTTTTCAGCCTCCACCATGTGAATCATCTCATTCAAAACCAGCACGACATGCATCATCCAAACCCATAAATAGGCACTACCACCCTCATAGATTAGTGAACCCATTTTTCGGTGTTAGATGTTATTCTTATGGCATACTAGGTCACATAGCCTGCACGTGCACAATTCACTATAGGACACATCTAGTGTGGAGACCTAAATCGCATTCATCACAGCATAACATGCATACATTTCATTCATATAAGCATAGGGAGGAACCCAAACTCACTTAGGTTTCCAAAGCTAATCTATGATTGACATTGTAGGGATGCTCTCACAAAAGACCTAGTGAGAGCATGTGGTACCTAGACAGTGGCTTCTCGAGACACATGACTGGAGACATGAAGTAGTTCGTGACACTGGAGGCCAGGTCAGGAGGCAAGGTAACTTTGGAAGACAACACCACCAGGAAAGTGGTGGGCTCAGGTATCATTGGAAACACTAAGAATTTGATTATTGAGAATGTACTTTTAGTTGATGGTTTAAAGCATAATCTTTTAAGTATAAGTCAACTATGTGACAAGGTCTTTGACATAAAATTTTCTTTCTAATAAATGCATGATTAGCTTAAATGATTTACTTGTGTTAGAAGAAAAACGCATAAATAATGTTTACATGTTAGATTTAAACTGCATTGAAACCTCAAACTCTTTGTCTCTGAAAACAATAGCGAATGACTCTTGGTTATGGCATAGGAGACTATGCCATGCTAGTATGAAAACACTTAGGAACATCACTCAGAAAGACTTAGTTAGAGGCATATCAAAGTTAGACTTTACTAAGGATCATCTTTGTGATGCTTGCCAATTAGGAAAATAAGTTAAATCTTCATTTCATGCAATCAAGGATATCAACACCACTAGGCCACTAGAAACTCTCCACATGGACCTGTTCGGACCTGTTAGTATAGCCAGCCTAGGAGGGAAGTTGTATGGGTTTGTAATAGTGGATGACTACTCTAGGTTTACTTGGCTGAAATTCCTAGCTCATAAGAGTGAGTCATTTGAAGAGTTTAGAACTTTCTCCACTTGGATTCAAAGGAAATTAGGATGTGTAATTTCAACAATTCATAGTGATCACGGTGGGGAATTTGAGAATGATAAATTTGAATCATTTTGTAAAGATGTTGGAATAGAACATAATTTCTCTGCTCCTAGAACTTCTCAGCAAAATGGAATAGCAGAAAAAAAGAATAGAACTTTAGTTGAAGCTGCTAGGGCTATGTTAGCTGAATACACTCTTCCTAGGTATTTTTGGGCAGAAGCAGTAAATACCGCGTGCTATGTGTTAAATAGGGTAAATGTTAGATCCAAACTTAATAAGACACCCTATGAGTTTCTTAAGGGTAGGACACCCAATCTTTCCCACTTACACGTTTTCGGTTGCAAATGCTTCATCCTAATCAATGGCAAGTCACCCTTAGGAAAGTTTGATCCTAAATCTGATGAAGGGGTTTTCCTGGGCTACTCATCTGTAGGTAAAGCCTATAGAATATTCAATAAGAGAACCCTAGTAGTAGAAGAGTCCACTCATGTGGTATTTGATGAATCCAATAAGACCTCTGAATCTAATCATGAAGAAGAAGAAGTTGAGGTTATAAGGGGAGTAGAAACCATTACCATAGAGACTAGAGCGGAACCTCAGGAACATCTGCCTAGAGATTGGAAATTTTCTTCTAATCATCCTAGAGAACTGATCTTAGGAGACCCATCAGAAGGGGTAAAAACTAGGTATGGACTTAGGAAAGAGTTTAGTCATTCTGCATTCATATATATGATTGAACCCACGAATATAGATCAAGCCTTAGGAGATGAATTTTGGATCCTAGCAATGCAAGAAGAGTTGAACCAATTCGTTAGGAATGATGTATGGGAATTAGTAAAAAGACCTAAAGAACAAAGTGTGGTTGGAACTAAATGGGTCTTTAAAAATAAGATGAATGACTCTGGAATAGTAGTGAGAAACAAGGCTAGGTTAGTAGCAAAGGGGTATAACCAAATTGAAGGAATAGATTTTGAAGAAACCTTTGCTCCGGTAGCTAGACTAGAAGCCATAAGGGTACTGTTAGCCTTTACTTATTTTAGGGATTTTAAGCTGTATCAAATGGATGTAAAGAGTGCTTTCCTGAACGGGGTAATCAAGGAAGATGTTTATATGGAGCAACCTCCGGGGTTTGAAAACTCAAAATTTCCAAACCACGTGTTTAAACTGAAAAAGGCACTATACGGGTTAAAACAAGCACCTAGAGCCTGGTATGAAAGACTTAGTACGTTCCTACTAGATAGAGGCTTTGTTAAGGGTAGTGTGGACACCACCTTATTCTTGAAAAAGGTAGGAGTTGAGGTACTCATTGTTCAGATTTATGTAGATGACATCTTGTTCGGATTGACGGAGAAAAGCTTATGTAATGAATTTTCAAAAATAATGAGTGATGAGTTTGAAATGAGTATGATGGGAGAAATGAGTTACTTCCTTGGGTTTAGTGTAAAACAAACCGAAGGTGGAACGTTCCTTAGCCAATCCAAGTACATAAATGATATTTTGAAAAAATATGAAATGGACAATGCTAAGGCTATGAATACACCCATGAGCTCTAACATTTAATTGGATAAAGATCCCAGTGGAAAGTCTGTAGATCAAAAGAGGTATAGGGGAATAATTGAATTGCTTCTCTACCTGACTGCTAGTAAACCAGACATAATGTTTAGTGTGTGTCTCTATGCCCGCTTTCAAGCTGACCCGAAAGAATCTCACATGACTGCTGTTAAAAGAATTCTTAGATATCTACTTGGCACCCCGAACTTAGGAATTTGGTATCCTAGACACAGCACTACTTTTGAAATCTTAGGGGACTCAGATTCAGACTTTGCAGGATGTAGGGTAGATAAAAAAAGAACTTCTGGTACTTGTCAATTCATTGGACATTCGTTAGTTTCATGGTCCAGTAGAAAATAGAATTCGGTTTCCCTATCAACAGCCGAAGCAGAATATATAGCGGTAGGTAGCTGTGCTGCACAAGTCTTATGGTTAAAACAACAACTGTTAGATCTAGGACTACCTGTAGGAACCATTCAATCATGTGTGACAACACTAGTGCTATTTGCATATCCAAAAATCTAATTCAACATTCACGAACAAAACATATAGACCTTAGACATCATTTCATCAGAGATCACGTAGCCAAAGGAGATATTGAACTGCACCACGTTGCTACTGAAGATCAATTGGCTGACATTTTCACAAAACTATTAGATTATGACACATTTAGCACCTTAAGAATAAAATTAGGTGTCATAAACATTCAAGCCTAAAAATAAAAAATAAAAAAAATAAAAAAAAATTTGTGTGTGTGTGTTGTTATGATTGGTTTGTTTAAAATATATATATATAATTAAAAAAAAAAAAAAAAAAGGTTTCCTGATCCTCTTACCTTGCTGCTCACAAACCCTAAATTACTCTGACAATCATACTGTACGATTCAATATCGTACTGTACGATAATATTAAAATAACTCAAATCTCAGCCGTCCACTCCCATTCGCGGTTCAGATCTTTCATGTATTATACCTATCGTACTGTACGACTCACCATTCGTACCGTACGATACACATTATTGGCCATCGTACTGTACAAACTACACATCGTACTGTACGATCCACGTGTCAAATGGATTAGGATGAATTTAAACTCGATCGGTACGAACATTATTACCTTTCGTACTGTACGCACACCTGTTCGTACTGTACGAACCTTTTTGTCAAAGGTCGTTCAGACGACTTCTTGGGATGAATTCCTCACACTCACATTCGTACAGTACGATTCTGATCGTACTGTACGATTTGACTCGCTTTTCTGAACGGTTGTCCAGATGACATTATTGCGCCTATCGTACTGTACGATCCTCAATCGTACTGTACGATAGTTCACAAATTCTATAAAATGGAGGTATTCTTTGACTACACTCACTCACTCTCGCTCACTCCAAGTTTCCTCTCTTTCTCAAATCCCTTCTTCAACCATGTCTGGTGCCAGTAAGCGCGGCCGAATGGTCGTCGGGAGCTCTTCCTCCTCTCAGCGTTTCGACGATCGCTTTCTCTCTGCTGCAGACGAGAAAGCATACATTAAAATCAAGGAAGCCAAAATCACTCCATCTCGCATGCTGAATCAAGCCGCTCTGAATTTTGAGGTGATGAACCTTTTCGCATCCACCATCCTTCAATTCCTTTTAACTCTTGCCTTTCCTTTTCACTCCGAACTTCTTTTTGAGTTTCTTGCCAATATCAGAATCGACCTAGAAAATACCACTTTCACTTCCTATGTCTGCAAACAGCATGTCATTATCACCGTCAACGACATTGCTGCACACATCGGGCTGTCCACTGACGGCCCTCGTCCCCAATCTATGATCTCACATGATTATGATTGGACATCAGTTAATATGACCCTTAGAGGTGTCCCCTCCAATCAACACCTACCCCTTGTTCAAACCCTAAATCAGAATGCCCGCGTTATCCAGCATGTCCTTCGCACGTCCATCATACCCAAAGCTGGAGACCGCATCCATATTACTCCACTGCTTTCTGTCGTCACGTATCTAATAATGTCTGGAACAAAATTCAATGAAGCCCAAATGGTTTTTGACTATATCCATATCCTGTTTGCCTACCGATATCCCGGTGCCCGCCGTAAACTGAACCTTGCTTTAGGGCATGTCATAGGATACATCTTAGATGCCAAGTACCAACTTCATTATCCGCTACCTCCAGATCATCTTTCTATCTTCTACTCGGATGCCTCTTTTCGTATCTTATTCCATCGGGGGGCCACTCACGCCGATCCCGAGTTTGATGACGAAGAGGCTGCTGCTCCTGCTAACGCCCCTCCACCACCACCAATCCACCCACCTGGTCTTGCTCCTCCCGACTACCCTCACGATGACATCATTCAACGCCTTGATCGACTGGAGACTAGGTTGGATTCCCACATTGTTCAGCAACATAAGGAACATGAAACTGATAGGAAATGGTTTAGGGAGCGCTTCACCTCCATTGATCACCAGTTTGCATCCCTCCATCAGTACCACCAACTATTTCCACAACCTCCACCACCACCTCCGGATCAGGATCCAGAATTTTAAGTTATTGTAGTTATTTATGTTTTGTTTCTTGTCATTGTAGTTATTTTCTTGTTCTTCTCTTTTTGGTGCTGTCAAAAGGGGGAGACGTTTCTGTGTTCTGTGTTGTTCTATTTTTGCTTACTATTAATGATATTGGTTGTTTATGTTTACTCTTCTGCTCTCACTACATGTTTTTCTCTTGTTATGTTTTTTTTCTGTATGTTATAATAAAATTGTTTTCTCTCCTCTTATTTAAAAATTAATAAGCTATTCTTCTGAGGGGGAGCTAAGGAAGTCAAAACAATTGTGGCTATCAGAAAATATTATTTGACACCATCAAAAAGGGGGAGATTATTGAAATCCAGGATCCCGAGCACTTAATTTTGATGGTGACAACTAATACTTACTGAATCCATATAGACTTCCTTTAGATTACAAATGCTTAATCCTTGTATATGAGCACTAACATTTCAGATCAAATGCACACTGCTCAAGGTTACTGGAGACTCAAACCGGGTAGAATAGGATATTGAAAAATCTGTAATTTTTATTTTCTTGAGTCTGTCACAAAAGCATGTATGTAAAAGGAGCAACCATGCACACACACAGGGGGAAAATTATTTTAAATGTTTAAATTTTTTTAAGAATATCGTACTGTACGATTTAATATCGTACTGTATGATTAACTAATAATACTCAGGCTAACGGCTAATTTTCAAATAATTAAATTTATAATCTAATCGTACTGTACGATACCTATCGTACTGTACGATAAGATACAATTGAGAAACCCTAGCCACCAGAATAAGTTTGGTAAGTTCTTAATTTTGATTTCCTGAACTGATCGTACTGTACGATGATGATCATACTATATGATTAATTGAATACTTACCAAAATTATCTCCTATAATCAGGAAATAAATGTTGGTTTCTTATTTAATGTCGATCGTACTGCACGATGATATATCGTACCGTACGATAGATAGAGACGATTACAATCATCCCTTCGATCGTACCAGACGAAACCAAGGTTTTTTGTTATGTTCGTCCTGGACGATATTCGTATCGTACAGGACGTTATCCTGAAATGAACTAATCGTACTGTACGTTTAGTGGAGTGCTGGACGACTGACAGAGACGATTTCAGTCATCCCATCGATCGTACCAGACAAAACCAAGTTTTTTTGTTCTATTCATCCTGGACGATATTTGTATTGTACAGGACGATATCCTGAAACAAACTCATCGTACTGTACGACTAGAGGAGTGCTGGACGACTGGCAGAGACGAATTATTTCGTCCGAGGGATCGTCCCACAGATCATCCTGTATGAACAGTAGGAATAAACATTATCGTCCTGTATGATATACATATCGTACAGTATGATATGTATAAACTTCGATAACTGTTCGTCTGTACTCGTACTGGACGGAGCTGTAATTGAACTGATCGTATTGTACGATTATATATCTTACTGTACGAACAGAAACAAAAAAGTTGAAACTTTTAGGGTTTTCTGAAGCCTGATATAAAAACAACTTAAATTTTTATTGAGTGTTGTTGGTCTATCCTCTTGCTATGAGAGGCTTTGAGGGAAGAAGGGGATTCGTTAGAGAGAAGTTTTTCCTCGGAGAGATCCAGGGCTTGAGAGAGGAAGGTGAAGGTGAGCTTGAGCGTGAGGGAGAAGTAGTGTGAGGGGATCACACGGTGGCTCCAAGCTAGCTGCATGCTTTGCTCCTCTTGTGGCTTTGGGAAGCTTCGGGAAAGTTCTCGAGGGAGGAGTAACTTCAAGATCAACATCGTCAAGGTACTCTGCCATCTCCAGGAGGGAGAAAAAGGAGAAGGTCTGCTGCCGTCACCAGGAGGGTGACATAGCATTTGGTATTTCGCCGCACCGAGGGAGGTGAAAGTGAGTATTGTAAAGGCTTCTCCGCCTTGCTGTGGGAGCAAAAGGAGAGTCAACTTTTACTAGTGCAAATCCCGGAGTAGAGGACTCTGGGGAGTGGACGCAGGTCAAGTGACCGAACCACTATAAAAATCTCTGGTGTGCTTTTTCCATTTTATCGTACTTTATTTTTCATGCTTATAATTAGTACTTTAAATTGCCTGGTGAAAAATCATATCTAAATCCTGTGTTGTGTAAGGTACAATTGTAGCATCAATATTGTCATTGTGAACGTGTTACTTGCTTCCGCACTTTACTCGTTAAGTTATCCTTTTAAAAATTATAAAAAGTAGAACTCTTGTTTAGGGTTGATTTTTTAAAATACCAATTCACCCCCCCTCTTGGCGCATCTCGTACTTTTAACCATCACTCTGAATAATATATCCAAGATATCTAAAACATGTACTCTTATTGATGATGTGATCGCCCAAAGTCACAATTTCCTCACTAGGTCTATTATTACTAAAATTACACCCCATATATTCCATTTTAGATCTACTCAAGCAAAAACTGTTAGACTCTGAGGTTGACCTCCACAATTCTAGTTTACCTTCGACTCCCTCTCTAGTCTTATCAACAAGAAGAATATCATCAGCAAAAAGCATACACCAAGGAACATCCTCTTGCAAATGTCTAATGAGAACATCCATGACTAAGCAAAAAGATATGGGCTTAAGGCTGATCCTTTATGTAATCCAACCGAAATAGGAAAATACTTGGTCAAACCACCTTGTGTTTGAATACAAGTAATAGCTCCTGCATACATATCTTTAATGATTTGAATATAAGCGTTATTAACCCCTTTCTTTTCAAGAACTCTCGATAGCACTTCTCTTGGAACTTTATCCTATGCTTTTTCTAAATCAATAAATATCATATGTAAATCCTCCTTATTCTCTCTATATTTCTCTATCAAACATCTTAATAAGTGTATGGCTTCCATAGTAGACCTACCCGGCATGAATCCAAATTGATTTCAAGAAACATTAGTATCACGCCGCAACCCTATGCTCCATAACTCATTCACATAGTTTTAAAGTATGACACATTAACTTAATTCCTCTATAATTCACACAATCTTGTGCATCACCTTTATTCTTAAAAATAGGGATTAACACACTCATTCTCCACTCATTTGGCATCTTTTAGTCTTCAAAATAGTATTAAAAAGTTTAGTAAGCCAAGAATTTCCTTCATCTCCTAAGCATTTCCACACCTCTATTGGAATATCATCAGGTCCAATAGCTTTTCCACCCTTCATTTTTTTAAAGCCTCTCTAACGTCGGTTTTACTAATACATCGATAAAAATAGAAATCTTTATTTTCATTTAGGGTCCTAAAGTCACTACAGTCAATTTTATTTTCACATTCTTCATTAAAAAGTTTAGCAAAATATCTCATCCACCTTTATTGAATTTCATCTTCTAAAAAAGTACTTTTTGATCTTCATCCTTAATACAATTCACTTGAACTAAATCCTTACTACTCCTATCTCTTTGTTTGGCTAACTTATACATATATCTTTATCCCTCCTTAGTATCTAATCTATTATATAAATAACTAAAAGCTAAACTCTTTGCATTGCATATTGTTGCTTTCTTAGATTCCTTATGTGTCTCTTTATATATTTTTCAATTATCAGAATTTTTACAATTAAATCAATTTTTATAACAAATCTTCTTATTTTAATTTTTTCTTGCACATTTGGATTTCACCACCAACTATTTTAACTATTAGGAGCTTTTTCCTTTGAAATTTCAAGCATATCTTTTGCAATATTCTTAATATCACTAACCACTTTTTCCCACATAACATTAGCATCCTCATGCACATACAAAATCTTAAGATTTAAAATCTTACTCTAAAAATTTTTTTTGTTAATCTTCTTTAAATGCCCCCATCTAATCATAGAATCTTGTTTTACTTTATTTTTAATTTTCTGCCCCATTATCTTCAAGTCCAAAACTAATAAATGATGTTGGGTACATAAATTTTCACTCGGAATAACTTTACAATCTTTGCAATATAAGTGATCTAATTTTTTTATAAGAAAAAAATTAATCTGAGTTGTACTATATCCATTTTTATAAGTAATAATGAGATGCTCATTCCTTTTCTTAAATAAAATATTAGCAATTGAAAAATCATAAGCTAAACAAAAATTAAATATGGACTTACCACCTTCATTTGTCGTTCCAAACAAGAACAATTGCACTAAAAATTTCAACATAACACACACACGCACACACACACACACAATGGGCCTCAAATTGGTCTTAATAAAGAAAAAACAAACCAAACCTAGAGCAACAAACAAACAGACTAACACAAGACGCCAAACCAACCAATCCAAGCCCTTGGTTGCTTGAAACTACCTTCCATATATTGGCTGCCAAGATAACCTTACAATGGACAAGGAAAGAGACCAAAACATCATAGGCACTTACCCCTAGCCTCCATACAAAAATGCCAACTCCACCATATTAACAAAAATCTAGAACAAAGAACCAAAAATAAAAACTATAGCTCCAACCAAACAACTCCAAAAACCACCAACCTCAAACTAAGGAATAAGAACCAATCTACAAGAAAGACCACACAGAATAAAACTAGCTCTGAAAAAACCCAAACCAATTTTTCCAGAGAACACAAACACCCGGATAAGAAATTACACTAGCATAAAAAACAAACCAACCAAACCTTATGCTTAATAACATGATAAGATTCCTAAAAGGAAACTATAGCCAAAATAGCCTTCTTAATAAGTCTACCAATAGTAACTACACACTTGATATTTCCAACAAATTTACTTTTATTCGTTTCTCTCCAAATAAAGTATAAAGAACGGCAAATAACAATAAAATATAAAATTTTTAAATCCTTCCTCAAATTCAATACAAAGATAAAATCTAGAACTTGATGAAGAGTTGACCTTAGAATAAATAACTTTAAGCCCGACACCAAATTAGAAATGATTAAAAAAGAAAAATCACACTAAAAAAATAAATTGTTATGACTTTCTTCAGTTTTTGCACATAAAACAATGATAAGAGGAATATTTAAATTCCTTCTAGAAAGGATATTTGCAGCTTTTAATCCTCTCAACAAAGCCATCCAAGCATAACATGAAAAATGCAAAGCATACTTTTTATACCAAATAAAAGAGCACAATTCAACTTGTGTTAACCCATCATAAAAAGTGGCATGAAAGCTCTTAAAAGGAGAAAAAAAAAAACACCCAAGAAATACAAGAATTAGAGTGAATAGAAATATGAATAGAAGAAATAATATGAGAAACAAAAGAAGCTAATTGAATAGGTAAATTTGAACAGCTTTAGAAAATAAAATTACTAACCAAAGTTGACTAGGTCGTGAATAGCTTGAACCCCCACACCAAGGGTCCCAATAGAATGAGAGAGAGCTATTATGATGAATAATAAAATAAATCTTACTCTTAATTTCCCCAGCAATTGAACAAATATATTTCCAAAAAAGCAAAAGAAGGAGGCTTCCAAAAGAGAAATAAACTTAAATTTAACCCAACTAGCTAACAGACAATTATTATTTAAAATATGCCAAATAGGAGCACAACTGTAAGCAAAATGTAATGACTTAAGATCCGGAATATCCCGACCCTTAAACTCCTTAGGCTTAAAAACATTCTTCCAAGCAATAATATGAATCTTCCTAACATTAAAATAACAATGGAATAAAAAATTTGAACAAACCTTCCTAATGAACTTACAACAATATTTAGGAAGAATAAGACCCCTAATCATAAAGCAACAACATTGCAAATGAAAAACTTGAGAAACTGCAGCCTACCAGCAAAAGGCAAAACCTTAGCTTTCCAACCAGCAAGTCAGTGATCTTATTCAGTAGAGGTTGAAAATCAGAAGGGGAAAGCCTTTTTGGAGAAATAGGTAAACCAAAATATTTCATATTATTATTAGCAATAGAAAAACCTTTCTGCACCAATCTCTTTAAAAAAAAAAATCTCTAAAATATTATCAAAAGTTTTTATTAGAGGATTCTTCAGTCAACACTCCGAAGAAATGATGCACATCGACAAACCGAAGTCTATTTACATTCATAGGCTTAAAAATTAACCGAAATCAAATCCACAGCATAATTAAGGTGGGCTTATTTCGGCCCATAAGGCAGGCCCAAACTATGGAAATAAATTTCCGTTATGATATCCTAAATTATTATTTTAATTGTTATTATTATTAGTAGTAATATTATTATTATCTATTTTATTTTATTTTATTTAGGGTTTAGAAAGGCAATAAGTGATTCTAGCGGGGCAAAGTGTAAACTGTTCAATCTATATATGATAAGAACTAAGCATAACATCCCGGTTTAGCATTTAAGTCCTCTTTTTCTTCTCACGCAATTTGTTTCAATCCTTTTTAATAAAATCCATCGAAAAACATATAAATAGTAATGTACTGTAATTACTTAACTTTATTAAAATAATTCAATTTAAAATAGAACTACTCAGACATATTAATTTAAATAATTATTTTTAAAGTTTGCAAGCTAAACTATGGAGATTGGCACTTAAAAGAAAATTAAGATATATTATTTCCATCATCTTAATTTATGAAGAACAATGTGAAACTTTTCTATTAATACTAATTTATTATTTATTTTTCATTTTAATATTAAAGTTTGTGAATATATTAAAAAAAAAAACTCTAATTGAATATTAAAATCTTAACACCATGTGATGTGACCCGGAATTTGTTTCTTAGTAAGCACATGTGGTCTAAAATTTTGGTCTATTTGATCCGAGCCTTTGTTGTTGGCTACTATGCCTCTCCAATATCCCATCTTCTTGGTTGGGCTTGATCACTTTCCAAATCTCAACAAATTTTGTCTAGCAAAGAGTTAAATCATCCCAAAGCTTTCACCTAACCCCATGGCTTCTCTTCTTATTTATCCATCTACTTATCCTCCACTACCCATCACGTAAATTTCCTCCTCTTCTATTTTTACTACTTGACAATATATTCTCACTTCATATGCTAGAAATGACTGGCATGTCTCCCCCTCCACCAAATCAATAATAGACTTAAACTAGAAAATTTTTATATGAAAACACAATATCTAAGATCTAGAGAATTTAACTTATCTTATGTGAAAAATTTTGAGAAAAAAATTCTTTCTCTGCAAATTAGGTTTCTGTTGATGCTAAAAATTGGAACCTAACATTGGATGATTATATGATTAGGAAAAGCTCTTCTACATATCACTCATTATTATTGAAAGAGCAAGGCCACCAAAAGGTAACCTTGAACTCCTTATTTCATTAATAGCTTCTTCCTTTTTTCAATTATCTTACTGGGAGAATTTTGAAAGTGCGTGGTACGAGAGGAATAGATTCATAAATGAAAAGCCCTTAATCCTCAAAAAATAGACTAAGAATTTCAAACATGTTACAAATTCCTCTATATGTTAAATTCACCAATTTTATACTTTATCACTAAAATCCTAGTGAAATTCTAAAGATTCCAAAAAAATAATAATTTTCCACTTAAGGTTGACTATATCGTGGCTAATAATGCAATATTAATCATTACTCATTTGTGTGTGTACATATTTGTATATGTGTGGACGTGTGCATGTGTGTTGATTATCCCGTTATCTCCCCTTTCAAATTCACTTTACGAATATCAATAGTGTCATATCATTATAAGTAGTGCATGATTGGAAGCCAACAAATTGCAATTTCTATAAAACTTTTGCTAATGAATACCATGATTATCTTTTACAAGGTGAAGAAAGCTCCTTTAACAAAATTAATCTCATTATTTTCCATCGTAGAAGTTGAACTAAGCATTAGAGGAGAAATCATAGGACTTTCTCTATGTCCTTGGATCATGCCATAGCCTATAATCACGTGGAAGAAATTCCCAGAAATGAATCTACTTCTTGCAAGAACCAAGCTCTCAATCATAAATGGAGAACTTCTGAATTTTGGGCTAAAGAGGTGGATGCCTTCTTTGATATATAGCTTCACAAAATTATAACTCATGAGCTATTGTCGCTTTGTCTTTGTTGTTTTTGGCACTTTTTTGGATTCACAATCTGCTTGTGCTTTGGATGCTTTCACTTCCCTTCAATGTTTAGAAAATTTTCTGTTCTCTTTTTTTTATTCTATTCATCTACACAGGGACAAAAATGATCGTTTATTTTTTTATGGGAGATATTTAGGTCAATTAAGGCAAATTCAAACACACATCACATACACAAAATTCAAATTGAAGACCCCTTGGTTAGCAGCCAAATCTCCCAACTAGTGGACCAAGGTGAGCTGTCATCATTTTTTTGCATAATATTGCGCAAATACTATAATTACCCAAAAAATTTAAAAATCCTATTGTTGCCGCCTCTTTTTTTTTTTTTTTTAGTTTTTTTTCTTAGGCTTTTATTGTGTTTTGGATCATTTTGGAGTTGTGTTAAAGTTTTTTAGTGTCTGATATATTTTTTTGCAATTTTATTAGAGCTATCATAGTTTAATTTTAATTTACCAAACCTTTTTTGAGTCTTGATTTTTGTAATCTTTATTTCAATACAATTGAGCTTATGCTCTCTCCCCTAAAAAACAGCAAATAAAAATTAAATGAAATTCAAAAGCATTATCACATAAAAGATGTTAGGATCTTAGGCATTGTTTGGGGTAATTTTTTTTTTTTTGCTTTCTAAAGCAACTTTTTAATATAAAATTTTTTAATTTAATAAATTTTTGTATTAAAAAATTGCTTTAGAAAACAGTAAAAATTCAATTCCAAACGGAACCTTAGTTAGAAAATTCTAATCAAACTTTGATTACTACGAAAGTGTTTTAAGGCACATTAGGTTGCTTGAAATTGGTAGGTCAAATTTAATATTTATTTCAAACTATAAACAATTAAAAAATTTCTTAAAAACGGAATATTTTATTTCGATACTCAAAATGCGTAAATTTTGAAATAATGAATCTTTAAAATCATATTTTCAATTTTATGCAACTAATTGAGCCATTTGTAATACATTGTTCAAAATCTTAAGTTTTGGGTGAAACTCATGAGTTTCTTCACAAATTTCCCTGAACTGCTGATAGTTTCCTTAAACTTGAAATTATTTGACTGTTTTTTTTTTTCAATATGTGTAACATTTCACAATTAATGGACATCAAATGTTGTTACGGTTTTCAAGCTATAAAACATATCTTTAGAACCATAGCCAGACTATTATTTGATATATCATCAAAATTTATCTTGATAGGGCACGAATCTTGAGGCAAAATCAAGTTCGTAACTTCCAAAATTAAATCTGGGACCATTTGAACTCCGATTTTAACAAACTTACACTCGAACTGAATGTCTCGAAAATATGAAACCAAAGACACCAAATTCGACTCAATCCGAGGCCATATAAGTCCAAATGAAAGACCTGAAGCACATTTGGAAGAACCAACTGTCGTGGTTTTAAAAAGAAAGGAGTCTGGTTTTTCTACAGAGAGAGAGTCTGGTTTTCTAGAGAGAGTGTGACTTTCAAATTTCAATTTCCCTTAGTTTCGGCCTCCATCATGGCGGCGGATTGTCACCGTCCATCTACTGGTAGTTCTCAGTCATTTCCAGTAGGGGAGTTTCATCCTCCGTCTGGTGGTTCTATGGGTCATCTTCATTCTGGTTCAAAGCCTTCAGCACTTTCTTTTGGTGAGGTGTTCAATGGTGTTTTTGGTGGTTCCTCATTAAAGGATGTTCACAACAATGCTTTCAAGGAAAAAACTCTTGATTGTTAATGAAGGTGGGTTATCTAATACAAAGAAGATTACTTCTGTGGTTGGAAAAGGTAAAGATGTTGTAACTGAGAGTGAATTTAAGAGCCCAAGATTTTCTGATTTTCCCAAAACTAAGAAGTCAGATGGTAGCATGAAATTCGATTTATGAGCTTCATTGTTAGCTGGTTTCAAAATTAACATCAATAGATTTGGGAATCATATCCCAAATTCTAGAGCTGAGAATATGCTCACAATTCTGAGAATGTTGCTGCTAAAATTCCTGTTGATGTTCATACGGAGGATGATTGCAATGTAGTTCGCAAATGTGATTCGGGGGTATTGAATTTGTGTAACCATGGGCTCAATACGTCGGTACCAACTATGAAGGAGCATGCTGGAAATGTTATGCCTAGTGTTTGGAGCAAGAAGCCGAATATTAAGATAGACAATCTGGATTTTGGGTCTTGTCTAACTAAAGATGGGAAAGCTGTGAAGTTAAATGTGGAAAATGAATGGGAGAATACTAAGAAACCGCAGAATGCTCTGGTAGTTAAAGTGTTTGGTGAGAATGTTCCTTTCCATGTGATCAGTATTGAATTAGGAAGGCAATGGAGTCGGTTTTGCAAATTTCACCTAACAATGTTTGGATTAGGATGGGTCCTTTGTTCTTTTAATGAATCTGAGGTGGTTGAATCAGTATTGTCGGAAGGGCCTTGGTTTGTTAATGGGCACATTATTGGAATAGATAAGTGGTCGCCAAGTTTTTCTCCGTCTTCTTTAAAGGGGTTATCTGCTCCGGTGTGGATCAAGATGCCGAATCTCCCTTTGCAATGCTGGGATAAGATTAATGTGTGTGGGAATTGCTTCTCAAGTTGGTACACCTTATATGTTAGATGGTAATATGTTTCAATGGGGGAGGAGAGAATTTTCTAGAGTTTTTGTTCGAATTTTATTGGAAAAATAACTTCCATTGGGTGTTTGGGTCAAAGGGTGCTCTGGTAGGTTTTTCCAAAAAAAATAAAATACGCAAGGATTTCCAATTTCTGCTATAATTATGGTTAAATTGGCCACTTTAGTAGCAATTGTATAGAATTAAGATTGGAGGAGGTTCAGGTTGGTGGTATGCATTCAGAGGGGCATCGTGCTGCAAGTAAGGAAGCTCCTGTTGGTGTTTCTAATTTAGATTTTGATAAAGGCCATGAAGCTGGTGGTATGGTTGATAAGGGGTTAGGGTATGGACCTTGGATCCATGTTAATTATGGTAAGGGGAATTTTAAGAATCATGGTAGGTGGAGGGGGTTTAGAATTCTGCCAGATCTCTGGGGATTAATTAGGGCTTAAGGAATTTGTCTGGGGCAGTTGGAAGGAAAGATGCTTTGGATGGTGGAATCAAGGGGGTGGACGTTCCTGATCAGATTAATATTGGTGGGGTTGCAGCTTTGGTTCCAGTTAAGGATCATGTTACTGTAGGTGATGTAAGGCATAATTTAGTTGATTCATACTCTCTTATTTCTGCAGGATTGGAGTTGGGTAAGGTTTGTGTTTCAAATTCTTTCTCTCCTATTCTGAATGGTAATAAGTTTGATGTGCTTTCTGGAGCTGATGAGGAGCTCAGTTCTGGTCTTTTGATGGGGAATGAGGAGGGTGCTGTGGTTGGTAATTCTGGTGGAGATGGGCTAGGAGATTTGGGTTCTCCAAAGGTTGTTGTGGATGACAAAAGCCATTTGGGATCGAGTGGGAGTGGTTTTTGTGATGGTGAGTAGTCTTCGATTAAAATGAAGCTTTCTAAAGAAATTAAGGGAATAGGTCCTATTAAGTTGATTCCTAGAAATAGGAAAATTGATATGGGGAATAAAGATAGATTGGGGGGTGCTTCCCCTTCAATTTGTTAATGAGGACTATTGCCTTTTGGAATTTTATAGGAGCTAGGAAGAGTCAAGCTTCTCTATATCTTAAAGAGTTTGTGAAGGAGTATGACATTTTTTTTGTTAGATTGTTGGAGACTAAATTAACTTCTATTTACAGGAAGGAAGTTAATTCGCTTATTGGAGCGGATTGGGATTTTTTTTATTTTTCTTCTGATGGGTTGTCTAGAGGTATTCTTGTGCTTTGGAAGTCTAATTTGGCATCTTTTTTCTATCTTGGATTCTTCTTTTTAATGTGTAATTTGTGACCATGATATCCATAATAAAGGAGTTTGGAGGATTTCTATTGTTTATGGGAGCAAAGATGTTTATAGGAGAAGGGATCTTTGGAAGAAAATTTAATTGTATTCTTCCAAAGACATTCCTTCAATGGTAGGCGAGGATTTTAACTGTTTATTACAAAAAGATGATAAAAGGGAAGGGAAAAGATTTATATTTTCCCAAGGACCTAAGGAGATGAAGGCTTTACTTACAAATAATGATTATCATAAAGTTGGCTTTATTGGGCCTAGATTTACATGGTGCAATAACAAGGTTGGTGGAGCATGGATATTGGAGAGATTGGATATGTGTTTTTTGAACTCATCTGTAGTTGATTCTTCTCATTTGATGGTGGTGCGCCATCTTGCTAGGGTAGCTTCGGATCATTGCCCCATTTTGATTAATTTGTTAAAGCCAAATCCTAAGATTTAGAGGATTACTAGATTTGAAGATATTTGGGCCTCTTACCATGCTTTGGCATATGTTATTTTGAAGGCTTGGACTAAAAGAGCTCTTGAGAGTTATTTTGAAAATTTGAACATCAAGTTTAAAAGATTCTTGAAAGCTTTATTCTTTTGGAGTAAAGCTAAGCTTAAAGATCTTAATACTTTGAAGGATTGTCTTAAAAAGGAGATTCTGGAATTGCAGTTGGAGGAAGCTAATGAAGGTGGTCTCTCGGCTAATAAGATAGTGGTTCTTAGATCGAGAGTGAATGAACTTAATAGTACTCTAGCCCGGTTGAACATGTGGTGGAGGCAACGGGCTAAGGTGAAATGGTGGACGGATGGAGATAATAATTCCAGATTTTTTCATTCTTATGCTAGAAATTCTAACTGGATTTATAAGATTAAAGGTGATAATGGGTTGGTTGTTGATGACCAAAATCAGATTGAAGAGATCTTTCTTAATTACTTCAACAATAAATGGAATGATAGGGATTGTTTGTTAGATGGTTGGCCTTCCCCTTTGAGCTTGCTGGATGAAGGTGATAGAAACATGCTAGATGCGGATCTTTCTTTTGAGGAAGTTATGAGAGTGGTGAATCAGCTTGGTGGCTTTAAATCTCCTGGTAATGATGGGATTTCTTATTCTTTCATTAAGTCTTATTAGACTATTATTAAGTATGATGTTTGGAATGCGATCTATCATTTCTTTTCAATTGGAATTAAGGATACGGATTGGAAGGAGACTTTAGTTGTGCTCATTATTCCAACGATGGAAAATCCTTTGGTTTCGGCTAATTCCAGGCCAATAAGCTTTTGCAAGACTATGTATAAAATAGTGGCTAAAGTTCATATGAATAGAATGTATGGCATGATTCCTAAACTCATTTCAAAAGAGCAAGCAGGATTCCTGAAGGGGCGTTCTATATCAAAACATATGTTGATAGCTCAAGAAGTTTTTCATAAATTCAAAATTTCTAAATCAACGAAAGGTTTGGTTTCTTTTAAAATCGATATGGAGCAAGCTTATGATAGTATGGGGTAGTCCACTCTGGAGCAAGTTTTAAAATATTTTAGCTTTCCTATTAAGTTTTCAAGCCTGATTATGGAGTGTGTGGAGGATCCCAGCTTTTCAATTTTGATTATTGGGAATTATTCAAAATGGATCAAGGCTAGGAGCGAATTTCGGCAAGGTTGTCCCCTATCGCTGTTCCTATTTATTTTATGCTCTCAATTGTTATCAAATGCTCTGGTTCAATGAGTTGATAAGATTGGTATCAAAGTTCGTTCAAATATTTCGAGAATATCTCATTTGTTTTATGTAGATGATATTGTTATTTTTTCTGATGCTAGTATAAAGATGGTGAAGGAGGTCAGGGATGTCTTGTTGGACTGGCCAAAGGATTAATTATCAGAAATTAGTTGTTCTCTTTGGGAAATCGATGATAAAAGGAAGAAAATAATTATATCTCGGTTGATGAGTCTTAGACCTGTCAAAGAGATGAACTATTTGGTGTGAAGATTGCTTTGAGGAGACTTGTGGGTACTAATTTTCATTATATGCTAGAGAAGTCTATGGGGAAAACTAATGATTGGGGGAATAAATTTATTTCTTTAGCAGGGAAATTTATTCTTCTTAAATAAGTCATTTTATCGATTCCAATTTTCCGTTGTACTCACTCTCTTATTCCTATGGGAATTCTCTATGAAATTGACAAGATATGCAAGAATTTTATTTGGCATAAGCAGGATGGGAAGAATAACCTTCATTATGTGGGCTGGGATGTCTTGTTTAAGCTGGTTAAATTGGGTGGTCGTGGACTTCATTCTTGCGTAATCAAATTGGGTCCTTTAAGAGCTAAATTAGCTTGGAATCTACTTAATGAAATAGACTCGCTGTTGTACAAAATTTGGGAAGCTAAATATGGATCGTGTAGTTGGAATTCTGGGTTGAAGAAGGTCTCGTCTGCTTCATGGAAGATTATTTCAGATTGTGCTAAAGCTCTTGCTCCCATTGTAAGATGGAAGATTACGGATGGTAATTCAATCAATGTCTTCAAAGATGTTTAGGTATTGGATAAATGCCTTAATAGATGGCCGATGTTTGTTTCTACTCAAGAAAGCTTTGACATGACGGTAAAGAAGTTCATTTTGAACGGAGACTGGAACAAGGATGAGCTTCAGAATTACTTTGGCGAGGAGCTGGTTAAGCTAATTTTTAATATTCAGATTTCTCCTATTTAGCTAAAGATTAGTTGGAACTCATTCAGCTTATCTCAAGTAAGACTATTTCTGCACTAGCTTTTAAGGTCTCGATTTGTAATTTGGCTGAGAATCATTATTGGAGTTGGATTAAGAAGGAAAAACTGAATCCATGTGTGGAGAATTTCTGGTGGTGATTATTTTATGATGCTATTCCTACTTTTCAATTCCTGCAGTATAGGAGGTTAAAAGAAGATAATTCTTGTCCTAGAGGTTGTCTAACGGTGGAAGATTTAGATCATGTGGCGGTCAGATGCTTGAAGTTGGTTCAGGTGATTCAAGTTTTGAATAAGTGGGAATTTTCCATTTCAATTTTTGAGTCGTTTTATGAATGTTGCTTATGGTTCGAACGTAATGCTTCGAAGAAATGTTTGTTGGTTAAGCTTTTTTGTACTGCTATTTTTAATCATGGTAGTCTAGGTGTAAAGGTGTGTATGGCGGCATTGAAGATAGTAGTTTATTTATTGCAGTTAACACAATTAGTTTTGCCTCAATTTTAGGTGTCTTTGGTGCTAATTCCTTAGATTCGAGCATCTGGGGTGTTAATCAGTCGGATCTACTGTTGAAGAATTGTTGGCACCCTCCTCCTCCCGATTTGATCAAAGTGAATGTTGATGCTTCCTTCAGTCGTATAAAGCTGGTGTTGGGGGTATTTTCAGAGATCATAAATAAGGTTTTTATTGGCTTTTGGATTCAGTGGGGTGCATTGGGATGTATCTCGGCTGGAGTTCTCAGCAATTCACTCCTTGAGTTTGATAATGCAAAATTGGATGTAAGAATATAAAGGAATTATAATTGAAGGTGATAATGTTAATTTCATCAAGTTCCTTCAAAGAGCTTTAAATAAGACGGATGGTGATGTGGTTGGCAATTGGATGGAAGATATGTATTTTCTTAGAGAATTTAATCATGTTATTTTTAATTATGTGTATAGGAATTGTAATAAGTTAGCCAATCTTTATGCTAACCTTGCTCTTAGTAATAATTTTGTTTGGGATGATATTAGTTTGGGTAGTATTCCTCCTTTTTTTCTTAACGTGTTAAAGGAGGAATGTGATTTGATTGTTAGTTTGTAATAGTCTTTTATTTTTAATGTTATTGTTATTGCATCCTTCAAAAAAAAAAGAAGCACATTTGAAAGGTTCAAATCATAAATTGGATGACCAAACTATTTCGAAATGTGACATACTTATAGTCGAATCAAGTGGCTTGACGAGACAAATCCAATGAGCCCAAGATCATCAAATTATGATATCATTAAGATATTCAAATTCCTAGTAAACGGTCCATAATAAAGGGGATCAACATCGGTCGTCCATTCAAACCACTCCTGGCTTGCCCTTGATCTTCTCCTTATTTACTTATCATGCCACTCTCAGAAAAATATAAATAGATCCCTCATTGTTCATAGGGGTGGGGGGGGGGGGGGGGGGGGGCAAGCAAGGAAAGGAAGGAAGAGAAGGAAGAGAGCCCTCTTGCCACCAGACTCCTCCTAGACCACTGTCGGACTTCCACCTAGCCACCGACTGTCACCGGACTTCTGCCTGACCGCTGACTAACACCAGACTGAAGCCCGGCCACCGATTGATGTTGGATTTACACCTGGCTGCCAACGAACACAAGACTTCTTCTCGGCCACCAACTGACGCCAGACTTCTTCCCGGCAGCCAACAGATGCTGAACTTTTGCTTAGCCACTAGCTGACCCCTGACTTCTTCCCGGCCACCAACTGATGTTGGACTACTGCCTCGCCACTGACTACAGTCCTTCCAACCTCCATCGCCAGACAACTATCCTTCTAACGTCTGTCGCCCACCGACTATGATCCTTCTGACCTCCGTCGCTAGACAATGATCTATCTAACCTTTATCGTCTGTCGACTACGGTCCTTCCGACCTTTGTCATCTAAATACAGTCCTTTCAATCTTCGTCGCCAGATAATAGTCCTTCCGACCTCCGTCCCCCGCCGACTACGGTTCTTTCGACCACCATCACCCGAATACGATTTTCTTTTTGACCTTCGTCGCTCGCCGACTATGGTCCTACCGACCAAACAAACATATCAATACTGATTCTTCCAATTTCCACCATGTAATGCATTCAATATGATGTATATTCGTTACATCAAGCCAAGACCTTCCCTCCAATGAAGGGCTTCATTTGTAATCAACTGCAAATACTAGTGAATTTATTCAAACTGGGCCAGACCCCGTGGTTTTTCCTCTTTTCAGGATTTTCCACGTAAAAATTTTGGTGTCTCTTATAAATGCTACACCCTCTCTTTATTTGATTATGTGCTGGATTTTCATACAAAGCTAAGACGTTAAACTTTATATTTCTCTACCGCCGCGAATATTCTAGGATGCAACATTATTAATGATTCATATAATTTGAATTAGTTCATAATTATTAAAGTTTTATTTGGGATAATTTTTTTACTGCTTTTCAAAATAATTTTTAATATAAATTTTTTGTACTAAAAAATTACTTTAAAAATTCGTATGACTGCTATTTCAAATGAAGCCTAAATCTTAATGATCTTAATGAATTCCTCATTAAACTTTTTTTCTAATTATATTAATGGTCAAATTAATGAAAAAAGCTACTCAGGTTTTTCGTAAAATTATTTTTTACTATTTTATTATAAGGTTTATTTAAATTAAAATAATTTTTTAATAATTAATGATCTAGTTAATTATTAATAAGCTAATTCAAACTCAAAATGTTAAACTCGAGCTTAAATTAACTCATCTTGCTCTTGCTCGTAATCTGTGTGCACCCATATAGATAGGAAGACAAGAATATACTTGCTGGATATAAGTATAATATTGATAATATAAAATAGACATAATAGTATAATATTATATTTTAAAATAATACAACAATATTTTATTACTCGACTTTTTTTTTGTTGGGGAAATTTATTACTCGACTTTATGAAGATGATGCTCTAGACTTACCAATTTGCAATAAAAATTTGTAAATTAATTATACATATTAAATAAAGATAACATAAATTCAAATAATAAAAGATTTATTTTAATTTTTAATTTCTTATTAAATAAGAATTATATTTAAATTTTGGTAAATACGTTAACTGTATTTTAATAAGAAATAGTCAAATGATACTATAAATTATTAATTTAAAGTTGAAATTTTTATAAGAGACACCAAAATTTTTATAAGTCATAGGAAAATAGAGCATAGTAAAAAAAATGATGCTAAGTGACAATTAAATTATTTAAGTATAGGAACAACAATAATATTAAGATTTTATATTACTATATGGGGTCGGCAAATTAGATCATTTTTTCTGCATTGTATCCTGTTCAAAGTCAAATTGCCTTTTAAATCTAATAAAGAAAAGTTATTTTTATTTTTTAACCAAGTCTTTTTAAGTCTACATCTACCTTTCTTAACATAGGCTAAATTTAAGGCTTCATTTGAGAGGGGTTTTATACTGCTTTCTAAAGCAGCTTTTTAGTTTAAGAACTTCTTAAACAAGAAATTTTTATATTAAAAAGTTGTTTTAAAAAAAATTAAGAAAGCCACCCCAAACTAAACCTAAATCATTTACTCTCCTAGTCGGATCATTCGAAGGCGTATATGACCAAACCATCTAAAGCACTTGTCTCTAGTCTTATCTGCCACTGGAGCTACTCTAACATTTTCATGTATATACTCATTTTGCATCCTGCCTCTAATAGTGAAGCCACTTTTCCACCTGAGCATTCTCATCTCTGCAACACATAATTTTATGCTTTTCTATTAATGACCAACATTCTTTGCCATAAAACATTGCAGGTCTCACTACCATCTTATAGAATTTCTCTTAAGTTTGAGGAGTATTTTTCTCCACACAACTGGCCTGTTGTATTTCTCCACTTCAATCATCCAACTTGAATTCTACTAATAATATCTACATCCATTTCACCATCACTAATGAACAATAGACCCAAGCTATCTAAAACGTATACTCCTTTTAATAACTTGATCGTCCAAAGTCACAATCCCCATACTATATCTATTACTAGTAAAATTGCACTCAATGTATTCAAGTTTAGATATACTCAAACGAAAACCTTTAGATTCTAAGGTTGACCACCATAATTTAAGTTTTCCTTCAACTCCCTTCCTTGTCATATCAACAAGAAGAATGTCATCAGCAAAAAGCATACACTGGGGTACTTCCTCTTACAAATACCTAGTAAGAGCATCAATTACTAAAATGAAAAGATATGGGCTTAAAGTTGATCCTTGATGTAATCCAACAGAAATAGGAAAATATTTGACCGAACCACATTGTATTTGAACACAAGTAATAGCTTTTGCATACAAATCCTTAATGACTTAAATATAAGTATTATTAACTCCTTTCTTTTCTAAAACTCTCTAGAGTACTTCTCTTGGAACTTTATCATATGCTTTCTCTAATTCTATAAATACATATGTAGATCCTCCCTATTCTCTCTATACTTCTCCATCAAACCTATCAACCAATGTATAACTTCCATACTAGACCTACTCAGCATGAATCAAAATTCATTTTGAGAAACATTAGTATCAAGTTGTAACAAATGCTCAATAACTCTCTCACAAAGTTTTTCTCACCCCCTGGATCTAAAGTGAAAGAATTTCTTTTCTTTTTCAACTTATTATCTTTTCTTCTCATTCCAATTTTTTTAAACTTCCATTTTACAACCAGACCAATTTAAGATCCAGAGCTAACTAATTATATTACAAGAAATAAATAAACAACAATAAACATCATTCCATTTTTTACAGTCAATATTTACATTTCACTACAAAATCTTGAGTCTGAAAAAATATGTATAATAGTCAAATTGGCTATAAAAGAATACATATAACTAAAAATCTTAAATTAAAATTAAATACATTATTGCCTAGCCTCATGTTGTAGGGCTTTTACCTTTACCTGAATCAAATAAAATCACGTAATGAAAATAAAAGTCTAGCAAAAAATTAAAATCTTATAACTGAAATAAAAGCAAGAAAAAAAAAGAACAATATGTTGTAAATCCTATAAAGAAGCCAATATATTAATATATGCTATTTATACAGGTTACCCATGTCAATTGATTAGTTCTATAACACCACATCTCATTCTATTAGTTAGTCAATCATTCTATTTCTAACATTAAATCAGTTTCACTCAGTCATATCATTCAATCCTTTTCATAAATCTATCACTTATACAGTTATACAGTAGTATTAAGATCCATATTTAGTAATAGTAAGTCGTAACAGAAATCAGTATCCGTAAGGTCAATGTCCGTGCAATATCGGTAATAATAATTTGCATCAATATTAATAATCCTTATCAATAATCAGTATTAGTAATAAGTAATCACTATCAATAATCAGTAATCAGTATTATATTAGATATTCAGATGAGGGTATCTTGTATCTTGCTTCTGCCATTATGACTTCCGGTCAATCATCCCTTATGACTCTCAATCAGTGTTTATAAGTCCCTTTAAATCACATGGATCAGTTGCCTTAACTCTTTAAAACTCTTAATTAGTCTCCAACGCTTTATGACTCCCATCAGTGAATTAGCGAATCTTGAGGTTTTCACGTGGAGGTTATCATTTCATATATTTGATATCAATTATAATATCCATCCAGTTAGATTAATATCACATTCCAGTTCATATAAGTTCTATCAATTATTTAAGCATATATTATATTTTAATATTATTATGTCAAATCATAATATAACACTTTCAACCTTTTTTTATTATACATTTTGCATATTCATTTTATCTAGAAATTTCTATACATATATTTAACTCATGAAAATGCAATAAAGTTATATCAAATTGTTCAGAATGATCAAATTTATAGCATATCAAAAGTTACACGATAAAAGCTTACAAAATAAGAAGATAATATATTTTTGGTAGATTTAGGAGAGATAAAATTCGTAGAAATCAAAGTCATTGAAGAAAGAGGTAGGAGAATAGTTACTTACAATGAATAAAATAATTCTTATAAAAGAAATGATAGACGAAAAGGCTCTGATAGACTTTCTCTCTGCTCCCTTCCGCTTCCTCCCCTCCCTTCTCCTTCAATTTCTTTTCAGCTAAGCAATGAGTTAGGGCAGCAATGGGGCTGAAATGGCATAGAAATTTAAAATAAAAAATATATAAAAATACTTTTAATGGCCTAGTGCCACATTGCTCAAACCTAGCACCACAATGCCCCATGTTGAATCTAGAATTACTGTAAAAATATAGGCTTCAATGTCGTGACGATATTTTCTGGCGCTGCTATGCTCAAATGCCAGCGCTTCAATGCTCAGAATCTCGGCACCCTGTGCTCCAATTAAAACAAAAAATAAAAATTTAATTTAAAAATACTTTTTATTTTTGGGTTGTTACAATCTCTCCACCTTCAAAAAATATCATCTTCGATATTTCTATAACAATTTAAAAGAGGGAAGACAAGCTCAAAATAAAATTTCAAAATCAATTTGTAAATCAGTATTGAAAAAATGATAAATTGGAGATCACGTTAGGTTCTATGCCATTTTACCTCAACATTTAACTTGTAAATTATAAAATAACACAAAAATCATACCAGTCATATTCTTAGACACTTCAGGAACTTCTTTCACTGGTTCCAACTGTTCACATTTAGTGTAAGTATATCCCTGTCCATATCTCGGTAATGGGCATTCTGTCATCCTAAGCTATTATTACCACACCTAAAAATATTATCTTATTACTCTATAATAGAGTCCCACGTGTCTCTTACCACAATAAATACATTGTAGCATAGTAGGTGCTTTAATAGTTTTCTCAATCCTTTTCTTACTGTTTTTCCTCATTTTCTTATAGTTCTACCCAGACTGTTTTGTCAATCTATCGCTCATCATTTGAGCAATCATGTTGATAAACCTTTCTATATTCCCTGAAGCCATTGAAAACACTTTAGTGCCAGGTTTATATTTCTTTCCTTTTTCTATTGGATCCATTTGCGTGATCAATAAACAAATTTTAAATTTAAAATGAATCCTTCAAAACAAAATAAATAATTACAAAATAAATTCTTTAAAAAAATCTACAAATACATTAAATAAAGCAATCATTATTATAACTCAGGTTACAAGCAACATTTAACTTAAATTTCATATTATATTTCAGTATTATCATGTCAAATCATAATACATTACTTTCAAATCATTTTTAATATACATTTTGCCAACTCACTTTATTCATAAATTTCAATACATATATTTAATTAGTGAAAATATAATAAAATTATATCAAATTATTCAAAATGATCAAATCTATAACATATTAAAAATTAGATGATATGAAATTAGAAGATAATATATTTTTGACATATTTAAGTGATATAAAATCTATATAAATCAAAATAAAAAAGATAGAGATAAGATAATAGTTAATTACAATGAATAAAAATAATTTTTAAAAAAAAAATGGTGGATGAAAAGGCCTTGAAGGACTTATTCTCTCCTTCCTCTCTCTTTCTCCTCTATGTTCTCCTTCAGTTTCTTCTCAGCCAAGAAATGAGTGAGAGAGGAAGTGGGAGTGAAATGGCATATATATATATATATATATATATATATATATATATATATATGCTTTCAGTGGCCTAGCATTCTAGTGCTTAGACCCAGCGTTGCAGTGCTGCATGTTGAATCTAAAATTACTGTAGAAATAGAGGCTTCAACACTGCCACAATATTTTATACCGTAGCTGTGCTCAAAGGCTAGCGCCTTAGCTCTCATAATCTCAGTGTCGTAGCACTCTAATTTAAATAGAAATTTAAATATTTTATTTTAAAATACTTTTTATTTTTGAGTTATTACAGTTTTAATATATGATACATTAATTTAATTCCTCTACAATTCACACACTCTTGTGCTTAACCTTTATTTTTAAAATAGTAATCAACACACTCCACACTCAAACGACATCTTTTTAGACTACAAAATAGCATTAAAAAATTTTATAAGCCAATAAATTCTTTCAACTGCTAAGCATTTTCAAATATCTATTGAAATATCATCATGTTCAATAGCTTTTTCTCACATCATCTTCTTTAAAGCTTCTCTAATTTTGATTTTCCAAATACAAAAATAAAATTAAAAGTCTCTATTTTCATTTAGGATGCTAATGTCACTAAAATCAATCAAATTATAATAATATTTACTAAAAAATTTATCGAAATATCTCATTCACCTATACAGAATATTCTTTTCTAACAAAAAATACTTTTCATCTTCATCTTTAAATTAGTTAAGTAATATACTTTAAAATGAAATATAATAGATGACCTAATTTATTAATTTAAGTAATATATATGTAAAATTAAATATTATTATTCATAACACATTTGTGGTATACGTTTGATAGATGATATGTTCAATGCATGTTGAAAAAATGTCAAACAAATGTATTTAACATACATATACCCTGTACAATACATTTCACAATTATGAATTCATCACAACTCCAAATTTATGCCAATAAGCTATAAGTAAATGGTTTCCAATGATTTCCTTTTTTTGTTGAAATGCGAAACAAGTATATACGCGAAAGGGTTGGTGTAGCTCCAGTGGCAAATAAGATTAGAGTGTCTTCTTAGATGGTTTGGCCATATAATTTTGATGACTCATTTAGAAGAGTAGATGTGATATCCTATAATTTAAATTGAAAGAATTACATATATTTCTATCTTTTAAGCATTAAGCAGAATTAACAAGAGTTCAACACCACGACAGTGCTTTCCCGGCACCGCAACGCTGCCTACTCGATTAGATTGTCATGTTTTGCGAACAAACTTATTTTAAACCTATGAGTTATTGCAGTAGATGTATTATATTTGACTTATGTTAAAAAAGATAAATATTAACTTTGGTTAGAAAATATTTAAAATGATATGTTTTTATTAAATTTAAATAAAAAATTGACATTTAACATAACACAACAAAGAAAAATATTTCATATAATCGACCTGTGTTGTTGGATAAAAGCTTGATGCTGTTGTTATTATTGTTGAAATGCAGTAGATTATTTTTTGACCTAAGAAAGCAAAAAAATATTTTCCTTCGGCTTTAATTAAATTTAAAAATTTCTTCAACAAATTTGATGAATATTTCGTGAAGTTATGCCTTTTTTTCGGGTATAATTTTGATTATATATTTTTCTTATTTAAAATATGCTTTGTCAACAATTAAACTGTTCGGTCTTCTTGAATGATTTTTATAGTGATATTATAATCACATGTAATCAACTTTTTAATTAATGACGCTGGTTGAGTGTGGCTCTTATTTAAAAAGAAAAAAGAAATCTTTATCAAAATTGATGTCCAGAGGCAAAATTGTGTGAAGATAATGATTAAACACAAAGGGACGAAGAAATGATAGCTGTCGCATAAGCACTTAAAATCTCATGTCAAAAAGTTCAGTGTGGCCATCTCTCTGCGATCCATTCAGTGTTAAATCATGTACTGTGAGAGATTCCCTAATGAATGTCCTCGTTGGTATTCTTTAGCTAACGGTAGAGTAGGAAGGTTGAAGGCTTTTTTCATTCATAACTACTTTAAAAATTTTTAATCAGCTAATGGCCGTTTTGTTTGATATATTAGAAATATGAAATAAATAAATATATATCATTTTTGAAGAATGTCAGGACTATTGGATTTGTGGAAAAAAATAATAATAATAAAATGAAATAGAATATAAATGGAATATAATGTATTTAAAAATTTTAAAATTATTTATATGAGTATAAAATACATGTAGGTAATTAATTTTCTTTATTTAAATGAATACAACATAAAGTCAAATAATTATGTTGGCTTTTGAAAGGCGGTGATAGAAGGCGGTGGACGGGGGAGGATGATGGGAGGCGATAATAGTGGAGTTAGTTGCAGTGTATTTTAGAATTTGCCTTTGTTAATACTGGTGGCACTTAACACATACCACCACCTTATGTTGGCGAGCTGCTGTCATGAACTGTTCCGTCATATTTGTGCCCCCAACCTAATCCCAACCATCCAAGACACCATCACAATGCTATTGTCCTCACCGCCAGCACCATCCTAGCTGTTTGTATCATTCCAATTATGCTCCTTAGTGAAATCAAAATACAAAAATAAATCTAGTTTCATTTAACTAAAAAATCATTTATGAATTAAATTTATAATGAATAAAATAAATTATATATATATATATATATAATATGTGGAGGAAAATAATCACTAAGCTAATTAAGACCTGCAAAAATAGTGGTAAAAGTAGAAAGGTTGATGGCTTTTGCGCGGACTGGATGGTGGGGGTGGAGAGAAATTATCGAAGGCACTGCACTCGAATAATGACATTGGATCTTGAGCGCCAAAATCGATGAACAAGATCAAGAGGAAATAGATCTTCGGCCAATGCGACCAAGATATCTCATCATTGCTTCATATGTAGGCCGTGCAAAAGGTGGGATTCCATTGCGCGCCATTCTTGCTCTCTATTGGTGATAAAAGGTGATAGATGGATGGATGTGTGAAATGTGGATGGATGGATGTCTATGACACATGTAAGAACTCACACGTGATCCGCTATGCTAAATTATTTATAGGTTAATTATATTTACCTCTTCACACGTACCCTCATATATAACATGTGAAACTTCACAATTTACAATATTAATATCCACTTTCATCTATCTTTTCAAATTCTTACAAAAATATCAAAATTTGCCCAAAAAAAAAAAAAAAAACCCAAACTGATTTGCCGCTTTTGTCAAATTTCTTAAAGTTTGAATGTGAAAAACACAAATACATGGGGTTAGTAGTTAAAAAAAAATTGATATGGGTTTTACTATGATAAATAATTATGCTTTATAAAAATATAATTCAACGGGACCCTAGAGCAAAGTGTCAAGATAGATTTTGAGCAAAAGCTGCTTAACCATTTCTACGAACAGTGCTTTTCACATCACAGTTGATTTTCGTTTACATCCTATCCTCTGTATCTTTCTTTCAGGCTTTGTCTGGACATTAGTTGGCACGGATTCAATACAAAGATAAACCCTAAGTCAAGGCTCTACCTTCTAACTATCTATTCTTCTCGAACAAGAAGTGGGAAATGGCTGCTAATGGCAAAGCTAAGAGTTTTCCATCTATCTGTTACACGAATAAAATAAGTAAAACCAATTGGGATGAGGAGAAAGAGCAGTGCCAGATTGCCTAAAAGAAGGCATAGTGATTGCCCTCATCCGTTTCAAAAAGAATCCCTTTTCCTGGAGCCTCGTCCTCTTGACGTCATATGTAGAGAAGACTACAACTGATAGTTGATCACCTTTTGTCGGAGGTAATGTAAATCCATTTAAGACAAAGTTATAAGGTAATGTTTCTGTCTTTGTCTCCATTGAGATGTTTTAGGTTAATTATATTCAATGTTTGGTTATTTTGGTTTGAAATGTCATTCAGTTTATAAACCTTAAACCCAAAATAATATTAGACAACAAAATATTCGCTTCAACATTAATCAAATCTTGTTCGTGAAAGTGCTATGGCACACCAAGAGGGGATATGAAATGAATTTTTTTCATAACTTTTTCTAAAAAAAAAAAAAAGTGAGGAAGCAAAAAGATTTTTTAAATAAAAAAACTTAAATCATTTAGAAGAACATATATATTTTTATTTTTATAGTTTATGCAAGAGCTCAACTAAAACATTCAGTAACCATAATTATCACAAAGATATGCAATATAAATTAAAAGCAAGAAAGTTAAAGTGTAGGAAAAGTAAACAATGCAAACAAATGATTTTTATAGTTGTACTATCAGCAGACCCATGTCCACTCCCCAAGGTCCTTATTCTTGGGAATTTCACTATGTAGAAAACACATTTAGCACTCAGCCATATGAAGAAGTTCTCTCTTACCAAGTAGGGAATGAACTTTAAAAGACTCTTTTATCCCTAAAAAGTTTCCGTCTTTCTGCTTGCTAGGACGATGGGGATGTCGATCCCTCCTGTTCCTCGCAACGGTGGAGATGCTGCTCCCTCTTTCTACTCCTTGCAATGGCGTAGATGTCGCTCTCTCAGCCTTCCCTAGCTAGTATCAAGTTTTCACCCAAGACTTCTACAGAGACCCTTACTAAAAACTCTTGAGAAAAAAATTGGAAGCATGTGCAAATTGCTAAGACTCCCATGTGAATCCCCTCACACAATCTTTGAGCACTGATAAGCGTAATTTTTATATGTTTGGTTTCTAGTGAAAATGTGTTATTTTAGTTATTTTTGTGTAGAAAAAACTAAAAAATTCTAAGTAATCAACAGCATCACGGCGTTCGATGAAATAATGTCACAACGCTTCTTCAATATCATCAAGGTGCTCCAATTCTGACATAGGGGTGTCGCGTTCTCTGTTTGCAAGCACTATGGCGGCAACACAAATAGCGCTGCAGTATTGTTAGTGCTATGGTGTTAGAAAGTTAGCTTGGTAGCACCAGATTCTTTATTTTTAAATGCTGCAGAGCCATAATTTCTCATACATTGGCACCATTTTTTGAACTTGAGAGCCACACCGCTTAAATGTCCACAGCTCCACAGCATTGTAGTTGTAACTTCCAAGAGCCATGTTCTATCAGCAAAGAGACGTAATTTTTCACCAAGTAATTGATCCACGCCAACAAGAACTAAGACGGTGTAAAAGCTTCAGCGCCAAGGCACTAGTTCACTTCAGGGGCGCAACGACTCCATTATTTTAAGCGCCACAATGCTAGTTACCTTTTTTATATTTTTTTTATAAATAGTTATGATTTTATATTTATAGGAGAGTTCAGTCACTTATATAAATTTAATACTTTTTAGAGTACTTCTCTAGTTCCTTATTAGTGTAAAATCTAAGGGAGGCTAGAGAAGTACAAGATATAATCATTTGAGGTGTTTAGCATGTGTTTCTTGAAGTAACTCTGTAAGTTAAAGAGAGAAGGAGTGTAGAGGCAAAACTTGATCTTTTCTAGTGATATTACTCTCTTGTATTTTTCATTCATTCATGAGTATAATAAAAATGAGTTTGCTAGTTATTTATTTTATGTCTGGTTAATTCTCTTATTTTGAATTGATGATATAAAATATATATTAAGTACTAATGAAGACACTTATTCTATCATTGTTAAAAGATATTTTTAATATTATTTCGTTCTTTATTTAATGCACATAGTGTCCATATATATAGTTAAAGTTTAGTGTGATGTATAATCTCGATAGAGGAATACAAGAATAACTAAGAGTATTAAGATAGGATGTTTACATACCTAGACATAGGATAAAATATTCTAGGTTCTTAAGGAGACATTATAACTATAGGAGGTCAGCAGACATCCTTTTCGCCCATATAAGCTCGATAGAGATCTAGGAATGAATATACTCTAAATCACATTACTTTGAAGAGTCTTATTAAGAAAGATACGTAATTTATACTCATCAATCAAAAATACCTTAATTAAATGTTATATTAAATATTTTTACTATTTCATTTAGTGATTGAATTCCAAAAATATCATTTTTATTTTAGTAGGATAATTATTATAATTAGTAAACAATAGTAGTTTGTTGCAAGTAAGCATACTTCATCATGGGTTTGATACTCTACTCTATCACTTTATTACTGATTGGGCACAAATACTTACATATATTTAGTGGATTTATTTTTATTTATATCAAGGAAAACTTAAGCATTGTTTAGGGATGATAGAGCCCTATATTTTTATACAATTCAAAAGTTCACTCCACAATCCCCATCAAAATTTTTGTCACCGTTGTCGGGAAAGTATTTTGCTTTTTATAAATTTTAACTATATTGTTAAATTAATTATATAATTAGATTTACTTGTATCTTTTACTTTATTTATTTTATTTTATTTTCTTATTACATTTTCTTAGTTGCATGTTTTATAGATATAAAAATAAACTTTATTTTTTGACATAGAAATAAAAAAAAAGCTCTTTAAAAAAATTTAAAAATTAAAATATTAGTGAAGATGGCTGAACATGCTTTATAACCACTTGGAATGAGTTGGCTCATAAGTTACTTTCTAAGTATTTCCTACCTTCAATGATTACTAAACTTAGAAATGATATTATTTCTTTTACCTAGTTTGAAGGAGAATTAATTTATAATAGTTGGGAGATATTTAAGAAAATGCTTAAGAAATACCCTCACCATGCTTTACTTGATTGGTTGGTTATTCAAATATTCTATAATGGATTAGTAGGATAATTTAGAGAAATAATAGAAGTTACAGTTCGAGGATCTTTAATGTCTAAGCCATTTGAGGAAGCTTATAAATTAATAGAGAAAATGACTTCTAATAATTTTCAGTGGTCTGCTGATAGGGTAAATTCTAAGAGAGTAGTAGGAATAAATGAATATGATGTTTTATCAATTTTGATTGCATAAGTTATAGCAATTTCAATAAAATTAAGCATAAAAAGAAAAAAAATAGAATTCAGAACTAAATTATCCATGCAAATGGAGGATCAAAAGCCAATTGAAAATAATAATGTGTAAGGGATTAAAAATATTAATTTAATTGGAAGATAAAATAATTCTTACTCTAATACATATTATCCAGGTTGCAGGAATAATTCAAATTTCAATAGGTTAAATAATGTTATTGGGAACAATCAATAGAGTTCTAGTTAAAGTAATCAAGGAATAAAATGGAATAATCTTCAACAACCTGCTGCTAATACTTGACTTCCATATCCTCTAGGATTTAATCAAAGCAATTAGTTTGGAAGTAGAAAATCACCATTAAAAGATATAGTAATGCAGTTAGGAACTCAATTATAAAATTAGATTGCTTATATTAAAAAGTTGGAAACCCAATTAAGTTAGTTTGCAATTTTAGTCGGTAGTATACCTCTTGGATCATTGCTTAGTAATTTTGAAGTTAATCCAAAGGAAAAAGAAAAAGGTCCAAGTGGTAATCATTTAATGATTGGTAGCAAAGTACCCCAACTGAATTGATAAATCTAGGGAAGTCTGGCTGAAGACTATAAACTTAGCCTTGTATGAGAGGCAACTCGGCTTCTTATTTTTTGTATGCTTGATAGATTAGATTTAGCAGTAATAGTTTTTTATTTGAAAAAAAACTGAGAGAATGAAGGGAGCATCATAGCACTGCTTCTAGCGCCACTGCACTTGGTCGTGTCGCTGTGGTTTAAAATTCAAGTCTTGGTGTTTTTATTCCTGTAAAATTTATAAAAAGGATAAGTTGAACATTTGATTCTCTACCACATCAATCCTTCTTGAGTCTAGTATTTGAGAATATCTTCCTTTCCCTTTTAGATTTGTTAAGCATTGGATGAAAAGAAATAAAAGCATTCATCCTTAAAAAGAAGTAAAGTAGGCTTGAAGAATGAAGATTCCTTCTCTATTCTCAATTTCCAAAGTTCTACAATAGTTGATAAACTTCATGAATTCAAAAATGAAGTTTATGAAGATACAATAATTTATAAAGTAGGAATAAAAAAGATGCATGCTTGTGGAGTTCTAAATCATGAATTTTCTCCTTGTTAAGATGTTTTACTTTTTGATTATAGGAAAAAATATTGTTATGGAAAACTTAAATTTGGATGGATTGGCCTTTTCACTATCATTAGAATATATCCTAATGGTGCCATATGGATTTTGGATAAACTAACTTTTCATATCTTCAAGGTTAATGGTCATAGATTTAAACCTTGTGGATGAGAAGAATTAGAATAAGAAAAATTTTGAATATGCATATAAGGAGTATTCATTTTCTGTGTATTTTAATATATGTGTGAATGCTATTCATATTTTTAATCTTTTTTGTGTGAAGGATTATTGTTGTGATTAGCATGACTAGAGTTATAGCTGTGAGAGCCAATGTATTGTGATGGTTAGAGTGGTGCTTTATGAACTAACTATCTTATACTTTATATTATAGCATCATATATATTACATATTTTATACCTTTCTATCATTCATATGAAAACATATGTTATTTATTAATACTTATGTTGTTGTTATTTACATTTGATTAAATTTATTTATATTTTAAATTTTATATTATCTTTCATTAATATCTCTATATTTTTATTATTTAATGAACCCTAATAAAAATAATAATTAAAATTATATAAAATTAAGATAATAATAAAATCCTAGATCATAGTTTAAATGAACACTGCTTCATAATTCATTAGTTTGAAAAATTAATAATTTACTAACTTAGATCATTTATATTATTGACTTAACTTGAATTAATAAGTTATATATTTACTTACTGACCTTTGATGAATTTAAGATGAATAGTTAAGGTTAAAGAATAGATATGAGTAGATTAAAAATTAAAAATCATAAGCAGCTTGAATTTGGAATTAACAATCTTATTAAATCTTTATATTAAATTAAGTAAGATTGTAAGAAGATTTAAAAAAAAAATATGATATTCAAAATTATTAACTATGTACTCCACATAAATAAACATAAAAAGAGTTTTAAAAAGAAAAGCAAAGAAAAGAAGAAAAAAAGCGAGTAAAATAAAAAATTGGTATCAAATAAAAGTAGAATTTGACTGAAATCTTATACTTAAATTTACAAAGGATAAAATAGGAGAACTAGTAAAAATATTGGTGAACTTATAAAATTTCAATTTAAACTACAAACACATATAATCTTTAAGCTACTTTATTCAATTAATAATTTAAAAGTCAATGATTATATTAATTAAGCAATAATAAGAATGACTAGTTTGGGTAATTATTACTATTTCTAAAATAGAATTATAACTTTAGTCATTTCCACTACTTCTAGATCATGATGTATTATCCTATACTTTCGTAATTTTAAATTATCAATTTTTTTTAGTTATGCGATTAATTAGAATTATAGATTTCTTTATTTGATTAAGGACAAGTAAGAGTTTAAGCTGGAGAGAATTTGATAAGTGTAAAATATATATTATTTTATGTATTTTATTCTAGTGAAAATATATTATTTTAGTTATTTTTGTATAAAAAAACTACAAAAAGGATAGAAAATTCTAAGTAGTCAACGGCGCAACAGCACCGTGGTGTCTAATGAAATATTGCCATAGCGCTTACTTCAATATCGCCGAGTTCTTTATTTATAAGTGATGCGGTGGAAATGTAAATAGCACTGTACCATTATCAGTGATATGATGTCAGAATGTTAGCTTGGTAGTGCGAGATTCTGATGGAAGTGTTTATGCAATTTAATTTTACATGGTTTAGAATTTGGCTCAAGAAAACCCTTTGGGTTCATTTGAGTCAACCTGTATTGCTAGCCCAAGTGGGCTCATAGAATGAATCTTTTTTGGCTGACCCTTAGTGATCCAATGAACAGTCCCCATGTGTTTGAGCTAGAATGTCCCAAGATCAAATTTGGCAGAATTATTTTTTATCTTTAAATAAATAACAACTAAGCTTCCTAATTTTTTTTATAAATATAAATACCAACAGAAAGAAAACTATTAATCAAAACATCAACATATACATATGTATTTTTTTCCCCAAAAATATTATATAAACTACTCAGGATTTATATAATTATATCATAATTGCTTTATCCTAAGTATAAAAGAATAGCTAAAATATAGAAAGAAATAAACTAACAATAAACTTGGAGAATCCTGATCTTATCAATCTCACGCAACGGATCCTATGCCATGATTTAAATAATTTAAATCACATATAATTAGCTAGAAGCCCAGCAGGTTATCCAATTCTATAATTGACTCAAAGTAGGATAAAGTAATAATATACATGTCATTGATTAATTCATAATAGTAGCAATAATATGATCTTAAATCAATATATAAATAATAAAATGCATATGCAGTGAAAGTAAAATTTATTAACAGTAAAATATTATGGTATGAAAGCTAGTAAAGCAATATGATGGGAAAACCATTAAACGAGCATGGGTATCATATCAATAAAATAGTTATTTTATTAGTACTATAAATTAGTAAATAAATCATATATAGAGGTAAAACCAAAGTACTGATAAAGACTGTTAAAATCATATCAATGTAGTAAAGCCCTATAATGATGTACGCATGTTATCCAATTATTCTATATCAGTATCAAATCAGTATTTTAATTATGCATTGAATATATCATAATGAATTAATGGTAGTATTAAATAATATCGATGTCAGTATCATTAGCAATATCATTATAGTGTCATTAGTAAAATTGGTAGAAGTAATAGTAAAGGAATGCAGTAATAGTAAATCTCTACAGTGATAGTAAATCAGTAAACATTAATAATAAATTAGTAAAATTATATATTAATAGTAACAATGAATCAATAACATATATGTAAGTAGTCAAACTAAATATGTAAGAATTCCTAATTTAAGCGATATTTTTCTATTAAGCAGTAATCCATATTAGTGTCCTATTGACTCAGTAAATAGAGTCGTCACTCTTTACCCATCAATATAGTAATAATCTTATTATAACTCCCAAGCAGTATCACATGAATCATTAGAGGATAACACCAAACCATAATATTTCAAGAAATACCCGTCAACCCATCATCCTATATAGGTTAATATGTCTCCAGTCAACATCAGTGAAACAAGCTTTTGCTTATCCTTACACATATTATTATCATAGCGCTATAACAATAATAACAACATTCTATTAATTAAACACAAACTCTCATTAACTTTTAATGCATGAATAAATAGTATACTTATAGTAAAAATATCACTTATTTAATCAGTAAAATAATATAAATTATAGTAACTTCCATTTTACGTGATGAAATTCAATAAATGTTATAGTTAAAATATCTAGAATAATTAGTATGATAAAATATAAAAATTTATGTGATAAAAGTTCAATAAATCTAAGGAAAATGTAATCAAATCTATTTTAGGGAGAATCAAATAGTTAAAATAAAAATCTTTGAAAACATAGATAGGATTAGAATCACCTAAAGTGATTTGAGAAATTTCTACAAAAGTGGCAAAGCAGTTCAGCCTCAAAAAATTGGCTTTCTCCCTTCCTTTTTGTTGTTCTGTAATTCAAATAGGAATTTAAATTTATTTTTACTTTAAATATTTTTAAAAAATTTGCATTATTACATGAGTAACTTGGTTTGATCAAAATACATGAATTTAATTTTTAGATGCTTTAAGGATAGTTGTGTCAACCAAGGCTGACTTGGTCAACTATGTTTGACTAGGAGTTAGGGTTGGGTCTAACTTATTTGAAGTGATATTTAGAAGTTATTGAAGGAGGTTTTATGCCATGCTGAGATCTAGTTGCATAAAATACAAATTCTTGGGTTAAAGAGGCCCTTTGGTCAACCTAGGTTAACTTGGTCAACCATGTATGACTATGGTGTGGGTTTAGGTTCAATCCACTTCAAATGTGATTTAGAGTTTATTGGTGTTGCAATGTAGGATTACTAGCTTATAATTTTGATGATAATAAATATTATTGATTGAAATTTTATTTCTCATGGCATATGTATTGCATATTATTTTTCTATATGTACTAACATTTCTGGTACATCACACATCGCTCAAGAATAGTTAAGGCTCAAGTTTGGGTAGAATAGGATATTATTCGAAAGCGTCTATATTTTTAAATTTATTTATTTTATATTTCTTGAGTTTGGCCATGTATGGGTGCATGCTAAATTGGTGATCGTGTACATACACATAGAGAAGTGAGAAAAGTGAGCTGAAATTTTTTTGAACTAATTGTACTGTACAATTTCGATCGTATAATACAATCAGTTATATGAAAAATCAATTTAACATCTAAATTTATAATTAATGCTTTTGAACTAATCATACAGTATGATTCATTTTCAGCCCTCTAGATGATTTAAGTATTTTGAAAATTGATTTTTGAACTAATTATACTATATGATCCTAATTAAACTGTATGATATTTAAAATCTTACTTAAATTAATCCCCATGATTAGTCAATTAAATCAAGATTTAATAAATATATCCAATCATTCACTATGATATAGATCTTATTACATGACTGACAGAGATGAAATCCGATAATCCCATATATCGCACTGGATGAAAGTTTAATTTTTTTAACTAATCGTATAGTTCTACGATAATTATACTGGATGGACCCTTGATGTTTGAACTAATTATATAGTATGATGTAAATTGTACTAGATGATTAACAGAGATGATTTTCAATCATCCCGGTAATCATCATTTACGAACATAAGGAAATTGAACTAATCGTAGTGTACGAACTTTTGATCGTACCGTATGATAAGTATGTAGAAATTACAGAGTTCATTTAAATGACTATTCAATTGTACTAGATGAACCCCTATTTTGAGCTAATAGTACTGTTCGAACCTAGATCGTACTATACAAATAGTGATAGCGTAATTAAAAACTTATGGGTTTCTGAAGCATTGTACTTAAGTAATTCAATCTTGTCTCAAAAGAGAGTCTTTGGCTGTTGAAGGAACATTGAGGGATATATCTTTAGAGGGCTCTTGGGCTTGGAGAGGGAGAAGGTGAGGTTCTGCATGAGGGAGAAGGAGTACGAGGAGTTTTCACACAATTGCTCCAGGCAAGCCTGCACCTTGCTTCATCCAGTGGCCTTAGTGAGTTCTTTGAGTTGCTCTTAGGAGAGAAGCATCAAGTTCAAGGGTCATGGGTTCTCTGCCTTAACCAAGAATGTAAAAAAGGATTTAAGGTTCTCTACCATCACCATGAGTGAGAGAGGATTGAAGGTTCTCTGCCATCACCAGGAGGGTGACAAAGATTTCAAAGGTTCGCTACCATTATCAATAGGTGACGTAGCTTTCGGTTCTTTATCGTCCCAGGTTTGGCAGAAGTGATTTGTAAGGGAGAGTCATTAAAATGTTAGTGTAATATCCGGAGAGGAGGAATCCGGGGAGTGGATGTAGGTCAAGATTGACCGAAATACTATAAAATTTCTAGCATATTTTTTCTGGTTTTTCTGCCCTTTTATTTTCTATATTTTAAGTTTCTTATACAAGTTTAATTTTCATAACAAATTATAGTTGAATTACTAATCTTGCTTGGTTAGATTTAATTTTTGTTAGCAAAAAAATATATTCCATTTGATTATTTATGTTACAAAACTTTGAAAAAGAAAAACAAGTTTTTAATTTGTTTCTGCTTGTGTTAGTCACGTAACTAGAATTTTCCATAAATTGTAATATTAGTCAAAACAAAAAAAAGGTTTTATTTTTAATATTTTTAAAACTGCCATTTTTTTTTGGAAACCCACGGAGGGACCTATGCTTTAATTATAGGAAAAAAATACAAAGTCCTTAAAGGGGCCTCAAGCTCACTAATGCTCAAAAGAGCAACAAAATTAAAACAAAAAAAACCTATTAGCTCAAGAACCCCTACTAGGCAAAAGTACATTGACACCTAAGTACATTCTATGGTGCACAAGTAAGAGCACCCAAAAAGAAGGAAGTCAACAAAAAATAGCAATGAGCTCCAGCTTCGTATCCGAAAAATGAACACCACGATCACCTGCACTAATCAAATCCTATAAAAAAGGTGATGGCCACAAGAATAATAGAATAAGAAATGATAATCTATAAAAGGAAGATAATACCACTAAATATACTTGTTACAGATAGAAAAAGGCCAATAGGGAAAATTACCCCAAGTCCAAACATTATCAGTAGAGTAACCCGAGCCAACAAACAAATCCTTATAAATAATGATAACAGAGCTAAAATTAAAGCAAGAAGGATCACCATAACTGTTCACCTCTAATAAAATGGGCTAGGGGAAATACGGACTAGGGAAACAGAATATAGAAAGATAATAGTCAATCAGAAAGCCCAAGAAACTGACCAAAGCACAGGGGATCCAAAAAATAGTGCTCAGAATAGAGCCACCACCTTCATGATTAAATCCACAAAGCCGCTCAATTCCAAACCTATAAAAGCCCAGGCGGCAAAGATAATCAGGAAGAGGCAATCGATACAACCTCACCAACCCTAAAATAACATACACCCACCACAACACAAGGACCTTCCACATCCAACATAACCAGCTACAGGCCCCCCAACCTCTTATTAAGGAGACCCGGTAGCCCCATGAGAAAGCAGATAGGCCAGCAAACATAGCAACCAAGGCTCTAGAACTCCCCATCCAACAGCCACCCAAAATAAAAACCTAAAAGCTCTAGGAAAGCAGAATAGCTGGGCCATTCAAAAAGACACAACCATAGGTAAAAACCTCTTGACCAAACCAGGCAAATACAAATGGGAATAGAAGCGCAACCAAGGGGATTTAATTCAGAACCTTTAATATACCAATTATTGCTCAACTCCCAAATAATAAAGCAAAATGAGTGAAACAGGCAAAAGCCAAAGGCCAAAATGACCAACAACACCACAACAACCAATAGAAGAATTAGGCATAAATCCTCAGTCACAGGGCCAACCAGGAAACATAAACTAAAGTAATAAAAATAAGAAGGACTGAAGCAGCAAATAACCCTAAACCAGTAATCACAGTAAACAAAATTAACCATAACTCCAAACTGGAGTACGTAATACTCCAAAATAAACCAGTATCCAGGAGCAGGAGCCACCACAAAACAAAGTGGCAAACCACCAACCAGCTAGGACACCCACCAGGAAAGAGTAAAAGAAGAACAAAGTGAAAGTGCGAATAGGTTGTTAGACCTATTTCTCATGTCCCTAGGCTAACCAAGAGGGGGAGTGAATTGGTCCTTTTAAAAATTACTCTTAGAATTTTGGAAAATCTTAAGCTAATCGTACAGTACGAACACACTTCGTACAGTACGAATAGAGTAAATTTTTTTGCTATCTTTAAAACACAGAATTTCAACCACAGAAAGAAAATAAAATGCGGAAAAAGAACAGTGCAGAAAAGTAAACAGTAAGAACAGAGAACATCATAATTTATAATGGTTCGTTCAAACACAACCTACATCCACTCCCTAGAGACTCCTTCTCTAGGTATTGTACTAAACTCAAGTAACTCTCCTTTTACCCCCACAACAAGGCGGAGAAGCCTTTACAAACTCTCTTCCACCAACCCGGTGCGGTAGAGAACCGTCGTCCATTTTCACCCACCTGGTGAAGGTAGAGAACCAAACGTCCTTTTACACTCTACAAGTGCGGAAGAGAACCGTCGTCCTTTTTCACCCTCCTGGTGAAGGCAGAGAACCAAACATCCTTTTACACTCTCCAAGTGCGGCAGAGAACCGTCGTCCTTTTTCACCCTCCAAGTGACGGTAGAGAACCGGAATCCTCTCTTACAAAAACTCTTGCAAAAGTCTCTAAGGAAGATAGGAAGATGCTAGAAGAACAAGTAAAGAAATCCTCACAATTGGATAACCATGTGAATCCCTTCATAATTTTCTCTTCAAAGATTTCTCAACACTCACTCCCAAACACTCTCACAATCATTCTCCCTTTCACTCTTCAAAAGTATTTTCGTATCCTTCAGTCAGTTTTAAGTCATTTATATACTTGGGATAAGAAAAACTATCCAAAAACTAAAAATTTTAAGTTTAATCCGTACCGATTGTCCTGTACGATCGAAAATTGTATTGTACGAATAGTTCAAAACATTGAATGATCTGTCCCTTCCAAACCATGAGATGAACAAGTTAGAGCCGTTCGTACGAATATTTCATCCTGTATGAACCTATGGATGATCAAGTCAGAGTCCTTCGTACAAACATTTTGTCCCGGACGAACCCTTGAACAATCAAGATAGAGCGTTTCATACGAACATCTCATCTCGGATGAACCCTTGGACGATCAAGTCAGAGCGCTTCGTACGAACATCTCATCCTGGACGAACCCTTGGATGATCAAGTCAGATTGCTTCGTACGAAAATCTCATCCCGGACGAACCCTTGGACGATCAAGTCAGAGCGCTTCGTATGATCAGTTCGTCCCGTACGAACCCTTGGACGAACCCAAGTCAGAGCCATTCGTACAGTAAAAACTCATGTATGAATAGTAATTCGTACTGTACGAACTTAACTTAGAAAAATTTCTTGCCATATGGGTTCGATATGGAGGACATATACTACAGATCATCTCGTATGATATACAAATTATACTGTACGATCAGTTTAAAAAATTAAGTTTTTACCCCCCCCAATGTGTGTGTGTGCACAGTTATCCAACTTATAATCACACTCTCTCAGACTCAAGAAAAATAAAATTTACAGACTTTATTTATAGTGAACAAATGAACTGTCTTCAGCAATCTGGAGTGTGAATTTTCTGAAAAATACTTTAGTACACACAACAATAACTCAAATATTTGTTAGGAGAAGAATAAAACAAACAATAAGCTTTTGTAATCATCAAAACATAACTTGGATTAGAATTCACTTAAATGAACAGATTTACTCAAATCATAACAATCTCCCCCTTTTGATGATGGCAAAATAATTATTGTTTGAATGAACAACTTAAGTCATTTTCTCCTAAGATTCCACTAAATGTACACTCCCCCTAAGTAAATGAAGTCCAACGCTTCCTCTAAGGCCTAAGCTCCCCCTAAAGAAATGACCTATCCTAAACAAGGGATAAAAGGGAACGTATTAAGGGATAAAAGGAACATACTGAATAAGTGAAGCAAAGGGTACCAAAAGGGTATGAAGAATAAGAATTTAACATGTAACACAAGCATTACAAACACTACACACAAGCAAAGTACATTCCTATATACACAAGCAACTAAAAACTAAAAACTTAAATGCAACAAGTAAAAAAAAAATCAAGCACACAAAGTCAAACAATGTCAAACAATAAAAACTTATCAAGCAAACAAAGTCAGACAATTTTATTCAAATAATAAAACTCTCCCCCTTTTGTCAACAATAAAAAGGGACACTCAAATTAGTTAAGAAGTGGAATAATGTTAAATGAAGTTTAACTACAATATTCAAGTTAGATGCAAAAATAATGACTCAAAAGTGTTAGATTGCATATTATGTTAATGAGAAAAAAAGTTGATCTAAAGTAGTAATGTATTAGACAGATTAGTAGCCTCAACTTTTGCACAAGAGATGAAATAACATTACCAAAATTCTAAGTCAAAAGTGACAATTATTGATTAGGGAACTTGGAGAAAAATGCTAAAGAAAAGAACAACTGGCGACATTGCACGTCTTTTCAAAATATAGGCTAATTTTGTGCCTTTTTCTAGATTTGGCGACATTACGCATCTTTTATTGAATGACACCCTTTATATGTCTTTTTATATTTGGCGATATTGCGCATCTTTTATTGTATGGCACATTTTGTGCATCTTTTTAATCTTTGCTTTGAATGTAAGATTCTTTCCAACAACACTATCTCTGGGTCACAAATACAATAATGAACACATTGATATAGAATGTAAGAGTAATATTAAGACATCAAATATACATTAATTTAGACTAAATAATATATGTCTAAATAAGTTAAAGTAAGATTTTCTAATCACACCCAATCATAAGAAAATCTAAATATTTTTGAGAATTTAATGTTATGCATAGAATTTTCTATTGTAATATAAATTCAATTAACATTGTAGAACATTAATCAGCTATAGTCGAGTGTAGTAAGATTAGAACATTTTCAGTCAATAACATAAAATGATATGCACAGAAACACTTGAACATTTCATTTCTAATCATTTTCAAAACATACACAATAGCAAGCTTTACTTTGTAGTACAACATCATATGATAAACTTACTAACTTTCTCATAAAATGAAACAACAACAAACACAAATCCAAGAAATAATAAAGAAAACTACAATCACATTCATGCCAAGCCAAACATAAGGAATACTAATAATCGGAGGGACCCTATCTGGAGGAGGTGGCTGATTGCCAAACAAAGTAAAATAGCTATTTAGCGTAGCAATATTAGTGTTTACAAAATCAAATTGATCCCTAATCCATACTCTATCTTCCTTGTACTGATCATCTTGCTGCTTTAAATGCGCCTCCATATGATCAAATCTTTGATCCATTCTTTCAAAATGCTGGACCATATTCTGATAGAAATCTTGAGATGGTCCAGGTGCAGCTGTAGGTGTAGTTGAAGGAGCAGAAGCAGAAGCAGGTTCATCATCAGAGCTGTCAGCAATTCCTTATTTCCCAAATAATGCTCTAAAAGAAGCGTCAGTGAAGTAAAGTGGGAGTTTAGAAGGTCCAGATGGATGGACCAGATTGTATTTCTTCTCAAGGATATAGCAAATAATGTGTCCTAAAGCAATATTCTTCTTTCTTTTTACACTAGCCAGACCTATATCGGAGAGATAGTAAATGTAATCTAGGATTAACTGTGCTTCATCAATAGGTTGGCTAGTCATAATCAGATAGGTTGTAGAAGAAAGAAGTGGTGTCATATTTATTCAATCTCCCGCCTTAGGAATAATAGATGTCCTAAGCACGTGCTGGATTATTCGTGCATTCTGGTTTAAGGAGTCAACCCGGGAAATATGAGTGGGTGTGCTTACACCTCTAAGGACTTGGTTCACCTCGGACCAACCATTCTTCGGTCTAGTAGAAAAGATGTGTGCCCGTGTCCCATAGGTTCTTAAGTGAATATATTCCCCTAAATCCTCCTTAGTTATCACAACTTTCTGCTTAAGGACATATGAAGAAATGACAGAGTGATCCTGATTGAATGTCATGTTGGCCAGGAACACATGAAAAATGTCCTTGTTAAATGCATAGATCAGAGTCAAAAGAAAAGCAAATTGGGTGGAATCAAACGAAGGCATTACTACAAAATGAATGTTTTCTTGCAGTAGAATGCAGGAAGGGGTGACCTTAGAAGCAACATACCTAAGGTATGCTTCCTTATTTTTCTCACTTAGAAAGTTGTCGTCCCAGTCCCTCCAAGAAGTAGGACCCCTAGCAACACGTGCTCTCTTTCCACTGCCCGACATCTTCTATTCTAAGCTCTAAAGAGTTTTAGAATGAAAGTGAAATGAAAGAAAATGACCCTCCTTTATATAGAAAAAACCTGAAATCATACAGTACGAACTAACTTCATACAATACGAAATTGATTTCGTCGAGGATGAATAAAAGTTCATCCGGGATGAATAAAAGCAGTCAAAATGAAACAGTTTTTCATAAACTGCTCGTCCCGAGGCATCCTTTCGTACAGGCTTTTTGACTTCCTGATCGTACAGACGATGACGTGTTCGTCTGGGATGATCAGAAAATTAAAGGATCGTTCAGGCAACGGTTAGAGTCATCCTCATGTGAAATGACACTTGGATCGTACAGACGAATGATGTATTCATACGTACGATCATCGATAATAACTGACACTAACCATGATTCCTCCCCCCATTCATACAGATGAAGTTCATGCAATCGTACAGTACAATGATGTCATCATACAGTACGAATAGACAAAATAAAACAAACTTTCGTCTCTCCAATCTTACAGATTTCCAACACCTAACTACATAACAATTTAAACAAAAATTTTAATTAATATTTTTTTAATTTTTTTTAAAATATGACAACACAAAGGATACCAATAAAATATAAAACACTAAAAAATAAATCACTTGCAATGAACATACCAACAAACACATATAAACACACATTTGTAGAATTTTCAATTAAGCATTTAATTCAATCACACATAATATTATCCTTAACATGCTAAAAGTGTCAAAAGCTAAGGGTTTTGTGAAAATATCTGCAAGCTGATCTTTAGTAGCGACATGATGTAGTTCAATTTCCCCTTTCGCTACATGATCTCTTATAAAATGATGTCTTATATCAATATGCTTGGTTCTAGAATATTGAATAGGATTCTTTGAAATACAAATGGCACTAGTGTTATCATAAAAGATTGGAATGGTGTCAATTGAAAATCCTAAGTCACTCAATTGTTGTTTCAACCAAAGCACCTGTGCTACACAACTCCCTAAGATAATATATTCTGCTTCAGCTGTAGAAAGTGCTATTGAATTTTGTTTTCTACTAGACCAAGATACTAATGAATTTCCAATGAATTGACATGTCCCAGAAGTACTTTTCCTACCCACCATATAGCCTGTAAAATAAAAATCTGAGTATCCAATAATATCTAAAGAAGAACTATTCTTAGGATACCAAATCCCTAAATTTTGAGTTCCCAGAAGATATCTTTAAATCCTTTTAACTGCTGTCAAATGTGATTCCTTTGGATCAGCTTGAAATTTAGCACATAAGCAAACACTAAACATGATGTCAGGCATGCTAGCAGTCAAATAAAGTAAAGATCTAATTATTCCTCTAAACTTCTTTTGATCAACAGATTTTCCCTTAGGATCCTTATCTAATAGTACTGAGGAACTCAAGGGTGTAGTTACTGGTTTAGCATTATCCATTTCATACTTTTTGAGGATATCCTTAACATACTTAGATTGATAAAGAAAAGTTCCTTCTCACTTTATTTTATGCTAAAATTAAGAAAATAACTCAAATCACCCATCAAACTCATCTCAAATTCACTACTCATTATCTTTGAAAATTCATCACATAGGGTTTTATCACTTGATCCAAAAATGATATCATCCACATATATTTGTACAATGAGTATCTCATTTTCAATTCTTTTCAAAAATAGAGTGGTATCCATACTTCCTTTAACAAATAATCTTTTTAATAAGAAAATGCTTAACCTCTCATACCATACTCTAGGTACCTATTTTAGTCCATATAATGCCTTTTTCAATTTAAAAACATGATTATGGAATTTAGAATTTTCAAAACCTGGAGGTTGCTCAACATAAATATCCTCTTCTATCACCCCATTCAGAAAGGCACTCTTAACATCCATTTGGTACAATTTAAAATCTTTAAAATAGGCAAAGGCTAACAAAACTCTAATTGTTTCAAGTCTTGCTACAGGGGCAAATGTCTCCTCAAAATCAATTCCTTCAATTTGATAATACCCTTTAGCTACCAATCTAGCCTTATTTCTCACAACAACTCCTGAATCATTCATTTTATTCTTGAACACCCACTTAGTTCCAACTACACTTTGATCTATTGGCCTTTCAATTAGCTCCCAAACATTATTTCTCTTGAATTGATTTAACTCATCTTGCATGACCAAAATACAAAATTCATCCAAAAGTGCTTGTTCTATATTAGTGGGTTCAATCATTGAAATAAATGCTGAATGATTTACCTCTTTCCTCAAACCATGTCTAGTCCTAACTCCTTCACTTGGTTCTCCTAAAATTATTTCTTTAGGATAACTTCTAACAAATTTCTATTCTCTAGGCAATTGGTTTTCTTCTTCCTTTTCAACCCTTTCTTCAACTTTTTGATCTTCAAGTTTTTGGGTTACTACCTCAACCTCATCTTCATCCAACTTAAACTCTTTACTATCATAAGATTCATCAAAAACAACATGTGATCTCCTCAACTACTAATGTTCTCTTATTAAAAACTTTATAGGATTTTTCAACACTTGAATAACCTAGAAAGATTCCTTCATCAAATTTTGGATCAAATTTTCCTAAGAGAGTTTTATCATTATTATGAATGAACACTTTACATCCAAAAATATATAGATGTGAGAGGTTGAGACTCCTACCTTTAAGAAGTTCATAGAGTGTCTTATTTAATTTAGATCTTATGTACACCCTATTCAACACATAGCACGCTGTGCTAACTGCTTCAGCCCAAAAATATTTAGGAAGTGAATACTCTGCCAACATGGCCCTAACATTTTTAACTAATGTCCTGTTCTTTCTTTCTATAACTCCATTCTGTTGAGGTGTCCTAGAAGCTGAGAAGTTGTGTTCAATTCCATGAGATTTGTAAAAATCATTAAACATTTCATTTTCAAATTCTCCCCCATGATCACTTTGGATAGTAACTATTTCAAAACCTAGTTTCCTCTGAATCCAAGTGGCAAAATCTCTAAACTCATCAAATGATTCACTTTTATGATTCAAACATCTAATCCAGGTGAATCTAGAATAATCATCCACAATAACATACCCAAATCTTTTTCCTCCTAGGCTTAAGGTACTAACAGGTCCAAATAAATCCATGTGAAGAATTTCTAAGGGCTTGCTAGTCCTAATTTCTTGATTGAATTGAAAGAGGATCTCACTTATTTTCCTAAATGATATGCATCACACAAGTGATCTTTAGTGAAGTCTAATTTGGGTACACCTCTAACTAGTTTCTTCTGAGTGATTTTCCTAAGATTTCTCATACTAGCATGACAAAGCCTTCTATGCCATAACCATGATTCATCAGATATAATTTTCAAACATAGAGTAGTAGAAGGTTTAATAGAATTCAAATCTAGCATGTAAATATTATTAACTCTATTACTATTCAAAACAACAGTTCCATTCAGACTAATAACATAATTAGTAGGCAAAAATTTTATATGATAGCCCTTGTCACACAATTGACTTATACTCAACAGATTGTGCTTCAAACCTTTAACCACCAGTACATTTTCAATCACAAAGTTTCTAGAGTTTCCAATTATACCTGTACCTAGCACTCTCTTGATAGTATTATCTCCAAGTGTAATCTTGCCTCCATTCTTGGCTTCCAGCGATATAAATTGATTCGTATCTCCAGTCATATACTTTGAACAGCCGCTGTCCAGGTACCAAATACTCTCACGAGATCTTATGTGAGAGTGACCCTGCAAAATAATCAAATATTAGTCTTGGGAACCCAAATAAGTTTGGGTTCTCCTCTTGACAATTTTAAACCAGATGCATGTGATATGCTGTGATTTATGCACCTTAGGTCTCTACACTAAATGTGTTCTATATTTAAGTGTACAAGTGTGGAAAATATGTCCTAAACTACTATAAGAAAAATACTTTATTCCTGGAAAAGGATTCACCAATCTATTCTTCCTGAAAATTTTCTTCTTAGATTTTGAACCAGTGGTCTTGTAGTAGGATTCATGAAAATCTTCAAGTTTAGGTGGATTTCTATTTTCTTTGAGTGCTTTTAACAGAACTTTAAGATAAGCATTAGCACTTTCTAGAATCGAATTGTCAATCTTCAAATCATGCTCTCTAGTATCCGATTCATCCATATAAGTCTTAAAATCATTTTCAAGTTCAGTGTGAGATGATTTTAAAAGATTATGTTATTTGTTTAAATCATCAAACTCATCTAAAAAAGTCATGTGGTTGCTATCAATTAATGCATGATCTTTCCTAAGGATCTCATATTCTTTCAGTAGCTCTAAATAATCTAAATTTAATTTAGCATGCAGTTTTTTCAGTTTCCTATATGTTGTATGTATGCGTTCAGAAACTTTAAACAATTCTTCATAACTTAAGTCACATACCTCTTCTTGATCTGATTGATCAAGATTGTCAGCCATTAAGCCCAAATTTGTGACTTCCTCTTCTGGTGCAGTTTCTGAGGAATCTGAAGTCCACCCAAAATGCTCACTGAAGTCTCTTTTTACCCCTTCTTTCCTTTGGTTTCTCCTCGACCTTCTCCTTGCTAGGATTTCCTTTGAGATTGGGGCACTCTATCTTTATGTTTCCTGGCTTCTGTACTCATAGCAAATAACTTCATTAGAAGCCTTAACGTTCTTTTGGAACTTACCTTTGTTCCACTGTTGGCATCTTCTCTTCTTCCTTTTTAGGAAACTTCTAAATTTCCTTGTCATCAAGGCGATATCCTCTTCATCCTTAGGTAGTGACTGATCACTCTCTGAATCATCCACCTTCAAAGCTATATTCTTCTCCTTTCGCTTCTCACCAGCATCAATATGTCTTTGAGTCACAGATTGCTCGTAAGCAATTAGTGATCCAAGAAGATTGTCAACAGAATAAATATTTAAATCTTTAGATTCTGTTATTGCAGTTATCTTTGCATCATATGCGGTAGGTAAGCAACGAAGTATCTTGTTAACTTTTTTTGCATTTGTTAACTCCCTACCTAAAGCATGCAATGAAGTGGCTATATGAGTAAAATGTGTACATGTCTGAGATTGATTCATTCAATTTCATGCGAAATAGTTCATAGTCGTGCAAGAGAATATTCAACCTAGTTTGCTTCACTTCATTTGTACCTTCATAATAATGCAAAGCCTATCCCAAATTTCTTTTCCTAATTTACAAGTTGAAACACGCATGTAGTCTTCTGATTTTAAAGCACAAAAGAAACTATTCAAATACTTAGCATTTAATTGAGCTATCTCATATTCTTCTACAGTCCATTCGGCAAAAGGTGTTTGAACTCTAATTCTTTCTACAATTCTAGTGGGTTCAGTATAACCTTCCTAAACTAACATCCACATGCGATAATCAAGAGATTGTAGAAATATAGACATGCGAGTTTTCCAAAAATCAAATGGGATATTGTCAAACAAAGGTGGTCTAGTAATCGAGCAACCTTCCAAAGTATTTCTATTTCCAAAATTAGCCATAATCGAATTTCAAAAAGTATTTTAAACAGTGATTTTTGAAATTAGCTCTGATACCACTTGAAAGTGTGAATATGTTGTTAGACCTATTGCTTATGTCCCTAGGCTAACCAAGAGGGGGGGGGGGGGGGGGGTGAATTGGTCCTTTTAAAAATTACTCTTGGAATTTTGGAAAATCTTAAGCTAATCGTACAGTACGAACAGAGTAAATTTTTTTGCTCTCTTCAAAACACAGAATTTCAATAACAGAAAGAAAATAAAATGAGAAAAAAGAACAGTGTAGAAAAGTAAACAGTAAGAATAGAGAACACCAGAATTTATAGTGGCTCGGCCAAACACGACCTACATCCACTCCCTAGAGACTCCTTCTCTAGGTATTGCACTAAACTCAAGTGACTCTCCTTTTGCCCCCACAACAAGGCGGAGAAGCCTTTACAAACTCTCTTCCACCAACCCGATGCGGTAGAGAACTGTCGTCCTTTTTCACCCTCCTGATGAAGGCAGAGAACCAAACATCCTTTTACACTCTCCAAGTGCGGCAGGGAACTATCATCCTTTTTTAGCCTCCTGGTGAAGGCAGAGAACCAAACGTCCTTTTATACTCTCCAAGTGCGACAGAGAACCGTCATCCTTTTTCACCCTCCAAGTGACGGTAGAGAACCGAAATCCTCTCGAACAAAAACTCTTGCAAAAGTCTCCAAGGAAGATTGGAAGATGCTAGAAGAACAAGTAAAGAAATCCTCACAATTGGATAACCTTGTAAATCCTTTCACAATTTTCTCTTCAAAGATTTCTCAACACTCACTCCCAAACACTCTCCCAATAACTCTCCCTTTCACTCTCCAAAAGTATTTTCATAGAAGGATATTTCCTTCAATCAGTTTTAAGTCATTTATATACTTGGGACAAGAAAAACCGTCCAAAAACTGAAAATTTCAAGTTTAATCCGTGCTGATCATCCCGTACGATCGAAGATCGTACTGTACGAATAGTTCAAAATATTGAACGATCTGTCCCGTACGAACCATGAGACGAACAAGTCAGAGCCATTCGTACGAACATTTTGTTCCGTAAGAACCTCTGGACGATCAAGTTAGAGCACTTCATACGAACATTTCATCCTGGATGAACCCTTGGACGATCAAGATAGAGCGCTTCGTACGAACATCTCATCCTGGACGAACCCTTGGACGATCAAGTCAGAGCGCTTCGTACGAACATCTCATCCCGGATGAACCCTTGGACGATCAAGTCAGATTGCTTCATACAAACATCTCATCCTGGACAAACCCTTGAACGATTAAGTTAGAGCGCTTCGTATAATTAGTTCATCCCGTATGAACCCTTGGACGAACTCAAGTCAGAGCCGTTCGTACAGCAAAAACTCATGTATGAATAGTAATTCGTATTGTATGAACTTAACTTAGAAAATTTTTTTGCCATATGGGTTCGATATGGAGGACATATACTACAGATCATCCTGTACGATATACAAATCATACTGTACGATTAGTTTAAAAAATTAAGTTTTTACTCCCCCAATGTGTGTGTGTGCACAGTTATCCAACTTACAATCACACTCTCTTAGACTCAAGAAAAATAAAATTTATAGATTTTATTTACAGTGAACAAATGAACTTGAAGTCTTCAGCAATTTGGAGTGTGAATTTCCTAAAAAATACTTTAGTACACATAACAACAACTCAAATATTTATTAGGAGAAGAATAAAACAAACAATAAGCTTTTGTAATAATCAAAAAATAACTTGAATTAGAATTCACTTTTATGAACAGATTTACTCAAATCATAACACAAAGAGCCAGGGAGACACCAATAATAGCAAAACTAGACCAGCCAAAATTATCTTGAAAATAAAAAACCAGGGAACCACCAAGCCCAAACAAAGAACCAAAAACCAAAAACCCCACAAAATTAAGTTCTAACATAAGGAGTATTAATTTTATCCAAACTAATAAGCCCTTTAACCTGAGCAGGTAAGTTATTAGCAGTAAAATTAGTAAGGTGCTCCAACTTACAACCCCAATTAGCGAACCAAACTGCACAGGAATTCCCTTCCCTAAAGACAGGAGAGAAGGAGGCATTAATAAGAGTCATGAACAATTTGATGTCTCTCAATACATAGAAAATATTAGCATTGAAAATAGAGTCCTCCAAAGTATTTAAATAATGAATAATAGAGATAAAATCCACTTCAATATAGATAGTGATAATATCCAAGGAAATGCACATTTTAATCCCATAGAGAATAGCCGAGAGCTCAGCAAAATTCTTATCACATAGCAGTAGGGGCCCATCAAAAGCCATAACTATGTTACCATCATTTTTAAAACTACCTATTCACCCCCCCTCTTATTACGTCTAGGGCTAGTTCAACAAGGTCTTGCAACCTCCCCAGACTTTCTAGTGGTATCAGAGCTAGTCTTGGAATTCATAATTTTAAAAACCCTAAGTAAATATCTTATGGCATATTTTGGTAATAGAAGTACTACGGAGGGTTATTCCATAACCTCTCAACCTCTGTTTGAAAATATTCCGTTTGATTTTAGAATTTGGCATGTGATTTAAACTGGTATTTAGTTTCATAATGTATAGTTAATGGGGTCAAAACTGATGTCTCATTTACTGAATGGAGTAATGAGGATTGAAAGCTTGCTCAATTGAATACAAAATCCTTGAATTATTTTTCTGTACATTAAAATCCAAAGATTACATGAGAGTGTCTACATGTACTACGATGAAGAAAATATGGGATCGACTATGCTTCACATATAAGAGAACTAGTAAAGTCAAATAGTCTAGGTTGAAGATTTTACCGCATGACTATGAACTATTTCACTTGAAACCTAGCAAGATAATATCTAAAATGTACACTAGATTCACTAAAGTAGTGACTTCATTGCATGCATTAGGTAGAGAACTTTATAATTCTGAAAATGGTTAACAAAATGCTTTGTTGCATACCTAATGCTTATTATTCTTAGGTCACTATCAATTTTGAAGCAAAAGACCTGAATGTGTATTCTTTTGATAACTTACATGGCCCACTCATTACCTACGAGCAAGGTGTGAGTCAGAGATTACTTGATGCAGGTGACAAAAAAAAAGAGAAGACTAGGTCTTTGAAAGCCAATGACTCAGACAGTGATATCTTTGTAGTTGAGAAGGATGATGACATTGCATTGATGACTTGACAGTTCAAAAACTTTCTGAAAAGAAAGCAAAAGCGTCATTAGCAATAGAGCAAAGGTAAAAATAGTAAAAATTTTAAAGCATCTTCTAACATAATTTATTTTGAATGCATGAAACCAGATAACTTACGAACCGAATGCCCAAATATGAAAACTCACCCTGTCAAAGAGAAAGGTGAAGAGAAGGAAAAGTTCAAAAAGGGGAAGCAAGGAACACAGAAGGCTTTTTTAGGCTGACTCCGCCTTAGAATCATTTGAACAGGAAGCAGAGGAGGAGGTAACTAATTTGTGTCTCATGGCTAATGATAGTCTTGATCAGTTATATCTGTTACAACTCAGGCTCACGAGTTTATGTTTTGATGATAACAAATATTATGGATCACATCATTATGTCTCATAATATTTGTAATATATATTTATTTGTGTATATACTAATATTTCAGGAACACCTTGCACCATCCAACAAAGAATCAGAGCTCAAGATTGGATATAATAGGTTATGCTGTGAAAAGTTTGTAATATACATTAATGTAATTTTGACTTCTTGAGACTAGTCCTGTAAAAATGTTTGCCAGCTTGGTGACCATGCACACTCAAACACTCAGGGAGTGAGATTAAGATAAAACCAAAAGTTCAAATTTTAAACTAATTATCCTAAACAATTTATATCATCCTGGATGATCCAATACGATCTCAAAATCCTAGCCGCCATGATAATTTAGTAAGGATATAAGATTCAAATTTTGTTCTAATCGTCTTGGATGATCTATAAAAATCATGCCTAAATTAATCTTATGATTAGTCATTCAAATATGCTTAATTTGATATTCTAATCGTACTGGATGATCACATAATCATCCTGGATGATATTTGAATCATTTTGGATGATCTATTCAAATTTGAACATATCTTCCAAGTGATCATCCTAGACAATTAGGTCAAATTCTGCACATCATATTGGATAATCCTGTGATCATCGTGGATGATATTTTGAGGCAGAATTGAGTTTTTAGATTTTTTGAAGCCCTCTTTTTAAGCACATCGTCCTGGACGATCCTGCGATCATCTTGGATGATCTTCGCCACCAGAACTGATTTGGAAGGGTTTTTAAAGCCCTTAATTTAAGGCTTGTTAAAGACTTTGAAAGTGTCTTTCGCATCCATTGAGGCTTAATTCATTTCTTCTGGAGAAAACTTGAAGAGAGAGCTTGAAAGAGAGAGAGAGGAAAGGGTGGAGTTTGAGAGGGAGAAGAGCCTTGGAAGGGGGATTTTTGAGGGAGTGTGAGGGGGTTCACACGGTTGCTCTAGCAAGCTTGCACCCAAGTACCATCAGTTTTAAGGGTCATCTCGAGGAAGTTTTGGGAAGAAGAAGATCTTTTTGGTGTCAAAGGACCCGGCTACTCCGCTGCATCGGGGATGGTGGAAGTGATTTTGTAAGGGCTTCTCTGCCTAGCTGTGGGGGCTAAAGGAGAGTCACTAAAGGTGTAGTGCAATACTCGGAGGGTGCCTCCGGGGAGTGCACGTAGGTCAGGTTGGACTGAACTGTTATAACTCTGGTGTATTCTTTCTGATTATTTTCTACACTTTATTTTACTGCAATTAACTACTTTGGTGAAATATCTGATTTATCTTTTTATTATTAATTTAATTTATTTCCACTACAAGATATAAAAAGATTTTTCATTTTATTTAAAGAAGTTTTTAAATAAATAATTCACCCCCCCCCCTCTTGGTTAGCCTTGAGACTAGTTCATCACCCCTCATAAACTTTTAAGTGGTATCAGAGCACTTTCAAGTGATATTAGAGCGGGATTCATAAAATCAAGTTTTGGAAAAATTTTGAATTTTGATCCATAGCTTATTTTAGAAATCGTTATACTATTGAAGGATATTCAATCACCCGACCACCTTTATTTAAAAATATTATTTTTTATTTTTAGAAAATTCGTATGTCTACTTTCTTGAAATCAATAGATTATCACATGTGACATATAATTTAAATTTGTTATTCTGTACCGTCACGTATTGTAGATGGAATCAAAATTGATATTCTTTTTTTCTAAATGGAGTAGAGTAGATCAGATCAATGCTCAGTTGAATTCTATATATTTGAATTATTTTTCTGTGCTTTAAATTATGATGATTACATGATAAAATCTACATGTACTACTATCAAAGAAATTTAGGATAAATTGTGCATTACAAATGAAGAAACTAGTGAAGTTAAGCAATCTAAGTTGAATATTCTAATGCACGATTATGAACTTTTTAGCATGAAACCTTATGAGATGATTTTAGACATTTATACTAGGTCTACACAAATTGTGACGTCATTATATGCTTTAGATAAAGAATTTTCAAACTTTGAAGAGGTCAATAAAATTCTATATTGCATGCTTGATAAGTTTAATGCCAAAATTATTACTATTTATGAATCAAAAAAGTTGAATCAATATTCTATTGATAATTTGATTGACTCACTCATTACTTACAGGTAAGGTTTGAGTCAATAGTTTTTAGATGTAGGTGAAACTATAGTACTGAAAGCTGAAGATATGGATGAAAGCGACTCAGAAGATAATGAAAGTAAGGAGTTAGCATCAATAACAAACAAATTGAAAAGTCTACTAAAGCACAAGCATCAACATCAACAAAAGTGGAATAAAGATAAAAAATGTAAGAATGTTAAGGTTTCTTCTGATATTATTTGCTTTGGATGTAGGAAATTTGGACATATGAAAAATCAGTGCTCAAACTTAAAAACCCTTCCTGAAAAGGAAAAGGGTAAAGCCAAGTAAATTATAATAAGGGCAAATAAACCAAACCAAAAAATCTCCTGGGCTGACCTAGCTTCTAAATCATCAGACCAGGAGGGAGAAGATGTGGATTAAAGTTTTGCTTGTGTGTTTGTGCTTGTTTTGTTTGTGTGAATATTTTTACTTTTTGTGTTATTTTTTAAGTTTTCTTTTTATTCTTTTTGTTTTATTTTTGTAATCTTTTATTTTATTTTTTTCTATATGATTGTCAATTTCTCTGATCAGCACACACATATCACATATTTTTTTAGTATACATTTTAGAAAATCAAAATCACTTTTCAAAAGATCACATTTTTTCCTAAAAATGAAAATTTGCCTCCTATTTTCTTGAAATTTTATGTAAGTTGTGGTTGACTTCTCTAAAATTAGTCAAAGGAAGAAAACTCATGATTTTGTCCCCTTATCTCATTTCTTTAATGAGGCTATTTCACTTTTGATTCAAAATCTTCTTCAAATTATAAATTGGATCTTGAAATTAAACTTTTTTATCTCCCTACATTTTCTCTATCTCATAGGAATCTTTTGGGAGTTGTTGAATCCACTTCATTATTTTCTTAATCAAGCTGTCCATTTTTGTCACTAGATAGGGTTTGCTTTAGTCTTTAAAATTACAGAAAGGAAGTATATCTAAAAAAAGGCCCAAATTGAGCCAAAAGCTAAAAAGATGCGTAATATCACCAAAATAAAAAAAGCAAAAGATGCGCAATGTCGCCAAAATGAAAAGATATAGATAGTGTATTAAAAGATGCGCAAAGTACATCAAAACTAATAACGAGGCACAAAATGAGCACACAATGAGTTAGCTTACGTTTCTTGTACTTCTTAAATCTTAAGAAAACCCTTATAGCTATTAATATTTGCGATACTTGAGTTTGAAAATCATGACTTTTGATTCACCTTTTTGCAGTAATCTTCTATTTGATATATTTCATGCAAGGAGTTTTAAAAAGATTATTATTTCCTTCTCTAATTTGTTTCTTAATTTAGATGTTGGCTTAAAAGTTTCTGAGCCTTTTAAAGAACTTGAGCTTGGATTAACAATTTCTAAATTTCTAACCTTTCTGGGTTATGCGTGGTCAATACATTGAAAGTCCGAATAGGTTATTAGACCTATTGCTTACGTCCCTAGGCTAACCAAGAGGGGGGGTGAATTGGTCCTTTTAAAATTTTCTCTTGAAATTTTGGAAAACTTTTTATTTAAAAAACTTATGCAAATCATACAGTACAATTTACCTTCGTACAGTACGAACAGAGTGATTTTTAATGTTTTTTTCAATCTCAGAAATTCAACCACAGAAAAATAAAATGCATAAAAGTAACAGTGCGAAAAAGTAAAAAGTTAGAACAGAAAATACCAGAATTTATAGTGGTTCGGTCAACCACTCCCTAGATACTCATTCTCTAGGTATTGCACTAAACAAGTGACTCTCCTTTTGCCCCCACAGCAAGATGGAGAAGCCTTTATAAACTCTCTTCCACCAACCCGGTGTGGCAGAGAACCATCATCCTTTTTTACTCTCCAAGTGACGGCAGAGAACCGATTGTCATTTTTCACCCTCCTGGTGACAGCAGAGAACTGATCATCCTTTTTCACCCTCTAAGCAATGGTAGAGAACTGGACATTCTTCAAAGATCTTCTCTTAAGAGTCTTCAAGGAGATAGGGAAGTGACTTGAAGTCCAAACAATGAAATCCTCACTCTTGGAAAACCTTGTGAATTCCCTCACAATTTTCACACCAATGATCTCACATAACTCACTCCCAAACACTCTCCCTTATCACTCTCCCTTCCACTCTCAAGAAGAAATTCGTAGAAGCATCTCCCTACAAGTTAGTTTAAAGATCCTTAAGTACTAAGGACAAGAAAAACTATCCAAAAACTAAATTATTCAAGTTTCATGCGTCCTAATCGTCCCATACGATCGCGCTTCATACTGTATGAATAGTTCAAATCACTGAACGATTCATCCTGTACGATTCCATATGAACCAAAGTTAGAGCTGTTCGTACCTCAAAATCTTCTGTACAAATTATATTTCGTATTGTACGAATAGTTCAAAAATTGAACGATTCATTCCGTACGATCCAGTATTAACCTAATTCAGAGCCATTTGTACCACATAACCTTCTGTACGAACCATATTTCGTACTGTATGAATAGTTCAAAAAATGAACGATTCAACACGTACGATCTAGTACAAACTTAATTCAGAGCCGTTCGTACCACATAACCTTCTGTACGAACCATATTTTGTACTGTACGAATAGTTCAAAAAATGAATGATTCATCTCGTATGATCCAGTACGAACCTAATTCAGAGCCGTTCGTACCACATAACCTTCTGTACGAACCATATTTCATACTGTATGAATAGTTCAAAAAGTGAATGATTCATCCCGTACGATCCAGTACGAACCTAATTCTGAGCCATTCGTACCACATAACCTTCTGTACGAACCATATTTCATACTGTACAACTGAACTTTGAAAAAATTTCAAGACAGATAGGTTCGTTGTGGAGGACATATAATACAGATCGTCCCGTACGATACCATATCATACTGTACGATCAGTTTTAAAATTTAAGTTTTTTACTCCCCCATTTTGTGTGTGCACAGTTATCCAACTTACAATCACACTCTCTCAGAATCAAGAAAAATAAGAAATACAGACTTTAATTTTAGTAAACATTAACAAATAACTTTGAAGCCTTTAGCCATCTAGAGTGTGAATATCCTAAAAAACATGTTAGTACACACAAAAAGAAACTCTAATATGCATTAGGAGAAGAATAAAGTAAGTAATAAGCTTTTGTAATCATCAAAAACAACTTATATCCGAATTTTCTAGAACGAACGAATTTACACAAATCATAACATACATGCCTTACTAAACTTTTGAATAAAATTAAGAGGTAACTTTCTCATTCCGAGAAAATTTTAATATTTCAAACTGAGTCTTCTAAAACTTTTCACCAGATCAGGGACCATTTTGATCTTTTAGTCTATTTTTTCTATTTTATTTTTCCATGCTTCTCTTCCTTTTGATAATGTCAAAGGGGGAGAACGTATTGCTGTATTTATGTTGTATTTGAACATACTATTATTTTTGTGTTGTATTTATTTATTTTATTTATTTATTTTATTTTAAAATAAAAAATAAAAAATAAAAAAAGAAAATTTTATTTTCCCCTATTTTAAAATTTTTTATCTTAGTGAGGGGGAGATTAGGAGAGAACTCTTTTTGTTTGCCGATTCAACAGTAATATTTATCATCATCAAAAAGAGGTAGATTATTGAAACTCACGCTCACGAGTTTATGTTTTGAAGATAACAAATATTGTGAATCACATCATTATGTCTCCTAATATTTGTAATATATATTTATTTATGTATATACTAATATTTTAAGAACACCTTGCACCATTCAATGAAGAATCAGAGCTCAAGATTGGGTAGAATAGGTTATGCTGTGAAAAGTTTGTATTATACATTGATGTAATTTTGATTTCTTGAGTCTAGTCATGTAAAGGTGTTTGCCAGCTTGGTGACCATGCACATACACACTCATGGAGTGAGATTGAGCCAAAACCAGGTGTTCAATTTGTGAACTAATCATCCTGGATGATTTATATCATCTTGGATGATCCAATATGATCTCAAAACCCTAACCGCCATGATAATTTAGGTAAGGATTTAAGATTCAAATTTTGTTCTAATCATCCTAGACGATCTAGATCATCTTGGATGATTTATGAAAATATGTCTAAATTAATCCAATGATTAGTCAATCAAATGTGCTTAATTTGATATTCTGATCGTATTAGATGATCACATAATCATCCTGGACGATATTTGAGTCATCCTGGATGATCTGTTCAAATTTGAACATATAGTCCAAGTGATTATCCTGGACTATCAGGTCAAATTCTGCACATCGTCCTGAATGATCCTTCTATTGTTGTGGATGATATTTGGTGACAAAATTGAGTTTTTAGGGTTTTCTGAAGCCCTCTTTTAAGCACATTATCCTGGATGATCCTACAATTATCCTGGATGTTCTTTGCCACCAGAATAGATTTGAAAGGGTTTTTAAAGCCCTTTATTTAAGGCTTGTCAAAGACTTTAAAAGTGTTTTTGGCAGCCATTGAGGCTTCATTTCTTTCAGAGAAAACTTAAAGAGAGACCTTGAAAAGGAGGGAGAAAAGGGTGGAGTTTGAGAGGGAGAAGAGCCTTGGAAGGGAGATTTTCGAGGGAGTGTGAGGGGGTTGACACGGTTGCTCCGGCAAGTTTGCACCTAAGTACCATCGAATTCAAGGGTCGTCTGCAGGAAAATTTTGGGAAGAAGAAGATCTCTTTGGTGTCAAAGGACCCAGCTACACCGCACTAGGGAAGGTGGAAGTGATTTTGTAAGGGCTTCTCCAGCTAGTTGTGCGGGCTAAAGGAGAGTCGCTAAAGGTGTAGTGAAATACTCAGAGGGTGCCTCTGGGAGTGGACGTAGGTAAGGTTGGACCAAACCACTATAAATTTGGTGTGTTCTTTCTGATTATTTTTTGCACTTATTTTACTACAATTAACTGCTTGGGTGAAATCTCTGATTTATCTTTTTATTATTAATTTAATTCATTTTTGCTGCAAGATATAAAAAGATTTCTCTTTTTATTTAAAGAAGTTTTTAAATATCCAATTCACCCCCCCCCCCCCCCTCTTTTTGGTTAGCCTTAGGACTAGTTCATAAGGGTTTAACACCCCTCACTAACTTTAAAGTGGTATCAGAGCACTTTCAATATCAAGATGAGGTATGTTAGCTATCTTATGATGAGATTTTTATTATATCTAATAAAATTTATGATTTATATAGAAAACTTAAAAAGATGTATGCTAGCTTAAACACTAATTTTTTTACTTTAAAAGAATGGCATGAAAGTCTGATAGTTGAACATTCTGTTTTAGATAGAAATCACATGTATTTACTTAATGAGCTTGATGCATTAAATAAGAAGCATGTTGAACTAACTTATGTACATAAATCCTTAAAATCAAAGCAACTTGAGTTGGAAGATTCACAAAAATAGTTAGAAGCATTTGAAACTAAACTAGATCTTAATGATCATTGTTAACCTCATTTTTGTATAAGGTTAATAGGACCAATCCAATCCCTAGATCTATCCAAACCCTAAATCTATCCAGACCCTTGGATCTACCTAGACCCTAGATTAATCTAGACCCTAGATCAAATCATACCCTAAGATCAATTTAGATCTTAGATCAATTAAGATTCAAGTTAATCCAAATCTCAAATCAATTCAAACTTCAAATATATCAAGACATCAAACCTATCCAAATCTGAACACCAACTTAAACCTTGATCCTGCCTCTAGTCTAGCTTCAATCCTATCCAATCATTTATGATCATTTAACTGATTATAATTGGTTTAGATAATTTAAATTCAAGCAATCAAATCTAGAAATCCAAGTTAAATCCAAAAATCTAGACCAAAATCCAAAGTTCAAAGGCCATGTCCTAAAAGCCTATCTAGTGATTTTTCAAACACTTCAAACCCTAGTCAAATGACACCTAAATCATAATCTATCAATTACATACTGGTTAGGTATGTCCCTAGGGTCTACCGTCCAAATTTGAGCTCAATCTAATATTTTTAACCCCAAAAATTGAATTAAAATCCAAAGGCTATAAAACTTTAAATAGTTATGATATATGCCACTAGACTTGCCACACAATGGAATTTATTCTTAGAGGCTTCTACAAAGCCTTTAATCACTTCCAAACCCTTGATTATGATATATTAAGCAATAAAATATATTTTTGTGGACCCACTTTAACCCCTAGTTGACCAGGGATCAAAATGACCAAAATGCCCTTAAGGGCAATTTTGGAGTTTTCTATAAACTTTAACATGGCCTACTCAAGTAAAGTCTCAATACCTCCTCCAATGCATCCTAAATCCAATTAGAAATGTACAGGACTCAAACCAAGACCCTGGTTAAGCTTGGTTGACCAGGTCAACCAGTTTTGACCAAGATATCCTTTAGAGGTTTGAATACTCATTTGAACTTAAATGGGCTCCTCTTTGTATGAGACCACTTCCACCAAATTTCAAATGTTAAACCAAACCTATCAATCCCAAACCCAGGCCTTGGGTCAACTTCGTTGACCAAGTCAACCTAGGTTCACCAAATGGCCCCTTAGAGGTCTAAACTGTCAATTTGACTGAAATGATCTTTCTAAGCTAGAAAACCACCTTTACTAGGCTTGAAATATCAAACTAATTCTGTTGAGCTAAAACTTAGACCCTAGGTCAACTTGGTTGACCAAGTCAACCAGGGTTGACCTAATATTCTCATAAGGGCCTAATAAGTCAATTTGACTGAAATGATCTCCCTAGACCTTAGGACCACCTTTAATAGATCCCATTTATCATTTTAAATCTGTTCAATCCTAACATGATTGACCAAGTCAACCTAGATTGACCCAAAAACAAGTTAAGGGCTCAAATGGGTTAATCCAACCCATTTGGCCAAATTAACCCCCTCAAGCCCTCAAACCCATCTCAAAAGATGATTCAAACATGTTCAAATTTACTTGGAGTCAAGCCATGGTCAATTTGACCAAGTCATTTCACTTTGACTTGGTCAATTTGACTAAGTCAATTCACTTTGACTTAGTTAAATCTACTCAATATCCTATGTATTTATTCAAGTTCTAAACCTATTACTTAATACTCCTTGAAAGCTAACTCAATACACCCTCCATGCCACCTCACCAGTCAATATGGCAAGTTGACTAGCCAAACAATTATCAAGCCTTTTAATGGGTTAAAGATGGTCAAAACCCATCTTAAGCTAACCTCCTATATTCCTAAGTCATTTCAGCTATTTGAGCAATGTCTAGAATATTCCTAAAGCCATTTCTAGCCCTTAGATAAAGATCCAATGATCCTTATCAACCCCACATGCATACATGAGGACAAAACCCACTTTACACATGGGATGTCTTATTATCCTATGATTCCTTCTGCTCCCAATAACTCCCATGGCATGTGGCAACATCCTAGCAAGCTCCCAAGGCCATTTTAACCATTCATTGGAGCTAGAGGAGTTTGAATAGGATGAAACACTCAAAATGGCATTCATTCATTCACTCACACACTCTCTCTATTCAAGCTCTCCCAGATCCAACCCTTAGTTCATTCGAGCTCCCAACAGTTCCTTCAACCCTTCCCGACCAAAACCTCACCTGTTAAAGCTCACCAGTGGTAAGTTTACCAGCGAACTAAACTCTAATCCCTCTAAGGCTTCTACTGCTTTATCTGCTGCGTTTTGGATCGTGACTTATTCAAGAGAAAGTAGCATGGAAAAACAAAAAATTTAGAAAGCTCAAAATCCCTCAAATCCAATGGTAAAATCTCTCAAAAACTCTAGACCTAGGTCACTACACTTAGGTTTAATTAGCTTTTTGATAAGAACTTTTCAAGCTATAAAAAGTATTCCCCATAGTTTCTATTCATGATATCTATTTATGTTTAAAATTTCAAATGATTTGGTCCATCAGATTGAGGGAACGAGGCAAAAATTGATTCTAGGGCATCCTCCACAGTGTGCATGAATGGGATGTTTTCTTAGCCGTTGATCTTACGATCAATGGCCTAGATCTCCTCATCCTGTGATTATTCGTAACCACATGGATTGATTCGTTGAGAAGATCTCCGTTTGACTCAAACACAACCATTCATTCAAAAATGCGCTGGATCGGATGATCGTCAGCCCTGCTGACATGGTTAAGTGCTGTGCGACTCGAGACCGCACCGCCGCCCAATCATAGGGCATGATTATGCTGGCGTACAATCATGTCCAATGATTGCTGCCGTCACCACATTTTGATCCATCCAACCGAATGGCGCCACATGTCCTTCGCCATCGCTAGTGCCGTCGTTTTAAAATCTGATTAATTTTAATTAATTTTAAATCTATTTTAAATAAAAAAACTTAATTAAATCATTAAAGATCAAATAATAATAAAAAAAGTTCATAAAATATATCAAAATCTCCAAAAAATTAAATCCTATATTTTAAAATTAATGTTAATTTAAAATATATTATATAGTTTAAATTATTTTAACTCTTAAATATTTAATTTAAAATTAATTCAAATATTTTCTTAAAATTTTAATTGATTTCTATATATTAAAGAACCATTCTCTGCTTCCCATAAATATATTTTTAAAAAACTCATATTAATTTAATTTCAAAATCATTTTTAATATTAAAAATACTTAATTATATTAACTATATTTAATTGTCAAAATATTCCCAAAATTATTAAAGATTAAAATTTAATTAAAAGAAAATAAATATTTCATATTAAATTTTTTATATAATTTAAAAAACCTTGAAATTATTTAACTAAATTTAATTTTGAATCTTTAATATGTTTAAATAATTATTGAATATTAAATATTTATATATTTAATCAATATTTAATTGAATTCAAAATCAAATATCTTTAAAATTTTATAAAATTAATTCTAAATTATTTTAAATTTTTCGAAAACATTTTAGGATTACATTAATATTATTTCAAAATTATTTTAGTTATTAATTATTTTTAATTATTTTAAATATATTACTCACTATTAATTTTAAAAACTTTAAATAAAATCCAAATTAAATCAAAAGTTTTAATTAATATTTTATATAAAATAATTTAAAATTTATAATATTTCAATTTAAAATATTTAAAATATTTTGAATATAGTTTAAATATTTTAATATTTTAATATTTAAATAATATTTAAATAAAACTAAATTCAAATATTTTTTAAAATTTAAAGAAAATTATTTTAAATTTTTAGTAAACATTTAAAACTTATTTTAATTTAATTTTAAAATTTTTTTTAATAATAATCACCTTAAATAATTTTAAATACACTTAATTACCATAAAACTTCAAAAATTTAAAAGAAATTCAAATTAAATCAGAAAATAATAATATAATACCTTAAAATTTTAAATTTTATATACTTTAATTAAAAATTAATTTCAAAATTAAAAACTTAATATATTTAAAATAATTCTAATTGTTTAACTATTTAATTTATATTTAATTAAATATGAAATTAAATATTTTCAAAATTAAAAGTTTTTGCCTTTAAAATATTTTAAATTTGCATAAAATTATTTAAAGTTATCTTAGTTTGAAATTAAAATTTAAGATATTTAATGTATTTTAAATAATTTTAATTATTTAAATATTCATTTGATATTTAATTAATTATTGATATAAATAATTTTAAAAAATCTGAAACTTTAATTTTAAATTATTTTGAAACTATCTTAATTTTTCTAAATTCAAATTAAAATTGAGCTAATTTTATACATATAATTAATTTTGAAATTATATATGTTAAATCCCTTTAGGGCTTTGAGTGAGGATTTTGAAATCTTAAAGATATGTTGAGCTTGATTGAATAGATTTAATGGTGGAGGATTAGTGAATAATTGAATTTCAATTATTCGTTAATCCAATTATTCTTTATTTCTATTATCTTTTTATTTGCATGCATGTAAAGGATGCACACACTTCCACATAGAACTAGGCTCTCCTTATTCTAGGATTACTGATTGATATGATGTGATTACATGTTGTCCATGTCTAAGGGTTAATCAAACTTTAATTTGAATCCTTTTAACCTGGCAACATTTTGAGGACAAAAACTAAGGACATGTCTTAGACAGTTTAGAAAAATTTTAAAAAATAAAATATACCTATATTGGACATGAGACTCTAAACATTCAAACATAGTGACATCTCTAGCTTAAGAAAATTTCTAACTGATTTCAAAAATCATTAAGCCATTTCATTAATTAACTTACGATTAAACCCTTAATTAAACATTAAAACTTCTAAAACTTTTAATAAATCCAAATTAATTCTAAATATTACATATAATACTTCAAACTGACTAGAACTTAAACCTTAATCTCAAAAAAATAATATCCCCTTGATTGGACTTTAATTTTAACTTTAATTTAATTTTAATTAAAATTAATATTTAATTAATTAAAAATTAATAAAAACTCCAACAAGTTCTCAAACACTTGAGAACACCTCCTTAGGTCATCTCTTGCATCTGGAGGAGATTTCAAGAAGTTTGGAGTTTAATTTGATTTAAATTATTAAAACCTCTCTAATTAAATAATTTTAATAATTCAAATAAATACCAAAACTTTGAAAATCATAACTAATTCTAAAAAATTGCAAATTGAGCGAACTCAAAGACATTAGACTCTATTTAGGGTCTAATATTTATTAAAAATATCAAACCACCAGAAATAATTTAAATTTAAAAAAGTTAACTTTTTGGTTAATCTTAAGTCAAAATTTAAGTCAAAACTTTAAAAATTCATAACTTAATGTAGAAAAATCCAAATCCAGTAACTTAGTGTCTAATTACTCATCCTAAGGTCTAGTATTTAGAAAAATATTAACTTTCTAGAAATGAATTGTGATATAAAGTCAAATTTGACCCTTTTAATTAATGCATTTAAATAATTCAAATAATTCTAGAAAATTTATATTTAATTTAGAAATCCAAAAAACCTGAATATAACTTTAAAAACCAGCAACCAATTAATCCTAATTAAAATTCATTAACTTTTAAATCTTAATTAATTCAATTCACTTAACTATACCGGTTATCCCTACGTAACCCAGGTCTACGAGGCAATTAACTTAGCCTTAAGGAAGGTGAAATAAACTTCACGGCCCCGATGAGTATCAAAGGTGATAGCCATCCAATATTTAAAATATATCTTAAAATAAATTTTAAATCATTAATACTTAAACTTTAATTAAAATTTTCCTCTATGGTTTTCAACCAACTAGAACATCAAAATAACTCTAGCCAATTACCCTATATAGGATATATCTAAATCACATAGCCTACTTCACACACTTTAGATGACTTGCTAGGATATCCAACTCCAATCTTAGGCTAGACTGATGTTTACTTCTCTGCTGTGTGCCGAGCTTTATGAGTTTTTACTGTATGATGGTTGTTAGTATAAATTGATGTGATTGTTTACTTAATTTTTGTAA